>CAMZMU010000086.1:2856858-3315505 GCA_947311845.1 Poa pratensis
TGATTACCTAGACAAAGCAACTATCGAGAACGTTCCCATGACATATATAGGTAGTGCAGTCTTTTATGACATCTGTATATCTCTAACGTTTAATATGAAGGGAGCATATTAAATGGAAAATATTTGACTGCAAGATAGTGCAAGGTAGCACACCGCAGTACTTCTTAATTTCACATGTAGACAGAAAAGTTGAATTTTATGTTGGGGAGGAAAACCGCCTCTGGTTTTCAACCAAACTGTGGATGGGTTTGTATGTACACCATTTTGACGTCCGTTTCTGTTTTTGTTGGACGTATATACACCGCTCCTTTGTAGCTGATGACTCTATAAAAGAAAACTGGCTAGCAAGGTGGGCTATAATTTGCACTGGACTTGGCTTTTCTGTTACTTACTCCCTCCGTTCCAAATTAATTGACTTCCATTTGTCCAAATGTGAATGTATCTATACTTGTAACATGTCTAGATACATCCACATGTGGGCAAAAGGAAGTCAATTAATTTGGAACGGAGGGAGTACATACGTATGGTCTACTTGGGCCCCGGCCCGAATCTTCGCAGCTCGGGTTCCCATGTAGCACTCCTATGGAAACTGCTATCGTAATAATAATCGTCGTAATAATACGAACACTAAATCATCATTTTCCTTCCGACTTGTTGAGTCCACACTGCGCCATTTTTGCCACAACGATCCTCCGAGTCAGTCGCCACGAGAGCGAGAGATGGGGATACGCCGACGTCTGCAGTACACCAGCGACGACGACGACTGCGATGACGGTGCCGCACCTGGGAGTCGGCCGCAGCCCCCGAGTCCTGGCGCCGCTACAGCGCCGCCGACGTCCTGGCAGGCCATGACAGTTTCCTTGAGGAGATGAGGAGGAGGAACAACGAGGGGGAGACGCAGATCCGTCACCATCGGGGCCCTGCCGAGGAGGACGAAGATGGTCAGGAAGCGGATGAAGAGGAGGGGACGAAGATCGTCTAGAAGCGGTGCCCTTGGGGGAGCCCCTGGAGGTCACTGGCCAGGGGAAGAAGCAGTACGCCGCCTACGAATACGACGGCGACACCTACAAGCTCGTAAGCCGCCACCGTGCTACGTACTTTTCTCTCCCATTGCGCTTAGGGTTTCTAGGGTTTTTCTCAACTTTTGTGCTTTCCGGTGGGTGATTGTGGTGGAATTGTGCAGGAGGACACTGCGATGTTCTTGCCTGATGACAAGGACCAAAAGCCTTATGTCGGTATCATCAAGGTCTGTGATTAAAGACGTTTGACATGTCTATCGTATAGAATATTGCCAATTACATGATTTTTTAGTTCACGCATCAAATGGTTCATTTTTACCCTGATTGAACAACTTTTTTTTCTAATCCTAGTTGAACAATCCTTCTTACCCAGACTGGTTCAGACTTCTCGGCTCAGTTTTGCATTAGGTAGGCCTTTGTTCGTGGTTTCTACCCTTCTAGATGTTGGCTGCACTAGTTACATATCAAAAGTTGTTTCTTCCATGGCTCAACAGCGCTTAGATGAACTGATCCTAGGTGTATGCCATGATTTGTATCAAGGAGCTTCCTATCAAAGCTATCTTACGTTCTATGGTTGGAGCCATTTTCTATTTTGACTAGTTGTGAACACATATATAGTTCCCATCTTATTTATAGCTGCATAAACGTGCGTGCATGTTTCGAATCACTACTAGAAAAAGGACCTCTAGTCGCGGTTCCAGAGCCCCTTTAGTCGCGGCCGGGCAACCGCGACTAAGCAGGCGGGACTAAAGCCCCCCCCCCCTTTAGTCGCGGCGGGTTCCGAACCGGGACTAGAGGTCCCTCCACGTGGGGACGTGGGGACGTGGTGTGTTGGGACCTTTAGTCCCGGTTGGTAGAACCAACCGGGAAGGGTTTTTGGTTTTTTTTTTCGATTTAATTGCAGGGTTTAGGGTTTATATATGCCGGGGTTTGGTTATAGGTTCCCGTGTCCCATGTCGTAACCGTGGTTTCACTAGTAACCCTTCCCGTAACGGTAACCGGTAACCGTTACGGTGACGGTGACCGTTACGGTGACGGTTACGGTAACCGTTACGGTAACGGTGACGGTTACCGTAACGTTTTCCACGTCGTAACCGTTCCCGTGTCGTATGAAGTCGATGCACATATTTATAACACATACAATTAAATTAAGTAATACTTTTAGATCGTAGTCAAGAGTTGATGCGCCAAGAGTTATCGTAGTACAAGAGTTGAAGCAAAACAACAAGTTATTTACACGCTTTCAACGCTTTCATGCTTTCAGCATCGTAGTACTCTCCTTTCTCCGATAAGGCCTCCGAAAGGTAAAATCCCGCCAATTCCTCTCCAATTGCTTTGAAGCGGTGCTCGAATGGTAGCTTGCAGCGCTTTTTTGCCAACTCTGCACTTTTCATATTCCATTTCTCGGTGACTAGTACATGTACATACTCGCAAACGAAGTATGCACATAACTCAGTTCCCTTTGGTTGCTCCAAGCAAGACTATACAAGAATAGATTTCAATCAATAATAATGAAGTATGCATGAGAATGTTGTGTGGACGTAGGTAGCAGTACTTACCTTGTTCAACTTCCAATCCAGCTTTTTGGGCCACCCACCTGCAGGATCTTCCTCGACAAACCTTGCCCAAACGCTGCCCGACAAAGAACATTCACAAATGATTTATTCGTTAATGACTTGACATCAAGATATGAATGACAGAGGCGGTAAGAAATGAATGTACCTTGCTAGTAAGTCGAAACAACTCCTGTATTTGTCAGGATGATACCTCAATGAGTCAAGTGAATGAATAAGTCCTTTGCGATGTTCAATGACAAGAAGAATCCAGTGGTAGCTGCGCACAGTCATGCATAACTCATCAGTTAAACTTAACATCGGGTGAGCAAATTAGAATGTGTAGAAGACACTAAAACTTACCCGAAGTGGTAAGGCCAATATATAGTTCTTTTGTCGCGGTATCGCTTGAACACCCTTAGCAAATCATCCGGTGTGTTCTTGTTATACAAGGGATTTATTATGGTTTCTTCGTTATATTTATCCGGGTCAATGAACCCAATGTCATGCTGGTTCAGCTTTTTGAGCTCGAGCATCTTCAATCTGCATAATATAGCACACAAAAGATTAAAGTGAGAATAATTACAAACAATGAACGAGACTAGGTAAAGACTTAAATAAATCACTTACAGGCAATAGGAACTCATGATAGATTTGTCGAGTGCCCGCAGATTGTATAGCTGAAAAAGTTCGCTAAACCGAACAATGTGGTTGTAGTCTTCTAAGAAGTGCTCATCGTCTTTCCTACATTTCAGAACGACAGAAGCTGTCCCTTTCTTTGCGGCTTTCAAGTACCAAAAATGGAGAGCACGCATTTTTGTTGGTAACTTGCATTTCACCAAAGCTTCCCCCATAACAAATTTACTTACTGGTGGAGCTGTTGGTGCAGTCTCAAAGTTCAATCTCGAAGCATATTCGTCTATAGGAACTTGCGCTTCGGCGGCAAGACGACGGATTTCCTCTAAGTCAAACACCATCGGCGCTTTAGGGTTAGATTGTACTAGTTGTTTTCCGCGCTGGGGAACTCGACTATCTTTGTTCGTCGGCGGCGGGACAATTAGCGGGGGGACAGAACGTACGGGTTGTTCTCCGAGCTGGGGAACTTGTTTACCTATCTTCGGCGGCGGTGGGACCGATGGTGCTGCTTTTGTAGCTTCCTTCGGCGGCGGGTCCGATGGTGCTGCTTGTTTATCTTTTGCCGCCGGCGGCGGGACTGACTCTGCGTCTTGTTCACCTTTTTTCGGCGCCTCCACCTCTGTCACCGCGTCATATGACTTTTGAATATAACGGTCATAGTCAGATGGCGGCTTCTCTGGAGGGACATATAAGTTGTCGATGACTCGATTACAAGCCTGTGCAGTATAGCCGGCGGTAAAATTTGGCGGCGGCACTTTCGGTGCGAACAATGCTTTATTATACTCCGCCACGGCTGCTTCGTTTTGCTCAGAGTCTTCTGCCAAGGTAACCTCGGATCAGGCGATGTGGCCCTTTTAGTTCGCCTCCTGACCGGGGAAGACGCGCGCTTTCTCCGGAGAAGCGCTACGGACACTTCCTCACGCGGTGGCGGAGATGGAGATGGACTGTGCTGACTGAGATGGTCCTCTACATCAATTTCCGGTGGGGGGTCCCTGTCACGCGGTGCCGGAGATGGATGTGTCTCATCGATACCCGGGCAGGATGGGCTTTGCTGAGTCGGTGGCTTTGAGAACTTGATGTATTTCTTGTTCCACTGGACGAAACCACCCTTGACATCGTACAATGTCTCCTCACCGTCACCTCCAGAAATCTCAAGAGCCAATGATTCAAATCCCGGCGCAATTTCATCCACCCCGACAACAGCATAGCCAGGAGCAATGTCACCATTATGGTAGCTTGCTCCGGCGTCACTCGGTAAAGCATAGTCCGCCACCTTCGTGGATATGTTAACCACAGGTGCATGTAGCTCACATGGTGTCTTCTCCGTGACATCATCCACGGGGTAGTGAGCATCGACATCTATTTGCGTGGAACCCACGCTGCTTCTAAGCTGAGATCGAGCATCCATGGGTTGCTGCTGCTGAGACGGCCCTGTCTGACTATTAATTGACTCCATGAGTTGCTGCACCTTGAGTTCCAATTCCGTTAGCCGCTCTTCACCCTTCTTCTTCTTTCTTGCACGGCTTCTATAAGTGTCAGCGTGTTGCGGATACGCTTTCTTAATGGTGACACCGCCAGCATGCCTCGTAAACGTCCCCAGTGTTCAGGATTCCCTAGGGAATCGTGATTAATTTATGGCTTCATGAATTTGTGGACACTATTATAGCACTCCCTCATTCCAGAAATGTAAGCTCCATTAACCTTCTTAATTTTTCCACAAACGTAGTTTGAGTTTTGGGTACTTGTTGCTCTACTCTTCCAATTATACCCCATGATAATTACTCCCATGGACAAATGGATATCGGTCCCAATGCTCCTCCTTGAAGATGTACCACACAGTTTGAAGAAATAACTAGATCATGTAGGCACGCATTGCCGCGCCCGTCCATTAGAAATTTAGAATCTTAAGAAATTGTAGAAATTTCTGATTTCGATGAGAGAATGTCTACATATGTCAAATATATATTTCAGTACATCACACATGGAAGTGAACATGCAAAAAATTGTGATGAATACAAAAGCATTGAGATAGATCGAAAGTAGTTACGGTTGTTCCTGCTCAACTATTACACTGATATACGATGAAATAAGATGTAATTTATATTTGATGACATATATCATTGTCGGATATAAAAACCCAAGTAATAGTATTGTAAACTGCCATGGAATTCACTACAGGAATATCATATGCCTACAGCCAGATGCCGTCGGCAAAGGCACAAATGCCGTCGGCATATAATATGCCGACGGCAAATATGTATGCCGACGGCCAAAGCCGTCGTCTTCTGCTCCCTCGGCATACATACATATTGCCGTCGGTATATAAATGCCGTCGGCATATATCACCGTGCCGACGGCTCTCGATGGCCGTCGGCATATAAATGCCGTCGGCAAACAAAGTAACGGACACGGACGTTTGACGGCGTCAATATGTTTGCCGACAGTCATCTGCGTGTATGTCGAGGGCAAAAGCCGTCGGCATATTTGTTGACCAGAACCAAAAAAAAAAGCAATAAAAAGCTAGCAATTTGCAGAAAATACTGGGAACCAATATATGAAATAAGTTAAACAGCCTTTGGCCCTCAATCAAATTACACAAGATAATTACAAATACGGACACATGATTCAAAGATTTAACATTCAGTCAACACACAAAGCTCAAACTTTACATTCATATATGTACACTGACAAGAATCGTTACACAATTCTGAAAGAAAGAACCAGTAGATGTAACCCCCAGCAAACGCCCATCAACAGCTTCTCATTCTACTTGCCATTAATTTCTGCCAAAGTGATCATCTAAAAACAGGTTCAACACTACAAACTGCAAGAAACTAGGCAGCACCTAAATTTTTTGGCACTCTACAAGCAATTTCATGTCTGCTGCAATGGAAAATCAGCTTCAGCCTGGTTAGTTGCAACATATAGATATACTATTATTGTTCAAGCTGACCACCAGAAAACAAACCTACGAAATTTGAGAGCATCCATCCATGCATACAGCAAGTTTATTTAGTGTAACAAATTTCAATGCATACACACATTAAACAGGAGAAAGAAAAAATTTACCTTCGACTGCAAATTCTGCTGGACCTCATGGAAGAGCTGCTTCTCTAATGGACTGGGGTTCATGCTCACCTGCAAGTTTATAGTATGCAGTACATACATCAGGATTGAATCAATAAGGTAGTAGTACTTTTAGCATGGATTGTGTGCTGGTAACATAGTTTCAAGCTTCTTACAAGGTTGACGTGCTTCCAGTAAAGTCCATAGCGTGGCTGACTCAAGCTTAGTCGGGTTCTACACTCTGCAAGCACAAGACGATCCTTTGATCAGCACAAAGTGATGATACAAAGACTGGGATTACGATGCAAATAGACAAGAAATTGAATATGTCACAATTAAGTGTCTATCTAGCAAAAGCACAAGAAGCTAATAACAATTAGCAAGCATACGTCTTGTGTTAATTGAGATAGAACATATACTGGCCTATCACACGATTTGGACAAATCATACCTCTCTCTAACCTAAACTACTTGTACACAAAATTAATAAAGATATGAAACAGAGTGCAACCGTCTTGTGTTAATTAAGATATAACATAGAATGGTCAAGGTTAAAAGACTGGTGGTTCAGAAAGCATCCAAGGACCAGTTATTTAATCTTAAATATAGCAAGAAGAAAATGCAATATATTTAATCTGGAGAGGATCTTCAACCAAACATCGTGCATCTCTGCTCGCAATAAAATTTAAAGATGTGGGTGTAGACTAGTAAAGGTTAACAGACACAAAGTAACTTAGCAAATTATTACTGGGTACAGTACGAATCAAGAGGAACAAAACCACAAAAGCATGCTACTAATTGCAAGATCCGATCTGTATCTACGCAGCACAGCTAAAAGTAGAAGACTACGATGCGTTCTAGTGAGGAAGGGACAGAGGAGACCATGGTGCGACCTTTTTCCCGGCGAGCGCGTCGGAGGAGAACCTCCAGGACGGAGAGCGGCGATGTGCCGGCCAGCTGCGGTGGAGGAGGATGCGGGGAAGGAGGGCTTCCAGTCCCCACCGGATCTCGCAGCCTCGAGCGCCATGAATCGAATGGATGGCGACCACGAGGTGCGCGTAACGAAGATGGGTGCCAGGGCTGCCTTGCCGCCGTCGTCCAGCGACCTCCCAGCTCTCTCAGACACGCGCGCGACGCGGTACGGCGAGCTCGACGGAGTGCCTCGCATCGCCGCCACCGCAAACCCTAGGTCGGCCACGCGCTCGCCGCGGTCCGGCCAGATCGACGGAGCGGCGCGCATGAAAGCACGCACGCGCACGCCGGCGATCCAGCCAGCCTCGACGCCGTGGTCGCTGGGTGGCGGCGCCTCTCTGTCCGGCGAAGCTGAGGCGGGCGGTGGTCGATCTGGCGTGAGGATTGGGGGGGGCGAAGGAGAGGAGGGATCGTGGGTGGTGAAGATGTGACCGTCGAGGGGGAGGAGCTCAGGGGCCGGGCCTGGCCACAGCGGCGCTGTCCTGGCGACGCGGAAGCAGAACAAGGGGAGGGGAGACTGGCGGCGCTCGGGAGAGGATGAGGGGAGAGAGAGTGCGTTGTGTGGTGTGGTGTGGTGTGGCTGCGTGCGCGAGTGGGGATTAGGTCAAGGGTAGGTGGGCTTGGGGTGGGGTTTGGTGGCCGGCCCAATTCGTCTGCCTCCTTTTTTTAACGTATTTCTTTTCTTTTCTTTTTATTTTCTGAGTAACAAAAATGGATTATTTTGTGTGGATCATTGTTGCAAAATTTGAGTCACCATTTTTTAGAAGTCCCATATTTGACATATAGGTGTATTTTTGTATGAGAAAACAATGTTGCCCAATTGAGTTGTCAAATTATTTTTAGAGATATCATTTTCCATTTTCTAAGTGCCAAAAATGACTTTTTTGTGAAGCACCTACAAACAATATGGTGCAAAATGTAACCTTACAATTATGAAACAAAGTAGTCCATATGTGATGGATAATCTCCGAGTATTCGGAATTTTCTCGCTTTCTACCTAATTTCGCTCATTTAAAAGACTTTATGCCGATTTTTCGAAAGTAATTCAAATTTGAACTACAACTGCGTGATAGTTTGCTCTGAAAATTTGACAAAAATAATTTTAAGTTACACAGTAGTGGTTATATCACAGAACCGTCGATAGTTTTGAATAATTCGACCCCTTTCAATGAATAGACATGGCGGCCATTTTGACCGTTTTTTCAAAAAAATAAAAGAAAGTGAAAAAATACTCAAAAAAAGAAATCCTTTGGCATGGAGTCATTTTATGTGTATTAGTTGATAGGATAAATGATAAACTTGAGTTTTGACAAAGTTTTCAAAAAACTTTTCACAAAAAGATCAATCATCTATAAACATGTATAAGTTTCGAATCAAATGACCTAGCTATGATCATTCCCGTGGCATAGTTTGTGATAATGTGCCCATATTGGACACATAGCTGTATCTTGATATTACAAACAATGTTGCCAAACTGAGTTTTTTCAAATTACTTATATAAATATCATTTTCCTTTTTTTAAGTGTCAAAAATGATATTTTTTGTGAAGCAAGTACAAAAAATATGGTGCAAAATGACACCCATCCAAATATCTCACAAAGTAGACCATATTTGATGGATAATCCAGAAATATTAGGAATTTTCTCGCTTTCTACTAATTTCGCCCATTTAAAAGACTTTATGCCGATTTTTCGAAAGTAATTCAAATTTGAACTACAACTGTGTGATAGTTTGCTCTGAAAATTTGACAAAAATAATTTTAAGTTACACAAGTAGTGGTTATATCACAGAACCATCGATAGTTTTGAATAATTCGACCCCTTTCAATGAATAGACATGGCGGCCATTTTGACCGTTTTTTCAAAAAAATAAAAGAAAGTGAAAAAATACTCAAAAAAAGAAATCCTTTGGCATGGAGTCATTTTATGTGTATTAGTTGATAGGATAAATGATAAACTTGAGTTTTGACAAAGTTTTCAAAAAACTTCTTCACAAAAAGATCAATCGTCTATAAACATGTATAAGTTTCGAATCAAATGACCTAGCTATGATCATTCCCGTGGCATAGTTTGTGATAATGTGCCCATATTGGACACATAGCTGTATCTTGATATTACAAACAATGTTGCCAAACTGAGTTTTTTCAAATTACTTATATAAATATCATTTTCCTTTTTTTAAGTGTCAAAAATGATATTTTTTGTGAAGCAAGTACAAAAAATATGGTGCAAAATGACACCCATCCAAATATCTCACAAAGTAGACCATATTTGATGGATAATCCAGAAATATTAGGAATTTTCTCGGTTTCTACCTAATTTTGCCTATTTAAACGACTTTATGCCTATTTTCCAAAAGTAATTCAAATTTAAACTACAAGTTTATGCTAGTTTGCTCTGAAAATTTGACAAAAATAATTTTAAGTTAGACAAGTAGTGGTTATGTCACAGAACCGTCGATAGTTCTGAATAATTCGACCCCTTTCAATGAATAGACATGGCGGCCATTTTGATCATTTTTTCAAAAAAATAAAAGAAAGTGAACAAATACTCAAAAAAAGAAATCCTTTGGCTTGGAGTCCTTTTATGTGTATTAGTTGCTAGAAAAATGGTAAACTTGAGTTTTGAAAAACTTTTCAAAAAATTACTTCACAAAAAGACGTAGACATACAAACTCACAGATTATTTATTTGGGAAAAAAAGTTGTATGCCGACGGCCTAAATAAGGTGGCCGTCGGCGTATAGGTGGCGCCGTCAGCTTGGTAACGGATGCAGATTTGTATGCCGACGACCAAACATATGCCTACGGCTTTTTTGAAAAGCCGTAGGCATACAACATAGTTGCCGACGGCCATACGTATGCCGACAGCTTTTCTCAAAAGACGTAGGCATACAAATTATATGCCGACGGCTTTTATAAAGCCGTAGGCATACAACCATATATGCCGACGGCCTCGACAAAAGGCCGTCGGCATTCATTTAGCCGTAGGCAACTATCCGTTTTCCTGTAGTGATTACATGGTATCAAGGTTTTTGCAAGTAAATTGCTCACAAAATGACTAAGTTAATATATTTGTATAATGGTCGCCTTCGACAGTCCTTGGATGGGATTCATATACAGATTGCTTCATCTGCAGTAACAAATGAAAAGAGTATTATATTTGCAAAGAAAGAATTGAATGTGCATGAATAGAGAGTCACCTCGCCAGCTACGACGCCGCGTCCCCCGCCGTGCCGAGGTGCTGTCGCTCGCTGTTTTGGCCGCGTCCACCGGCGTCGCAGACGAGCTAAGTTGCGCTGGCACCGAGCAACACGGCAAACTCCACCGTGTCCACCCACCCCTCCATCTTCTCCGTCAGGAAGAGCTCGTCAAGAAGAACATCTCATCCGTACTATGCTTGTGTGTGTGTGTGTGGCCTCTGTGCTCGTGCGTGTGGTGTGTGTGCGATGTGCGTGTGTCCGGCCGGTCGATGCGTGTGTCCAGCCAGCGCGGGCCATGGACCAACCATGCCAGATTCATATTCGCGGCAGCACGCAGGGCCGCAAGGGATGACAGGCGACTCCCTAGCCGAACACACTGGCGTCACGCGCTCCACAAAATCCAGCCAGCTCGTCGGAGAAGTGGCCATGGCTTGCAGCGGTAGCTCGGGATCACAACCATGGCGGACAAAATACAGCTAGCAAGCTAGTTTTCCGGCCATGGCATGCGCGGCGAGCTCGAAAACAGGGCCATGACAAAAAGCTCCTGTTATTCTAAAAAAAAGTATGGAGACACGCTAGCGTTTTGTCAGAGTACGTGGCCCACGACGATTTAGTATGAGTTTTGTTTGCTTATGGTCCCGTGTATGTAAAACTCTGTAATCGAGTGGCAGTGCTCCTGTTGGCTCTTCCGATGGAAGAAGAAAAAATACCATGCATATTTCTCTTCTTTAGAGCGGAGAGAAATAACATTGCACGACAGGAACAATTAATTCTGAAGAAAATAAACATGACACATCCGGCCAAAAGTACACGAACATCAGTGGAACAGTTGTTGGGCCGGAGAAGAAGAAAAATGAAAGGGAGCAACAGATTAATTAGCTGCGGTTGATAAATGAACTAGACCAATACTTAAGTGTACCGGATCGACGACGCCAGCGCAAAGCTTGCATGGAAGAAGTAGTGTTCGAAAGAAGTCACAGCGGACATCCCGCCACTCTAGCGAAGCAGCACAGACACTGGCGAGCAACGGTCTCGATGGGATCGTCGGCTTGGCCGTCGTCGACTCGGGGTCGGGGCTGCTGCCCCGCCGCCGCCTGCGCCCTCGTCCTGAAGCGCGCCGTGACGACGATGTAGAGCGCAGAGAGGAAGCACCCGGCGAGGAGCGAAGCACAATGCAGAGAAGGTCGTTCCTGGTGACATGGATGTGGAAGGATCCATCAGCAGGTGGCGGGTGCTGAAGAACGGCCGGTGACGGGTGGACGCACGTCGCCGCATCAGGTGGGGGCTGGAGAAGCACTACTGGCGCTGGTGGGGTTGGCGGCGTGAAGAGAAGAAGAAGGGTGCGCTCAGCGACGGCGACGGGTCCATCAGCAGGAGGTGGGTGTTGAAGAATCGCCGAGCCGGAAGCTGCAGGGACGACCGGTGGCGGTGGGGGCACATGAGCTGGTGGAGGTGGCGGCGTAAGGGTGCGCCCAGCCACGACGGTGGGCACGGTGAGGATTATGACGGAGAGGATTGCGGCGGGATGTGCCATTTTGCGGTGGGAAATGAGCGATTCGCGGCGGCGGCGTACTACCTCGATCTACCGTCTCCTTTTCTCTGCACGGCGAGCGTGCAAAGAGAGGCGGTGCAGGAGCAGCAACCAAGAGCAGAGCAGAGACGAAGACGAGGCAAGCTGTGGATCTGATGTCGGACTCAAGCTCTTTTATCCTATAGTTCTGCATGCACTTTTGATTTTCTTATTTCTTTGGCGCCATGACCAAGGAAGTCAGTAGGGTAGTTTTCTAATGTGGTCGAACACTTTATACAACTGTATGCGTCGGGCCCGCGACGTGCCCGGATTTCATTGGTCTCAGCAGTACACGCCAACCGAGGTAGCCGGACTTCGTAAGTGGGTGAAGAGATCCTTCTCGTATGCATGAGGGGGCGGCGGGAAAAGAACATTTTCAAAATAAGGGAACATGGTATAGATGACTCAGTCGACAGTCACATACGGAGTCGACTGCCACGTATTCCTTTCCGTTTCTCCATCTGTCCTTGCACCAGGCTCACCCGGCCTGCAGCACATCCCACGTGTGCAGGATATATAATCTCCACCTCGTACAACAAATCTTTGTACTATTACATCATTTTTATCCCGCGGTGGAATTAATTCAAACTATGTAACAAGTATGGCATCATTTTGAAAACATCTATGGCTATGCAGCAAGAAAATTACGAGTATTGACGATGTGATGAATACCAGCTAGGCCCACCAGGTTGAATTAAGGACCAAGTCATACAGTAAAAAAACCACGACCAACACTAGTAGGAAAACGTTTAGGGGTGGCGTGTCACTGATTCCGCTTCACTGCTATCTATTGCACTATTCAAGCTGTCACCATATTGCTAATCATCTGTGGCGTGCGAAACACACGCCACGAGAAGATTTTTGGGAACTAAAAACGTATTGCGAAATACAATTTACTCGAAAAAAAACAATTATAAACACGTATTTAAACTTAAATTTTCATTTAAAGCCACGATAGTTTGCATATTTCGTACCAAAAGGCGCGTACAGCAAAGAAACTCACCTGTGGCCGCCAAGAGAGCCTAGTTGTTGCCGGTGAGATCGATGTAGTCGCGTTGTGGCCACAGCCAGTCTGTGACCGGTGGTGGGGGTGGCCCGTCCCGCGGCGGCGTCGGTGGGACAGTGGAGGTCCAGTGCTGACCGTCGACATGAAGACACCGATAATACCTCATATTTTAACAAAATTAGTCCACGCTCATGCAATCCGCACGCTCCACTATGAGTTGGGCCTTCCGTTTATAACTGTAGGGGTGGCACTTACTTCACAAACAAGACTATCCGTTGGTCGAAGATTCTATTGCACCAGTGGCGTGTATTCGAGCCGCCACCATTGCTAATCATCTGTGGTGTGCGAAACACACGACACAAGAAGATTTTTGGGAACTGTATAAACTTGTCTCTCCTGTCCAAACTCAACTCAACGATCTCCGCACATATTGATTATCGAATAATCATCCTCGGTAAACGACCCCGACTGCAACCGCAAGTGTGCTCGGAATCTCTCTCTGGAAAAATAAATTATTGGTAGAAAGAAAGCATGCAGTTTTGACGTCTTCGAGAATACGGTCGACCGAAAGCATTTTAGTATTCACAGCGTGAGGGAGCCTCGATTAGGAAGAATGGACAAAATGTTAGGAATGCGAACCAAAATTTTATACTAGCTATGTACAATGTAGTATAAGTGGGACAATTGGGTCTCGTTTTCGCATCCTTACAAAAAGTACGGAGACACGCTAGCTTTTTGTCAGAGTGGCCCACGACAATTTAGTATGAGTTTTGTTTGCTTTTGGTCCCGTGTGTATATAAACAAGAACAATTCTGAAGAAAATAAACATGACACATCCGGCCAAAAGTACACGAACATCAGTGGAACAGTTGTTGGGCCAGAGAAGAAGAAAAATGAAAGGGAGCAACAGATTAGCTGCAGTTGATAAATGAACTAGACCAATACTTAAGTGTACCGGATCGACGACGCCAGCAGCTGAAAGCATGCATGCATGGAACAAGTAGTATTCGAAAGAAGTCACAGCGGACATCCCGCCACTCTAGCGAAGCAGCACAGACACCGCCGAGCAACGGTCTCGATGGGATCGTCGGCTTGGCCGTCGTCGACTCGGGGTCGGGGCTGCTGCCCCGTCCTGAAGCGCGCCGTGACGACGATGTAGAGCGCAGAGAGGAAGCACCCGGCGAGGAAGGAAGGCACAATGCAGAGAAGGTCGTTCCTGGTGACATGGATGTGGAAGGATCCATCAGCAGGTGGCGGGTGCTGAAGAACGGCCAGTGACGGGTGGACGCACGTCGCCGCATCAGGTGGGGGCTGGAGAAGCACTACTGGCGCTGGTGGGGTTGGCGCCCAAGGAGGCGGCGTGGAGAGAGGAACAAGGGTACTGCGCTCAGCGACGGCGATGGGTCCTTGAGCAGGTGATGGGCCCTGAAGAATCGCCGAGCCGGGAGCTGCAGGGACGACTGGCGGTTGGGGCTGGACAAGGACGACTAGAGTCACAGCTGGTGGAGGTGGCGGCGTAAGGTTGCGCCCAGCGACGGCGGCGGGCACAGTAAGGATTATGACGGACAGAACTGCGGCGGGATGTGCCATTGGCGGTGGGAAACGAGCGGTTCACGGCGCGGCGACCGTCTGCTTTCCTTGCGAGCGCGGCGCAAAGAGAGGCAGTGGAGCAGCAGCAACCGATCGATCGAGAGCAGAGACGAGGCAAAAGCTAGCTGTGGATCTGATGTCGCACTCACGCTTCTATGCTAAGGAAATTCCTTAAAGGAATATATAGAGATGCGGCGCGGCGTATTCTATGGACCTATTAAGTTTTCTATGGATCCTAGTCCAGCGCGTTACAACTCATGCTCACACAACGTGCCCGGATTCATTTGTCCCAGCTGTGTATGCGTGCCGACGAGAAGAGATTCTTTTCTCGTATAACAAGGTATGCATGAGGGGGCAGCGGGAAAAGACCATTTTCAAGACAAGGTATGACTCAGCGGACAGTCACATGATCCGGAGTCCACTGCAATATTCTCCTTCGCCCCTCCGGACGCCCAGCGCCAATAGCAACGTTTGCATGCATATTTTATTAGCTGTGCATGCTTCAGCAGCACATCCGGGAATTAAGGAGAACAATAGTACCGCATGCACTTTTCTTTTTTCTTAGTATTTCTTTGGCGCCATGCCCAATGGGTACTTTGGCACCATGCCGGCCCAATGAGAGCCCCCGGAACAACGTGCCAACGGTCTCAGCTGTACACGCCGATCCGCAAGTGTGTAGGTAGACGTGTCGACGTGAAGAGATCCTTTTCTCGTACTATGCATGAGGGGGCGGCGGGAAAAGAACATTTTCAAAATAAGGGACCGACCTGCAGGATGATCGCAGTCAACCGAGAACATGGTATAGATGACCCAGTCGACAGTCACATACGGAGTCGACTGCTACGTATTCCATTCCGTTTCTCCATCTGTCGTTGCACCAGGCTCACCGGCCTGCAGTACATCCCACGTTTGCAGGATATACAATCTCCACCGTACCGCAACAACAAATCTTTGTTAAATAAATGTCTTAAATTTGCTTAAAAGTGGATATATGTAGACATAAAACATGTATAGATACATCATTTTTTGACAAATCGAAGACACTTATTTTAGAACGGAGGAGGTATTACATCATTATTTTTATCCCACGGTGGAATTCAAACTGCCATCTGTTGCACCAGTGGCGTGTATTCGAGCCCCCACCATTGCTAATCATCTGTGGTGTGCGAAACACACGACACAAGAGGATTTTTGGGAACTAAAAATGCATTTCAAAACACTACAAATTTTGTCGCAATTTACTCAAAAAATAAATTATAAACACAAATTTAAACTTAAAATTTCATTTAAAGCCGCAATAATTTGCATATTTCGCGCCAAAAGGCGCATACAACAAAAAAAGAAAAACTAAAAACCCCACCTATGGCCTCCGAGAGAGCCTAGTCGTTACCGGCGAGGTCAATGCAGTCGCGCTATGGGCGCGGTGGTGGCCCATCCCGTGGCGGCGTCGGTGGGACCGTGGAGGTCCAGTGCCAGTTCATCCCGTATAGCTCTAGCGGCACTGGCGGGTATTGCTCCTCCTTGGTCAGACCGGTGACGGCGTCCCTGTCCTTCCTCGGCCTGACCGTCGACGACTTCCCTATCCTGCTGCTGGGCCGCTTCCATGGCCGAGTTGTGGAGGGCTAGAGGGAGCTGAGGCCAGAGGGTGAGCTCCTCCTCCTTGGCTAACTCGCGGGTGGACGTGACAGTGCACTTGAAGTCGGCGTCCTCCTCCTCACCACGAGCGGATGTTAACACTACATCGGATGTATGCTGAGGGCGAGAATTAATCTTTTATAGGCCTTATGCTCAGGCTGGGTGTCACCTTGGTAGAGCCTCTTCAGACATTTGTGGTCTGATAACAACCAATGGAGGTCACAAGCACCTCCATGTATGCATCCTATGGTGTAGCCTACTAGCCTGCCTATTCTTTCGACTCGGATCCTGCAGATAAGAAAAACTTATTTCTTCCAGTAGGCCATCTGGCTCGCACTAGATCCTAGATGGATATTCGTATGGATATTACTAGATGGATATTCGTATGCCAAGTTGCCAACAATGGCGGCAGCGCCAGTCTAGACGTGAGGTCAGTGCACAGGTCATACCTTGAGAGCCCGTGTGAGGCTCACGAATATGACACCAGGGCAACACTGCATTCCAAGGCACATCCGATTCACCAACCTTGTCGCGATTGAGGTTTGACCAAGAGCCTCCACCAAGAGCTGTCCTCGCGGATCATGTCCCCATCGGCTGTTGCACGTGCAACCACCACTTCCAAGATACCCTGCCTCCTTGCATAGGCGAACGCGGATTTCGCCGAGTCGTTATGGCGCGGGTGCGCGGGTGGGAATCGAGCCAACATGTTGACCAATGGACCCACGCCTGCTGCATCGGCATTTGTGTCAGGTATGCCATTTATTTTTTGGCGACTTTTACAGTACCTTTCGAGGGTCTCGGAGGGGGACTAGTATGATTTCATGCGAACGGCTGGGATGAAGAGGCGGAGATTAGGCCCAGCGCCGGCCCAGTTAGCCGATTTTTTTATTTTTTAAAGTAGCGATGTGTAAAAAAGTATATGCCAAGTAAAAAAAAAACTCCTCACGAGTCACGACCCCGGCCGCCGCCAGACCTAAGGGGCGATTTCGCCGCCGCCAGACCTAACCCCCGATCTCGCCGCCGCCAGACGCCCCGAGCTCGCCGACGCCGCCACACCTCACCGTTGATCTCGCCGCCGCCATCCCCTCACGCCCGATCTCGCCGCCGCCTCCTCGCGGTCGCCTCCACGGGACGCCGCCGCGTCCACCTGACCCACGGGCGCCTCCGATTCGCCCTAAACCTCGACGCCGCCGCCGTCTCGGCCTCCAGCTCGCCGACGGCGTCCTTCCTCCGCCTTGGATCGTGTTCCGACTCAACCTCGCCTGAGGGAGTAGGTACGTCTTCCCCTCCATCCCCTGAACTGAAGAATTGGGCGCAAATCGACCCAACATTCAGTTATCTAGGCAGTTAGACCAGCCACAGCGTATGGGAAAAGGGGTTCCATGCACGCTAGGAATCGGTTCTATACATTTTCCAGCATCGCTTGTTGTTGCCAGAAAAATGAAGCGGTTCCCTGACATGGTTCGGTTCCTGGCAAGAGAAAATAAATCTTGGCCGAACGCTCTAGGTAATCAGCTGCATGCACTCGTTCGATCTAGCAAAGATGGAGCGCCGCGACCTGGGCCACCTCCTTCGTCAGGTCCGCGTCGGCCCCATCCACGATGGGGAATCAGCTCGCCGCCTTCCTGCGTACCGGTCGACCACGTCCACGTGCACGCTCTCCTCAGCTCATCGCCGGCCGACGACGTTCTCTTCGACAGCTCCGTGCGGCGGCCGAGACGGCGCCACTCCGGCTCCCCACTCCGACGCGGCCCACGAATGTGACAAGGAAGGCGGCGCGATCTCGGCCGCCTAGGCGAGCCAGGAAGACGGCGCCGTCCAATCTTGGGTAGAGGAGGAGGCGAGCCGCGGCCGGGAAAGAAGGGCGGTCGAGCTCGCCGGGGTGAGAAGCTCGACCGGGCGGCGCCTGTAGGTGGAGGCAGGAGCGGGGCCTGGAGGTGGAGGGAGGATCCTGGCGAGGTGGAGGGAGGAGCAGCGCCAGCGATAGCCCAGTCGCCGCGGCGGTCGCCGGCGCCGGGATGAACTAGGGTTAACACCCATTTCGTGAATTGGGGATATTTGGATTTGGGGAACGACTCTTTGCTATCCAGATTTTGGGCCAAATCTCGAATTTCCTAGGGCCGGCTAATTGGGCCGTGGCCCATCTGTGGGAGGTCGAAAATTTAGCACTAGTATGATTTCAACTACTCCAATTTTCAGCACTAGTATGATTTCGTTTGGGCCATTGGATGGACCAAAATGGAGGGTCTCATTCATTTGAGGGTACCACAAAAGAACTCTTTTTTTTAGCTTCGTATTTGGTGGAAGACCCATTGCCTGCTGCAAAGCATGTACAGCCGACAGGGACAGCACGCCACCACTCCTTTTATATTTGTTAAACTTGGGAGAGCATCTTTTTACACTTTTAGCACCCATGATCATGTAGGCAGAGGATGCTAATCTCTCCTATCGTGATGCATGGCTGTCTATTCTAACTAGATCCCCTGACGCGGCTTGCCGCGCGCCACCCGCCCTTGACAGTGATATTCTATGTGTAAAACGCGATGGTAAGCATCATTAACATGACACAACAGTCAACAACATATTAGTGCCACTATAAGTTTAGAGCACACCAATGTTTTCATACATGCAGTTACACCCATAATAGTATTCAACAGAGATAGGCAAACATAGGAGGATAAGTACACATCAACACACATATACAATTAGCACCAACTGGCGGGTATGATAGGCAGATGGAGGCACCCGCATGACCATCTATGGGTAAGGATAGTCCATAGAGCACCCAACCATCGCTGTCATTGATGATCTTGTAACTGAGGCAACTCTTCATGTTAAGCGGGGGTGAGGGACTTGGACAGTAACCTGGGAAAGGTAGATTTGAATAAACTACAGAACAGCAAGAGAAAATGAACAGAAGAAAATTGACATGTCGGCAATGACAAAGCAAGACACAATATTCTACGACACCGCATTCATCGGACCGGGTTCTGGGCTGCCAAATGAGCATTGCAGGAAAAGGCAGGCATGACAAAACCTGATTCTGTAACACGTCAATGCTCAGATACATCAACCTTTTAGCAATGCACGTCTCCATATAGAAGTACAAAGTAAACATCACACAAAAAAGGTACACACATGTGCCATTCCAAAGTTAGGACTTGCAGCTTAGTTACTTTGAGGCCAAATAAATATGTTGCTTTAGATGATTTTCCCCTGTGATCTAAACATATAGTGGTAGCCTATCTAGAAAAGATGATTAACATGATCTGAAAAGAAGGTAATGTTTGCTAGGCCTTAGGAGCATGAAGACACAACATAAATGGTACGGAAACAACATGACAAACAAAATTATCCAAAGCCACAGAGGTAAGGTTTCCTCTCTTATGAAGTGTTGTCATGAGATGTTAAAAATCAATGGAACAAAGCACAATTAATTACAGGCAAAGAAATGTCCAAACAGATGAGACATGCATTAGAGGCTAGCAAAAATAACAATTTGTATGACACAAAATAGATGCTAGGCAAAGAAACAAACCATCAAAATAAAATTATATACGCACGTACCATGAGTGTAGATCCACGTGAAAGAAATTAAGTATAGTAAAATATGAGAAAAGTGATAGAGCACTTACATTGGGCCTTAAGCGGATTACGGGTAGGATAAATAAGAGAACAATGATGGCACGTCAAGCCACATGTTAACAAACTGAGCCAAAATAGAAAAATCTTTAGAATGTAGTGCCTAATATATGAAATGGTAGTGTTTGGAGGTCAGAAATTTGTGATCCTGAGGGGTTCATTCCCTTTTTTATTCTATAGAAACTGTGAAATACAATGTAATACTATTAAGCAAAATAGACATGATACCCTTTCTCTATGGATGTTAAATTTGCAAAAGGACATCTCAAAAATTCCAAAACAGAGAGCTTTTTCAAGAAAAAGCAAAAGAATTTGCATTTCATTTCATTGGAGGACATCTGGCGTACAACCTCCGGAAAGGAGGAGCTAAACCAAGACTTATTTCAGATCATGATCGAAGAAACAACATTGATATCATAAACCATTTCGAGGCAAAGAAAATTCTATCTTATTTCATTATGCAGCCTGAACCATAAGCTGATTACAACAATAGTATGTTCAAAGAGATCCCCCGAGCTAAATAACTGAAGTTGACAACAGCATATTCGGATAATGATACCGATACTCCAAAAGAATAATGAAGATCATTCTTTTACCTCTCAAACTTGGAGAAAACATTCTCTTCTTTTTTGGCCAACATGAGCATTTTCTTGAATCCGGCATCCACAACAACCACATCACACAACTTAAAACCCAATCAACGGATCGAAATGAACGAATCTGAGAAGAAGCAAGTATCATTGCCAATAATTTAAAAACCTTAGAGCAGCAGAAGGTAGTAAAGGCTTCAATGTAGCTATATAGGAATATCCCTAACGTATAAGACTCACATGACTGAGAGTTACTATTTATTATTTGTAGAATGTCATCAATCATGGACACGATGTATCTTATAGAGTATATTAAGAGCACAAAGATCGAAGACAAAACCGTAAAATTGCTGCATTACATGTGAGTATTAAATACACTTAAAATTGATTATTATGGTAATAAATCATAGAAAAGTGCATTCATATGCTAAGTGTGTCACTCTTGAAGCAGCCTAAACTCCACATAGGAAGAAAACTCAAAGAGGAACGCCAAATAGCCATTCCAGCTTCATAGTTATAGCAACTCGGTCTATAGAATTGCAAAGTACCAAACAAAACTAAATCTGCCAATAATACCAATAAGATGTTAAAAAAGCCAACTCAAATAAAAAGGAGAATGTTACACAAAGAGACCGAGAGGGTGCCTTTTTACCAACTACTACCTCTATCTCAAATTTTAAGACGTTTTGGTAGGCTATTTTGGCGTACCAAAGAATCTTATAAATTAGGAAAAATGTAGTATATTACAAAGCACCAAGAAGTTATATGTGTATGTGTGCTTTCCTAAATCAGCAGAGAACTCCCAGCAAGCAATGCTTCATGGCACTCTCAAGAGGGGAAAATGACAATACCTCTATTTAAAGTAGTGCTTGAAGATGTAGATAAATTATATATTTATATTCACCCAGAACTTAAAGTTCAGGATTTAGACCTGGCCAACTGACTGGCTAATAGATAATTATTTGTGGTTATACATGTAGGAATATCCATAGCTCTGAAGGGCGTTATCCTTGTGAAACCATTCATCTCTAGCTATACCCCTGCAAAAAAGTAGAACATTGAGACATTTAGGGATCTCCATAAAGTGGAGCATGCAAAACTGCTAGAAAGCAGCAATCAAGAATACCCAAAAGTTAATATGTGTGAACCTAAACTGACTTCCATACACTGCCATTGCATTAAGAGAAGAGTTGCGTGCTAACTGGGTAAGAGACGATGAGATTAACAAAACGGTCATACCTGAATATCTTCACATAAAAATATAACCACATTTGGGAGTCGCAGGTGTGTCCTTGAAAATACACTCGTAGCTACATCTTCAGTTATCTGAAAATAAGATGGCATGCCTTTAAAACTCATTGTTCAGCAGTACATCATATAGGAAAGCACATATGTATTTTGCAGTTGCAAGTAAATAAATGATGTTGGTCTGGCTTAACTTCAGGCTGAGAATTGATGTTTAGAACCTCAAATTGAAGTCATTGTTGTGGTAGAGTGTGGCTGAAACAACACAGTACATATGGAAATAGCCAGCAATACTTTAGTCATCCCTGCAAGATAATGATATAATTAAAGAAATGGCTGACTGAGCATTACTTTTAGTAAGATACAAATAAAGAAATAGATTCGATACAAAATAAATCACATACATACAGTCATTGTTCTCTTCTTATTGAGCACAATATAAGTAGGAATTCAATGACCTGCAGCTGGACATAAAACAAAAGATATCGCAGAGCCCACTGCTTAAGTTAGTTGAGCAGACAAATCAATGTTGATACTTCATCTTTCGTCAACCAAAAGACCCAAAAAATATAAAACATAATATGAGAACAGACATCTGCTGATAACATTTTGATCACCCTTATATTTGATCTAGCGGCAGTATCCTAAATAGTTCAGTTTATAGCTGAAGGAGTAGAAAGCATACTATTATATATACCAAAAATTAAAAGCAAAATCATCAATTTACAAAACTGGGAGCTGCAGACACATATTGCACATTCTTGATGCCAATACAACAAATGATCCATCTTGACACATTATAAGAACTACCGAGATAAAAAGATCATGTTCACTGAAAATGCACATCGGTACCCAATAATGCTGAAAGATTGCAAGTGAGGCAAAATAAAAGGAAAATTACCTTTTGTGGAACTAAACCTGGAGCACTGAAGGTTGGGGTGCCCTTTTAAGGGTCAAGGACGCGAGTGACAGTGCTGCAAACACCATGGTATCAGAATCCTTCACAACTTTATTAATCATTAGGAACACACAACTACAGGCTGATGATTATAAATGGAAACATAACGGTAAGTTTCTTTATTATCCAAACTGATGCTAATATACCAACTAATAGTAACCTGGGAGTTTAGCACCTGTAGGAGTCTAAAATATAAATGGGAACGGGGTGGTTTACGAAAAAAGTGGTAATGATCCTCATGAAATAACATCAGAAAAAGGGTGGTGATAGGTAGAGCATATACCTTACCTTCTGCCTCGGTGTCTCTCCACACAAAAATAGAGCTATTCCAATTTGGTACACCTTGAGAAATGAAGTTTCATTAGTAATAAGAACAATACCATGGAGCATAAGATCAAAGGATATAATTGAACTCGTTAAAACTAAATAAAGAACACACGAATTTTAGCAGGCTCTGATAAACCATTCAGTTTATTCTTCACAACAATTTATGAGATTTGAGAAACTAAGAAAGCATTCCCGCAACAAAAAACTATGAAAGCAACCCTCTTCCCCTTGCTGGTGATTCCTCACACTATTGGTAAAAAAATTCAGTACATTGATTTATTCAAACTGACATCAAGAAAGTAAATTAAGTAAAACTGAAATCCATTTGCAGAACCCGAAGTTAATGGAATACAATTTATACCATACCCTAGATGAAAATTTGCAATTAACGGTACATGGTTCACTAATGAGCAGCCAAATCCCTGAATCGTTAGGTTGTGTTTTACAAAAAAAAAACAGTGATTCTTTTATTAGCCATGGAATGCATTTGCAATTTTTTATAGCTGCAGGAGTAGAAAGCATACTATTATATATATACCAGAAATTAAAAGCAAGATCATCAATTTAAAAAACTGGGAGCTCGTGCAGACACATATTACACATTCTTGATGCCAATGCAACAAATGATCTACCTTGACATATCCTAAGAAATACCGAGATAAAAAAAGATCGTGTTCACAGAAAATACACCTCGGTACCCAATAATGCTGAAAGATTGCAAGTGAGGCAAAATAAAAGGAAAATTACCTTTTCTGGAACTGAACCTCAAGCACTGAAGGTTTGGCTGCCCTTCTCGAGGTGGAAGACGCTGGTTAAAGTGCTGCAAACACCATGGGACCAAAACCATTCACATCTTTACTAATCATTAGCAAACACACAATGATAGGCTGATGATTATCAATCAAACATTAGCGGCGTGCGAGAGAGACACAAATAGTCATGAACAAAAAGAAAATTGTGTGGATCAGCTTGAGCCGAGCACGCGCAGACGAACTTGAGCCGAGCACCGCTCCTCGGAGGCGCCCCACCAGTCTCTTCTCTCGGCGAAGTCACATCGTGCGGCGGCCCATGCTCTGCGACGCGAGGTCGGCGGTGGGAGAAGGGGTTGCGAGGCACCCCATAGCTTGACCAGCCACTCCTCCTGGCAATAGCACGGAGGGCGGCGGCGGTGCTTCCGGGGGCCATCAACCGTTCCTCCTCGCAACCATTGACGGCCTAATCATACCATGTGGAGATTCAATGCTATAAGATAAAGGTAAAATTCATTTACGTAAAATTGGTAAACACATATGCGTCAGCGCAAAGCTACACTTCACTGAGCTCGATTTTGACTAATACATGAAGAGGAAAACCCTACAATGTACACAATTTAGAACATTGACTTCAAATCTTACAAATGATTTCAGAAAAATAGTAAGAACTTGAGCTATAAGTAGATCATCCCAGACAAAAGTCTGAATCTGTACAAAACTCTAAGCAACATTTACTTTAAGTATGAGAAATATTATAACTCCTCACAACCATGAATCACCTGCAACGATACCTCATTTAGGCGATACACTTGAACTAAAGACATATACGTTGGAATGCATCATAGGAAATTTAGGTGTTGTGGAACCTATCTAGTAAAATAACTGGTCTACACATATTTATCGGTTGTTCTAAGAATAAATAGTGTGCGCTAAATATTGGAAATTCCAGTTTAGAACTGGACATACCGACTAAACCTTGCAACGTGTATTTTTAATTTTAATTAAACCATCGCAACAAATTCATCCATCATGAATAACTCTTGGATTTGTAAAATAGGAACATCTGTCTTCTTGGAAATATTTTTGGAGCTCCAGAAATATAGTGTCCTGATGGTGCTTTTTCCAGCTGAAATCTGACTCCGGCAGTTAATCATCCAATAATCATCAAACATGCAAAATAAGACAAAATAGCATAAGTAACACATCTTAATATGAAATATATCAATGAATAACAGTAAATTATGCTATAAAATAGTGATGCAAAATGGACGTATCACGCCACCGTGAATCCAAGGAGAGGCAATCGATGGAGGTTGATAAACTGATGCCGCTGTGTCAGTAATTAGAGTTGGCGCCCTACGGGTATATTGAATCTGCAGCCAAGCGAGGGCCGCCGAAATTGGTCAGCACCATGAGTTCTCAACAACTCCCTAGGTCGTTCACCGCCTCTTGTCATAACCAAGGTGACCAAGAGGAAGAAGACGCACCTTAGCAGCAACTGATCCTAAGTTACCGCCAGAGCGGGCCTTATTTTTTGAGTAACCAAGTGCATCTCTTCCCTGCCGCCTCCGCTCCCCCACAGGAGCACCATAGCAAGAAGAAGCACCACCATTCGATACAAAATCTGGCCACAGAGAGCCGGCGCCGCCTCCTAGCCGCCACCATCTTACCACGCCTATAGAGAGCGCATCAGAGCGACCCGGTTCACCGGGGTCGATTCTCAAATACTGTATCTAGGAGAGAGGAAGGAAGGGACAAGAATGAGCGAGGAATATTTGTATTGATTCAACTCACTTGTGCTAAACGTGTAAGTTTCTGTAACAATCATCTAGAAGATTGACTTTTTTTTGGCAGTTATAAACATTAAGGAAACTCTATATGAACCGTACATCATTTCTCTTAAGATGCCCAAAATAGATTGAGTCAATAAAACCACACAAATAATTGGTTCGTACATATGTGTGCCTTGGTTTTTTTTTTTTGACGTGCCTTGGTTTATTAATTTTCTAGGAAACTAACTCATTGTGAAGTTCATTCTCCGTATTTAAAACTAATGGAAAAAACAACGATCATGTGCGAAATTATCTAGAGGACAGTACAATAGGAATGTGTGTTTTTTTTTTCACTTCTCACGTGAAATATCGAGTTTCATGCACCAGTGGGCAAATGACTATTGCCCAAATTAGCACTCACTGATCAGATCGCACTCACCTAGTCTAGTATTTCCGAAGTTCCAAACCTGATCAGCAGTCAATTAATCAACTCGAATTACGAATTAAGAATTCCAAGTCCACACACACTTCTGGTGGCCAGTAAAAGTCATGCGGAAGACTTGGGATTGATTTTTTCTGGACAGAAAGCGACCACTTTTAAAGTTTTAATTCCCTCCTCGATCAGCACCGGCATATATATGCAGACATCATCCTATCCTCCCAAAACCAAGCAGTGAAGAAAGAGGAGAACACGACGGTGTCGGACTGTCGGTGACAACGCCGGCGGCGACGAGGCTGCTGCTGCTGGAGAGGGGGGATGCTCACGTCCGCCTAGGCCCTGGAGGTGGGCTAGAGTGAATGCAGGAACCGTTCCTAACGCAGCTGAGAAGCCCATGGATGGAGAACATCTGCTTGTGTCCCTACTATGCCAGCCTCACTAGCAGAGCTCCAGCCAAAATGTTAGGCGGGCCAGCCCAAAGAAAACCTCATATTTTTAATGGGCCAATTTATCTCTCATTTTTCAGTGTTTTGGGCTGGACCAGGCGGGTAGCTCCGCCATTGGCCAGGCTGCTCAACTTCTAGAAAATAGAGTAGCAGTAATAATTCCAATCAATTGCATATGTATGCCTATGTATATACCCTCTCATCAAACCTCCCGACCTATTTTCAAAAGACGAGGACTTCTAATCGAAGAAGGACCCCTGAAGATAATGTAGCAGAGTAGGGGGGCCTGGTGCGCCGTCCTGCTCCCCCACGAGCGTCTGGTTGACTTGATTCTTGTGGGGTCCATATATATACTCTCTCGTCGCTTTACACAAGATAGAGAGGGAGACATGAGAGAAACATACCGACAGCACCAAAAAAGATTGGAGGGGGAACCGTTACCTTAACCTCTCTCTGGTTGCATTTCTGATATCTCCGATGACTTTTCCTACTACCTCCAAGATGAATCGGGAGTAGTCCACCACCATGATGAATAGGGACTTATCCACTGCCTTCATAAAAGTAGTTCGTGTGTTTGCAATCACTTTGTGGATTATTATCTCTATTCAATTTGCCAAAATGTTGTTAGAATTTTAGACCTAGTACATAGATTGGTCTAAACTGAATAACTTTAGCATATGACACTTTGGGATCAAAGGCGTGATTTAATCTCTCGATGGCATGCTCCCTAACAAGTGAGTCTAGCTCACTTGGTTAGGCAAGTGGATGTACAACCCAACAATACAGGTTCAAGATCTCATGTGCGTGGATTTCGATTTTTTTTGTTTATTATTATTTTTTTCTTTGTATTCCTTTTTAAAATGGGCGAGCTTCCTACATGAAAGGCGTTAAAAAGATATTTAAATCATGTTTTCTATTCAGATAGAATTTTCAGGATATCAACTTCTTAATTATAGAGACTCATGGACTCTCCTAAATCATGCTCAAGCTTTAGCACTCTCTCAAAGCCAAATCCATATTTAACATATATCAAAACTCTCTTACATGTCTGCCATGTGGAATGAATATGTATTACTCTTTCATCAACTAAATAAAATGGGAAGAAAAAGGCTTAAACTTCAAGTGTCTCCTATTGAAGAAAATGTTTGTAAAATCACAATGTAATTACGGAGTATATATTTCCACCCATTGATCAAAGAAATCTACTAGTATTTTTTTTAAACTACTAGCTAGTAATATTCTATCCATTAATTAGTAAATCGCGTGCGATCCTCTTTGAAATGGTTGAGAAATAAGATATGCAGCTGAGCTTGCTATATTTGTACTAACTAGTTCAACTCATTTTTATTCTCTGGTTCGTCATAAAATATTTTTTGACATGGTAATTAACCTGCAATTATTATTTTAGGTCCGCCCGCGTCAAATAAAACAACATGCAGTCAGCTGAAGATACGGAGAATCAAATAAAATATACAATAAAATTCTTGAAAGATTAATTCTAGGTACAAAGTACACTGTACAAACGCACACATATAGCAGCATAATGAGAGTCTATTTTTTTATTGACAGATCGATGGAGCTAATTACATTACTCAAAAGCTAGCAAAGTCAACGAGAGAGAGAACACATGAAAAACATAGGACAAGCTAAACAACAAACAGGAGCATACGCAAGCACAGCTACAACAACCGAACCCTAACCAGCTAGCTAGCTGCTCCATGGATCAATCTGTTGCATGTTGCATCCTACTCATTTTCTTCTTCCTCTGGCGCCGGTTCGTTGAGATCAAAGTCGAACACAACGGGTTTACGAGCTTCGGCGGCCGCAGCTGCCTCGGCGAGCTCCTGCTTGGCGAGCCAGGAGCAGCCTCTCTTGCCTCTGTGGCTAGCGCGGTGGCCTCCGAGCCCCTGCCTCGTCTCGAACGGCGCCCTGCAGCGGTCACACACGTACCTGAGCCGCCCGTCGACCCCAATCTCGCCGGCGGTCGGTGGCCGGGGCGGCTCCATGCCCCGCCAGCCGCGTTCCGAGTGGCAGCGCATGTGGCCGTGGACGGCCTTCTCGGTGCAGAAGGTGCGCTCGCAGATCGGGCATTGGAACGGGAACCGCCACGGCTCGTCTCCGGCAGCAGCTGGCCTCTTGCTGCCCCTGGCGACAGAGGGGACGACGGCGTCGAGCTCGTGCAAGGAGTTCATGGCACAGGGGTACCTGCTGGGATCGTCGCCTCCGCCGGACATGGGGAACACATGCGACGACGTCGATCCGGTCAGCATTTCTTGTGGCTGCTGTTTTCTGTCTCCGTACGTGTGCACGACACACTCTGCTCACTGACTCACCACAGCGCTGAAAACTATATATAGTGTCTTGGGGGACTGATGTCGTACTCCTACGTGTGATGAGGGCGTAGTACGTACATGTAAGGTAGTAGTAGGGGCTGTGTGCATAAATATATTTCCATAAATATAGTCATATCTAGTTCTAATATGGTCGACATTTATGTTTACTTGCCTCAATTTTCACATGGATATCACTTTAATTACTGGAAATTAAAAAATCATATGCATAGATTTGTCACGGAAAATATTTCTAGATTCTTATAATCATCTTGGCATTTATACATAGACTACAACAGAAATTAGTGTTCAAGCTCATATCTTGAAGACAGTATCAACAATGTCTAAAACATCGCTTATTTTTTTATATGGAGGGAGGTTTGCTTACATCGAGATGATAATGAAGCACATCATTGTGGTACTGTGTTCCTTACGAAGTAACGTAATGTGTTACCTTGAAGAGGCGGAGCTTGCACAAAAATTATTTTAGCTGGCATCCGCCTGACTAATTATTTTATTTTTTCTATAATTAATCTTCATAATATATATGGATGGAAATAAATTGGGTACTCGATCTTGAGAAAAAAAGGAATGAGTAAATATGCAACGACATTATGTAGAGTTGGTTACAATTAAACTACAAATTAAAAAAATTCAAGTAAAGTAAAGCTAAGCACCCAGCCTCTACTGCCTAACGTTGAAGCATTCTCAGGGAAGAACTTGCCATGATTAATTATCGGCAAAGAGGAATGTCTACCTTGATTTATAGTCATGGATAGCTAGTTTCATCTAGACCTAACATGTTTTTTCTTTCTTTATTTCTACCTATATATATCATAACCATATAAACATGAATGCTACTATATGCGTAAAAAAATCTCAAAAGATTCATCAACACTGACTTTTTCAATATAAGCTTATCTAAATATTTAGGACCTTGACCAAGTAATGAAGATGAAAAATAAAACAATAAGAAGGAAAACGGCGGTAAAGAAAAATGAAAAGATGTTTTTGCAAGAGGGTTAAAGCTAAGCTTATCTATGTAACCATTGCACACACATGGTTTGTTAGTCAATTAGTCTTAGGCAGCTAGCAGATTAATTTTGATTATACCTACACAAAAGCAAGGATCGAGAAAGTTCCCATGACATATAGCAGTGCAGTCCTCTATGACGTCCGTATATCTCTAACGTTTAATATGATGAAGCAAACTAAATGAAAAATATTTGACCGCAAGATAGTGCATGCAGTACTCCCTAATTTCACATGGAGACGAAAAACTTGCGTAATGTCCGTTTCTGTTGGGGAGGAAAACCGCCCCTTGTTTTCAACAAAACTATGGCCGGGTTTCGACGTATCTACACCAGTTTTGTTTTTTTTTTTTTTTTTTTTTGAGAACACAGTACAACACAGACGCTCACAAATACGCACATACACTCACCCCTATGAACGCACGCACGCACACCCTACCCCTATGAGCACCTCTGAAGGACTGAGCCGGCAGATCTTGAGGTTGACGAAGTCACCACAGGCGCCTCGCTGTTGACGGGCACGTCACCTACCACTGAAAGAATAGCGCCGGATAATCCTGGAATAAATCCAGGTAAATGCAAACGCCCATGCCAAGTCTAGGACTTGAACCTGGGTGGGCTGGTTCCACCACAGGGAACCCAACCATCAGAGCCAAGCTCCGTTTGCCACCAGTTTTGTTTTGACCAGCAAAATTTTTGTAGTACGTAGCAGCCCACAAGCTGACTCTATAAAAGAGACAGCTCGCTTGAGTTGGGCCGTAATTTGCACTGGACTTGCCTTTTCTGTTCCTTATATACAATAGTCTTCTTGGGCCCCCAAATCTGACAGAAATTGCGCTGATAGTGAAATATGCTAAATCTCGCTACATTACCCACCGACTAACCTAGATACGCACGAACGTACGCAATGTGGCTCGCTCGATCTCTGCCGCCGCTTCTCTCCCACCTCCGGCGCCTTGCATCAGCACACCACGGTGGCTCCCTACTTCTGGCCGGCACATCCTCACGTGCATACACCTCGGCTGGTGGCGCGCCGGTGGCAGCGGGAACATGGCCGCCACCGCAGCTGTGCAACTCCTGCGGTGCCAACCAGCACTCCAGCAGCGACGGCGGCGGCATCTGTACCTTCCGTTAGATGACTGGGAAAAGGGTTTCTCCCTGTACAAGCTCGGCCTCGAAGACTTGATCGGCAGCCGTGACGATGCCGGCGTCGAGCCGCAGCCCCTCCCCGATCCGATCCTCCGCCTACCCTTCGTCATGGTGGGGTCGCATCCACGCTTCCATGCCTTGGGCACCAACATCGTCCTCACCAGCGACTGCGATCACTCCGGCGTCCGCAACGAGCACGGCCCTGGCCTCACGCTCGTCTACGACACCGACACGGCGGCGCTGGAGAACGAGAACTCTCTCCCGCGCGAGCTCATTGGGTACTACTACCACGCCGTGGCCGCCGGCGACAAGCTCTGCACGTTCAACCCGTCCAGCAGCGATGGCGGCATGCTCTACCTTTGCCAGACCAAATGTGGTATCAAGGGTCGCGTCTCCGGCGACGACGAGGACGTGCGCTATGGTCTCGGCAACGAGGACGAGGATGAGGACGAGGACGTGTCCTACTCTATGAGACCGCAGGAGCGGTGGACATGGAAGAGTGGCCTTGCACCGCCACCTCCCATGTCTACCCGGGACGACCAGAGCTATGTCTCGGCGTGTGCACTCCATCCGGACGGGCGCACCATCTTCGTGTCTGTGACGAGCAGCACCTACGGCTACATAAAGGATCTGGGCACCTTCTCCCTGGACATGGAGAGCGGCGGCGCGTGGATGCGCCACGGCGACTGGTACCTCCCGTTCAAGGGCCAGGCGCACTACGACGGCGACCTCGGCGCCTGGGTCGGCACCCACATGGTCAGGGGCCACGAACACCTCTGCACCTTCGACGTTCCGGAAATCGGCGAGGGAGCCGCCACGCCATGCCCAGTCCCCGCCTGGAAGGTGGCGGAGAAGAGGCTGACGTTCCTCGAGGCCCCGCTGAAGTCCATGTATGATAGTCCCGTGCTCATCCCCATGGGGTGCACCGGTGACGATGTCGGAGGCCGCGGTGGCATGTTCTGCCTCGTCGAGCGAACATTTCCGCAAGGAGTGGCCTTGCGCCCGTACATGCGCGATGGTGAGAAGAGCCTGCTCCGTGTGACCATTTTCAGGTCCAGGTATGACAAGAACGGTGAGCTCGTGGCTGTGCCCCTATGGCCTGGCCGTTCCTACCTCGTGTCACGCTATGTTAAGAATTATGATGTTTCTGCATTCTGGATATGATCCGAGTCGACGATGGTGAGCTTCATATATGATAAAAAAAAATAGCAGTGACTCTTCCACAGCTGGTTCCTGTTTTTTGCTTTTTGCTTTAAAATCCATGTTGCATATCAACGAAACACTGATGCCTTGAGATCCGTGCTGTAACAAGAATGAAACTTCAAGTAACTTATGCGCATTTCTTATGAAACAGCCCCGGTAGATATAGTTTCCGGTAAAAGAGCATTCATTGACATGGATCAACAAAAATCAGAAGTTTGTCGCTGCAGTTTGTGAACTAACTATCACTTCTGGTGTGTTCTAGATCATTAATTCGGTAACCTCTACGTAATCTTAGCAAATCGCTTGCCTCTACACAGTCACCATTGTCCCTAGCTAGGTTTATGTCCTATAAGAAACCATTACATTTCTTACATGGTGTGAACATGTCATGACATTCCGTTTTCATGCCACCTGTGTGCCTAGCGCTAACGGCTATCTCGTATGTGCCTTGTGAAACATTTGAAGAATAAAGATAAAACCCTCAACCGTAACACACAAACCCTAAATTATGGAGAAAGATCAACATGTTGACTTGAAAGAACCGTGATGTGTGTAACTCTCGAGTATATCCGAGATCTTTGTTGCTGGTCTTCGTTTCCATTATTTCGATATTCTGTGTTTTATTTAGAGAGAATTCCTTATATGACACTCTATTAAAATTATGTTCCTTATTTGACACCGGTGAAAATTTTCTTCCCTATATAACCTCTACCCAAATTTTTTTTCCTTATATGGCACTCTAGTGCATTTTTTTCACCAAAGAGATCTGAAATGACCTTTTTGCCCCTGGTCTATAATGTTAAAAAAAAATATTACGGAACAATAGCGGCAATAATACTAAATATTTAAACATCGGATTATTAAAAAAAAGGTTATTGCATCAATTGTTTTTCTGACGCGACAACGACGATGAGATTCAGCGAGAGCGCAAAGTACGTACAATTCGTTGTGATCCTTCGGTGCCTTCCGACGCGATGTCTCCGCATAGATTAACAAGCTAGGCTAGCTAGCGGCTGTGATCGATTGCTAATACCAAGCACAGGGGCTGCATAGCACGTACGCACGCAGGGCATCGAACATGCATGGGTATTTATACGCTTGCTGCGTCGCTTGCCGGGTATTAGCAATCGTGTCGGAACGATCGGAAGAAATCGTACAACGTTGCGCGTTCCGCTAGAAGCTCATTGTTGTCGTCGTGCCAAAGAAACAATCGATTTTTTAATTTCTTTTTTAATAACCGGATGTTTAGCTATGCAATACAGCATTTTGGTCCCATTATACACAGGGGGTAAAAAGGTCTTTTTATGTCTCTTTTGTGAACAAAATCCACTAGAGTGTCATATAGGGAAAGAAATTTTAGCAAGAGGTCATATAGGGAAGAAAAAAAATTACCGGTGTCAAATAAGGAACATGATTTTAAGAGAGTGTCATATAAGGAATTTTCTCTTTTATTTACTCCATCACAAATTCATATCGTTGATTTTTAAAAATGGCATGGGTATGAGGCTTATATAGTGCACAACTGCACATTAAATATTTTTTATCCTAAAAATATCGAGGATCAAGAATGCACTCCGAACTTATGTCGCTATATCTCTAATCGTTTGGTACGAAAGAAGCAAACTAAAAAAATGACAAGAAATAACAGACACACCGGTACGTTTTTACATGGAGGCGAAAACTTTGATAATTTTTTGAAGGAAACCCACCCCGGCCGGGTTATCACTTATCACAGAAACTGTTGCCAGTTCTAGAAATTTGGGCTTCTAAAATATAACTTTTGCAAGAAAGTACACCTAATATACAAGTTGCCTTTTTTTGCAATCAAAGGTCGGGCCGTCGGGCTGTGTTCTATACTGGGCTATGGGCTTTTCTGTACCCATGCATTTTACGTCCTTCTCGGCCATGAACCTCGTGTACAATTGGGCTTCACTCATTGGGCACTATCTCGGGCGGCGCTCCAATCTGCTGGGCGGCAAATGATATGCATCGCCCCGCAGCGACGCTACGCGCTTGCATCGCCTGAAGCCACGCGCTCGTCGTCACGTGGTGGGCCGGCCCAACTACCTTTCAAGCGCGTGTGGACGCCGTGGCGCGCGTGGACACCGTGGCGCGCGTTCGACGGGTGGACGCCGTGGCGCGCGTTCGACGTAGCCCAGGTCGTTTCTTTTTTTTTCTTTTTTCCTTTTCCTTTTCCTGTTTCGTTTTTCTTTTTCTTTTTCTGTTTTTCTTTTTTATCCTTTTATGTTTCTTTTTCTGTTTCGTTTTATTTTCTTTTATGTTTCCATTTTCTTTTTCTGTTTTTCTTTTTCTTTTTCTTTTTCTTTTTTCGTTTTCTTTTCTTTTTTCCTTTTATTTTTCACCCCCATTTTCTATTTTTTTAAAAATTCGTGCAAAAAATGTTCGCATTTATTTTTCGTTCAAATAATTTTCGTTCACTTATAAAATCGTTCAAAATAATTTTCGTTCACTTTTAAAACCGTTTCAAAATAAAAATCGTTCAAAATAATTTTCGTTCGGATTTTGAACTTCGTTCACTTTTAAAATCGTTCAAAATAATTTTTGTTCACTTTTAAAATCGTTCAAAATAATTTTCGTTCGGATTTTGAAATTCGTTCACTTTTAAAATCGTTCAAAATAATTTTCGTTCAAAATAATTTTTGTTCACTTTTAAAATCGTTCAAAATAATTTTTGTTCGGATTTTGAAATTTGTTCACTTTTAAAATCGTTCAAAATAATTTTGTTCACTTTTTAAAATCGTTCAAAATAATTTTCGTTCAAAATAATTAACATTAATTCCAATATTTTTGTACACGTATTTTTGAACAATTTTTTGGTTTCAGTATACATGTATATTTGTACTTTCGGTTTCAGTATACATGTATTTCCAATATTGTTACACGTATTTTTAAACAATTTTGAAAAAAATCACGCATGCATGCACGTAGAATCAGTACAGGCGCCGAGAATCAGTACACACGAAGAAACAGTGACGCGAACCAGCGAGCGAGCGAAAGAATCAGTCGACGAAGCGCTTCTTGCGAAATTGGGCCGGGCCCATTAAGCTCCGCTAGCAGGCGACGGGGGCGGAAGCAGTCGCCTTAAGGCGATGTATATCACCACCCCTGCTGGGCGGATCATCATCACGTTGTGTTATGCTGCGTGTCCAGGTCATATCTTCAGAGCGTGTGCGTGCATATCCAACACCAATAGCCATCCCATTCCCCGGACTGAACCAATAATCTTGACATGTGGTTGATTTTTTCCTTTTTTGAAACGAAGCAATTTGCCTATTCTCATGATTTAGGGACGAAAACCAATAAAACTTTGGTGTTCAACTCTCTCCACGTTCTCGGGTGGTTCATAGAGATGGGTGCAATTAGCATATCAATATTGTATCCATGCACTGTTCGAAAATAATAAATATCAAGAGTTCATCAAACATGCAACAATTAGCTCATATTAGCATTGGTTTAGCATTGCGTGCGTAGAAATTATATTGGCCGACACGCCATTTCTATCGTTCAATCATTCAACTACACGGCTAAACTCTCCAATAGTATCTATATGGGATTTGTAGCAAGCAAATCCGTTCGTCGATTTGGATAGTCGCTGAAAACTTAAACAAAAACTTGGTGCATGCGTGCGCCAGCGAACAGATGAATATTCGCTGCTACCAGACAGACGGTGTACATAGTTAAGAATTACTAGCTGGAAGACGACGGCAACCCATTCGTGTGCATCCTTCAATGAAGAAACAACCCATTCGTGTGCATTATGATGAGTAGTATATTTCAACCCATATCATTGCATAATCATTAACATAATGTATGTGCACGTACGTATAGGTGGGTTTTGAAACTTTGTTTCTAGCTACCATCCGTTTGATCTAACATTTGGAATCCCTCATGTCTCCCAACTTGCAACGCAAAAGAGACAAAATCACACACACGCACGCTTCGAACGGATCCGATTGTTGCAGATATAATCTCATATATATGACTGATCGATCCCAGTCGTGTCCGCATGTAGATCGTCTTGTCCTTGCTGTGCCCTGCTGCATGTCCATGTCAATAAGTGCCTTCTCGCGATTGAGTTTTGACTTAGCAATGGTAGCGCGCGCCTCCACCAAGCTGTCCTCACGAATCCCTTCGTCGATTTCGCTAGTCGCTGAAAACTTGAAAAAAGAAAGCTGAAGCATGCGTGCGCCAGCGAACAGATGAATATTCGCTGCTACCAGACGGACGGTGCATATAGTTAAGAATTACTAGCTAGCTGGAAGATACGACGACGACAACCCATTCGTGTGCATCCTTCAATTGAAAAACTATCCATTCGTGTGCATCCTTGAATAGAAAAACAACCCGTTCGTGTGCAACATGCATTATGATGCATACACATTAACATAATGCAGTGCACATGCAATTCCTTGGAGCTGCCGACTAGGTGATCTAACATTTGGAATATCTCATGTCTCTCAACTTGCAACGCAAAAGGGACAAAAATCGCACACAAGCATCGCAACAACGGATCCGATTGTTGCGGCTATACTCTGTTAAAATAGCCCTTTCTTTCAGTTCAAACTTTTGTGATAATTGGCTAGTGCATCTATTCAATTATTGCCCTGAATGCAGGACAATAAGTGGTACTTCAATCATATGCCCGCAATGGCGCCAGCGCCATTCTAGACGTGAGGTCAGAGCACAGGTCATACCTTGAGTGCCCGTGCGTGCCTGCATGTCCAACACCTATAGCTCATTGGAGACTCACGAATATGAATGTCACTGCAAATATGATCGACCAAACTCAGCGTTGAGTTTTGACTCGACCATGCGTGGTAGTGCGCGCCTCCACCAAGCTGTCCTCGTGGATCATGTCCCCCGCTCTCCCGCTGTTGCTGCGCACCCACAGGTGCAACCACCACTTCCAAGCTACCCTGCCTGATCCTAGCTTCCCCGTGCATATATACCAGCTCGATTCACCTCGCCATCTCACACATCCAGCAGCAAGAAGAAGAAACCAAGATCCAACGAAATGGCTCCCAGCTTTGCTCGCTCGATCTCCTTCCCGCTAACTCCGGCGAGGTTTTCAAAGCCCCGCCACGTCCGCTCCGTCTCCCTCCCCTGCAGATCCCACCCGCTCCTCATCCACCTCAACGCCCAAATCGCCGTCGTCCGCTCTTGGATCCAGGACCCGGCCGCCACGGCACCCTCCGGCCTCGCCCACATCCATGCGCTTCATGTGGCGCTCGCCGACCTCCTCCTCCTCCAAGACACGCAGGACACGCTTCGCCGGGCCACCAATGCCGGCGAACACCTCTTGGACGCATTCCTCCTCCTCGCTGACGCACACCGGGGATTCCAAGAAGCCCTCCTCCAGCTCAGACACGCTGCAGCAGAGTCCCGCGCTGCGCTCCGGCGTGGGAACACCGCGAAGCTGTCCTCGGCCTCTAGGTCCCAGCGCAGGGCCAAGAAGGAGATAGCCCGCCTCGCCGTGTCCATCTCCTCCAAGTGTGTGCGCCAGAACTTTGTCAACACCACCAACGCCGATCAGACAGAGATGGCCGGCACGCTCATGGACACGGCCAACGCAAGTGCCACGGCCTCCGTGGCTGTGTTCTCGGCAGTTACTTCCATGTCATCGTCGTCGGCGACATCATCTTGCAAGAAGATCACCTCGGCATTTAGTTCCTTTCGCAAAAAGGTTGCGCCCGAGACGGTGGAGGCGGCCTTTGAGAGGCTGCACGCGGTGGAGCGGCGCGTCGAGGAGTGTGATGAAGTCTGCGACATGGTGTTCAGAAGCATTGTGCAGACCAGGGTTTTGCTGCTCAACATCATGACGCCTACGATCTAGATGTGCTTACAAGAGGAAGAAACTCAATTAATTGATTAGTCCGTGTATATTATGTTGATCTATTATTTGTACAACTTCACGATGGACATAGACACAGAGAATACATACATTAATACAGAGAAGAGGGTTTTGCCACACATGTTTATGTTCATTCTTTGCAAACTTAATTTGACTTCATTTCAAAGTAGTATTGATGTTTTCAATTTCAGAATACAGCTTGTGAAGAACCCCTCAAGGATTATGTACGGCCACCACTCTCATCGTTTGGGAAATTTGGAAAGAGCGGAACGCTAGAGTTTTCAATAACAAATTCTCCATGCCCATGGTGATTATGCAGGAGATTAAAGACAAGAGCAAGCTTTGGATTCTTGCGGGAAGAAGTAATCCTAGATTTTAGAATCTTAAGTTTTTTCCTTCTGGTTCGTTGGGTCTAGGCCTTCATGTTTCCTTCTCCTATATCAGTATAAAGGCAAAGTTTTTTTTTTGTCTCGTTTCAAAAAAAAGTTAGTGCTAATCACAAACTCATGAATAAACATGTTTATTACTGTTAGTTATGGACAATATATGCCGTCTTTTTGTAGATCTTACCATGTTCTAACAATAATGACGAACACTCTGCTCAGATATTCGTGGACAAGTTTCCAATTCTAACTATTTGGATAGAAATCTCTTCATCTCAAATTAGAAAGTCTGAAACCAAAATAGCTCATATTTGGATGTATTCAGATAAATACACACTATTATGAAGCAACCACCAAGCCAAAAGAGGCCAGGGATAAGATCCAGCTATCTCCAAATATGTCAACCTATCTCTTGATTTACGGTACGGACACAACACTGTGTTTGTGCCAGAAAATTAAATAGATAAAATGTTCAACTTAGTAACACACCCCCAATTAGTTCATATTAGCACTGGTTTAGCTGTGCGTGCGTACAGTTTATATTCGCCGACACACCCTCATTTTCTAACGTTCAATCATTCAACTACACGGCTAACCTCTCCTGTATGATCTATATGGATTTTATAGCAAGGAAATCCCTTCGTCGATTTGGATAGTCGCTGAAAACTTGAAAAAAGAAAGCTGATGCATGCGTGCGCCAGCGAACAGATGAATATTCGCTGCTACGGACGGTGCATATAGTTAAGAATTACTAGCTGGAAGATACGACGACGACAACCCATTCGTGTGCATCCTTCAATTGAAAAACAACCCATTCGTGTGCATCCTTGAATAGAAAAACAACCCGTTCGTGTGCAACATGCATTATGATGCATACACATTAACATAATGCAGTGCACATGCAATTCCTTGGAGCTGCCGACTAGGTGATCTAACATTTGGAATATCTCATGTCTCTCAACTTGCAACGCAAAAGGGACAAAAATCGCACACAAGCACGCAACAACGGATCCGATTGTTGCGGCTATACTCTGTTAAAATAGCCCTTTCTTTCAGTTCAAACTTTTGTGATAATTGGCTAGTGCATCTATTCAATTATTGCCCTGAATGCAGGACAATAAGTGGTACTTCAATCATATGCCCGCAATGGCGCCAGCGCCATTCTAGACGTGAGGTCAGAGCACAGGTCATACCTTGAGTGCCCGTGCGTGCCTGCATGTCCAACACCTATAGCTCATTGGAGACTCACGAATATGAATGTCACTGCAAATATGATCGACCAAACTCAGCGTTGAGTTTTGACTCGACCATGCGTGGTAGTGCGCGCCTCCACCAAGCTGTCCTCGTGGATCATGTCCCCCGCTCTCGCGCTGTTGCTGCGCACCCACAGGTGCAACCACCACTTCCAAGCTACCCTGCCTGATCCTAGCTTCCCCGTGCATATATACCAGCTCGATTCACCTCGCCATCTCACACATCCTGCAGCAAGAAGAAGAAACCAAGATCCAACGAAATGGCTCCCAGCTTTGCTCGCTCGATCTCCTTCCCGCTAACTCCGGCGAGGTTTTCAAAGCCCCGCCACGTCCGCTCCGTCTCCCTCCCCTGCAGATCCCACCCGCTCCTCATCCACCTCAACGCCCAAATCGCCGTCGTCCGCTCTTGGATCCAGGACCCGGCCGCCACGGCACCCTCCGGCCTCGCCCACATCCATGCGCTTCATGTGGCGCTCGCCGACCTCCTCCTCCTCCAAGACACGCAGGACACGCTTCGCCGGGCCACCAATGCCGGCGAACACCTCTTGGACGCATTCCTCCTCCTCGCTGACGCACACCGGGGATTCCAAGAAGCCCTCCTCCAGCTCAGACACGCTGCAGCAGAGTCCCGCGCTGCGCTCCGGCGTGGGAACACCGCGAAGCTGTCCTCGGCCTCTAGGTCCCAGCGCAGGGCCAAGAAGGAGATAGCCCGCCTCGCCGTGTCCATCTCCTCCAAGTGTGTGCGCCAGAACTTTGTCAACACCACCAACGCCGATCAGACAGAGATGGCCGGCACGCTCATGGACACGGCCAACGCAAGTGCCACGGCCTCCGTGGCTGTGTTCTCGGCAGTTACTTCCATGTCATCGTCGTCGGCGACATCATCTTGCAAGAAGATCACCTCGGCATTTAGTTCCTTTCGCAAAAAGGTTGCGCCCGAGACGGTGGAGGCGGCCTTTGAGAGGCTGCACGCGGTGGAGCGGCGCGTCGAGGAGTGTGATGAAGTCTGCGACATGGTGTTCAGAAGCATTGTGCAGACCAGGGTTTTGCTGCTCAACATCATGACGCCTACGATCTAGATGTGCTTACAAGAGGAAGAAACTCAATTAATTGATTAGTCCGTGTATATTATGTTGATCTATTATTTGTACAACTTCACGATGGACATAGACACAGAGAATACATACATTAATACAGAGAAGAGGGTTTTGCCACACATGTTTATGTTCATTCTTTGCAAACTTAATTTGACTTCATTTCAAAGTAGTATTGATGTTTTCAATTTCAGAATACAGCTTGTGAAGAACCCCTCAAGGATTATGTACGGCCACCACTCTCATCGTTTGGGAAATTTGGAAAGAGCGGAACGCTAGAGTTTTCAATAACAAATTCTCCATGCCCATGGTGATTATGCAGGAGATTAAAGACAAGAGCAAGCTTTGGATTCTTGCGGGAAGAAGTAATCCTAGATTTTAGAATCTTAAGTTTTTTCCTTCTGGTTCGTTGGGTCTAGGCCTTCATGTTTCCTTCTCCTATATCAGTATAAAGGCAAAGTTTTTTTTTTGTCTCGTTTCAAAAAAAAGTTAGTGCTAATCACAAACTCATGAATAAACATGTTTATTACTGTTAGTTATGGACAATATATGCCGTCTTTTTGTAGATCTTACCATGTTCTAACAATAATGACGAACACTCTGCTCAGATATTCGTGGACAAGTTTCCAATTCTAACTATTTGGATAGAAATCTCTTCATCTCAAATTAGAAAGTCTGAAACCAAAATAGCTCATATTTGGATGTATTCAGATAAATACACACTATTATGAAGCAACCACCAAGCCAAAAGAGGCCAGGGATAAGATCCAGCTATCTCCAAATATGTCAACCTATCTCTTGATTTACGGTACGGACACAACACTGTGTTTGTGCCAGAAAATTAAATAGATAAAATGTTCAACTTAGTAACACACCCCCAATTAGTTCATATTAGCACTGGTTTAGCTGTGCGTGCGTACAGTTTATATTCGCCGACACACCCTCATTTTCTAACGTTCAATCATTCAACTACACGGCTAACCTCTCCTGTATGATCTATATGGATTTTATAGCAAGGAAATCCCTTCGTCGATTTGGATAGTCGCTGAAAACTTGAAAAAAGAAAGCTGATGCATGCGTGCGCCAGCGAACAGATGAATATTCGCTGCTACGGACGGTGCATATAGTTAAGAATTACTAGCTGGAAGATACGACGACGACAACCCATTCGTGTGCATCCTTCAATTGAAAAACAACCCATTCGTGTGCATCCTTGAATAGAAAAACAACCCGTTCGTGTGCAACATGCATTATGATGCATACACATTAACATAATGCAGTGCACATGCAATTCCTTGGAGCTGCCGACTAGGTGATCTAACATTTGGAATATCTCATGTCTCTCAACTTGCAACGCAAAAGGGACAAAAATCGCACACAAGCACGCAACAACGGATCCGATTGTTGCGGCTATACTCTGTTAAAATAGCCCTTTCTTTCAGTTCAAACTTTTGTGATAATTGGCTAGTGCATCTATTCAATTATTGCCCTGAATGCAGGACAATAAGTGGTACTTCAATCATATGCCCGCAATGGCGCCAGCGCCATTCTAGACGTGAGGTCAGAGCACAGGTCATACCTTGAGTGCCCGTGCGTGCCTGCATGTCCAACACCTATAGCTCATTGGAGACTCACGAATATGAATGTCACTGCAAATATGATCGACCAAACTCAGCGTTGAGTTTTGACTCGACCATGCGTGGTAGTGCGCGCCTCCACCAAGCTGTCCTCGTGGATCATGTCCCCCGCTCTCCGCTGTTGCTGCGCACCCACAGGTGCAACCACCACTTCCAAGCTACCCTGCCTGATCCTAGCTTCCCCGTGCATATATACCAGCTCGATTCACCTCGCCATCTCACACATCCTGCAGCAAGAAGAAGAAACCAAGATCCAACGAAATGGCTCCCAGCTTTGCTCGCTCGATCTCCTTCCCGCTAACTCCGGCGAGGTTTTCAAAGCCCCGCCACGTCCGCTCCGTCTCCCTCCCCTGCAGATCCCACCCGCTCCTCATCCACCTCAACGCCCAAATCGCCGTCGTCCGCTCTTGGATCCAGGACCCGGCCGCCACGGCACCCTCCGGCCTCGCCCACATCCATGCGCTTCATGTGGCGCTCGCCGACCTCCTCCTCCTCCAAGACACGCAGGACACGCTTCGCCGGGCCACCAATGCCGGCGAACACCTCTTGGACGCATTCCTCCTCCTCGCTGACGCACACCGGGGATTCCAAGAAGCCCTCCTCCAGCTCAGACACGCTGCAGCAGAGTCCCGCGCTGCGCTCCGGCGTGGGAACACCGCGAAGCTGTCCTCGGCCTCTAGGTCCCAGCGCAGGGCCAAGAAGGAGATAGCCCGCCTCGCCGTGTCCATCTCCTCCAAGTGTGTGCGCCAGAACTTTGTCAACACCACCAACGCCGATCAGACAGAGATGGCCGGCACGCTCATGGACACGGCCAACGCAAGTGCCACGGCCTCCGTGGCTGTGTTCTCGGCAGTTACTTCCATGTCATCGTCGTCGGCGACATCATCTTGCAAGAAGATCACCTCGGCATTTAGTTCCTTTCGCAAAAAGGTTGCGCCCGAGACGGTGGAGGCGGCCTTTGAGAGGCTGCACGCGGTGGAGCGGCGCGTCGAGGAGTGTGATGAAGTCTGCGACATGGTGTTCAGAAGCATTGTGCAGACCAGGGTTTTGCTGCTCAACATCATGACGCCTACGATCTAGATGTGCTTACAAGAGGAAGAAACTCAATTAATTGATTAGTCCGTGTATATTATGTTGATCTATTATTTGTACAACTTCACGATGGACATAGACACAGAGAATACATACATTAATACAGAGAAGAGGGTTTTGCCACACATGTTTATGTTCATTCTTTGCAAACTTAATTTGACTTCATTTCAAAGTAGTATTGATGTTTTCAATTTCAGAATACAGCTTGTGAAGAACCCCTCAAGGATTATGTACGGCCACCACTCTCATCGTTTGGGAAATTTGGAAAGAGCGGAACGCTAGAGTTTTCAATAACAAATTCTCCATGCCCATGGTGATTATGCAGGAGATTAAAGACAAGAGCAAGCTTTGGATTCTTGCGGGAAGAAGTAATCCTAGATTTTAGAATCTTAAGTTTTTTCCTTCTGGTTCGTTGGGTCTAGGCCTTCATGTTTCCTTCTCCTATATCAGTATAAAGGCAAAGTTTTTTTTTTGTCTCGTTTCAAAAAAAAGTTAGTGCTAATCACAAACTCATGAATAAACATGTTTATTACTGTTAGTTATGGACAATATATGCCGTCTTTTTGTAGATCTTACCATGTTCTAACAATAATGACGAACACTCTGCTCAGATATTCGTGGACAAGTTTCCAATTCTAACTATTTGGATAGAAATCTCTTCATCTCAAATTAGAAAGTCTGAAACCAAAATAGCTCATATTTGGATGTATTCAGATAAATACACACTATTATGAAGCAACCACCAAGCCAAAAGAGGCCAGGGATAAGATCCAGCTATCTCCAAATATGTCAACCTATCTCTTGATTTACGGTACGGACACAACACTGTGTTTGTGCCAGAAAATTAAATAGATAAAATGTTCAACTTAGTAACACACCCCCAATTAGTTCATATTAGCACTGGTTTAGCTGTGCGTGCGTACAGTTTATATTCGCCGACACACCCTCATTTTCTAACGTTCAATCATTCAACTACACGGCTAACCTCTCCTGTATGATCTATATGGATTTTATAGCAAGGAAATCCCTTCGTCGATTTGGATAGTCGCTGAAAACTTGAAAAAAGAAAGCTGATGCATGCGTGCGCCAGCGAACAGATGAATATTCGCTGCTACGGACGGTGCATATAGTTAAGAATTACTAGCTGGAAGATACGACGACGACAACCCATTCGTGTGCATCCTTCAATTGAAAAACAACCCATTCGTGTGCATCCTTGAATAGAAAAACAACCCGTTCGTGTGCAACATGCATTATGATGCATACACATTAACATAATGCAGTGCACATGCAATTCCTTGGAGCTGCCGACTAGGTGATCTAACATTTGGAATATCTCATGTCTCTCAACTTGCAACGCAAAAGGGACAAAAATCGCACACAAGCACGCAACAACAGATCCGATTGTTGCGGCTATACTCTGTTAAAATAGCCCTTTCCTTCAGTTCAAACTTTTGTGATAATTGGCTAGGGCATCTTTTTTTTTGAGAACACAGTACAACACAGACGCTCACAAATACGCACATACACTCACCCCTATGAACGCACGCACGCACACCCTACCCCTATGAGCACCTCTGAAGGACTGAGCCGGCAGATCTTGAGGTTGACGAAGTCACCACAGGCGCCTCGCTGTTGACGGGCACGTCACCTACCACTGAAAGAATAGCGCCGGATAATCCTGGAATAAATCCAGGTAAATGCAAACGCCCATGCCAAGTCTAGGACTTGAACCTGGGTGGGCTGGTTCCACCACAGGGAACCCAACCATCAGAGCCAAGCTCCGTTTGCAATTGGCTAGGGCATCTATTCAATTATTGCCCCGAATACGCAGGACAATAAGTGGTACTTCAATCATATGCCCGCAATGGCGCCAGCGCCATTCTAGACGTGAGGTCAGAGCACAGGTCATACCTTGAGTGCCCGTACGTGCCTGCATGTCCAACACCTATAGCTCATTGGAGACTCACGAATATGAATGTCACTGCAAATATGATCGACCAAACTCAGCGTTGAGTTTTGACTCGACCATGCGTGGTAGCGCGCGCCTCCACCAAGCTGTCCTCGTGGATCATGTCCCCCGCTCTCCCGCTGTTGCTGCGCACCCACACGTGCAACCACCACTTCCAAGCTACCCTGCCTGATCCTAGCTTCCCCGTGCATATATACCAGCTCGATTCACCTCGCCATCTCACACATCCAGCAGCAAGAAGAAGAAACCAAGATCCAACGAAATGGCTCCCAGCTTTGCTCGCTCGATCTCCTTCCCGCTAACTCCGGCGAGGTTTTCAAAGCCCCGCCACGTCCGCTCCGTCTCCCTCCCCTGCAGCTCCCACCCGCTCCTCGCCCACCTCAACGCCCAAATCGCCGCTGTCCGTTCCTGGATCAAGGACCCGGCGGCCACGGCACCCTCCGGCCTCGTCCACATCCACGCACTTCATTTGGCGCTCGCTGACCTTCTCATCCTCCAGTACACGCAGGATGCACTTCGCCCGGTCTACAAGGCCGGAGAGCGTCTCCTGGATGCCTTCCTCCTACTCGCCGACGCACACTACGGCTTGCAAGAGGCCCTTGTCGAGCTAAGACATGCCGCTGCCGAGTCCGGCGCCGCGCTCCGGCGCGGGGACACCACCAGGCTAGCCTCAGCCTCCAGCTCCTAGCGCAAGGCCGAGAAGGACCTCGCCCGCCTTGCCACTTCGATCTCCTCCGTCTCCTCCAAATGTGTGCGCCTCAACCTTGTCAGCACCGACTCCCAGGAGGCCGAGATGGCCGGCACGGTCATGGAGGCGGCCTACGCAAGTGCTGCGGCCTCGGTGGCCGTGTTCTCGGCCGTTGCTTCCATGTCATCGCCATCGACGACGTCATCTTGCAGGAAGATCACCTCGGCGTTCGGTTATTTTGGCAAAAAGGCTGCGCCCGAGACGGTGGAGGCGGCCGTTGAGAGGCTGCATGCGGTGGACCGGTGCTTCCAGGAGTGCGACGGCGTCTGCGATACGGTGTTCAGAAGCATTGTGCAGATCAGGGTGTCACTGCTCAATATCATGACGCCTACGATCTAGACGTGCTTTGAGGATGTGATGTACATATATACAGAGAATACGTACATTAATATATACAGAGAAGAGAGTTTTGCCACACATGGATATATTAGTTCTTTCGAAACTTTGACAATTCATTACAAACTAGTATGGCAGTACAAGGTGTATTCAGTTTCCGTTATTTGCAAAGACAGCTTGTGCAAAAAGAACTTGATTAGTTTTTGCTAATCCGAAACTCATGGATAAATCTGTTCATTACCATGCTCTAACCATAATGATGAATACTCTGCTCAAATATTCCTCATCTCGATAGAACATTTTTTCAGAACTTAATTGATCAGGACCAGTTTCCAATTCTAACTATTTGGAAAAAACCAAAATCTATTCATTTCAATTACAAATTCAGAAAACCTAATAGGGTCGTATTTAGATGAGCATGTAATTATTTGTTTCATTTCCAATGTAGAATATATTCGGAGAAACTATTCACAACACGCCAGTAGAGATCTATTATATACTAAAAGCAAAATAGGGTATTAATAAAGCCACCAGGTTGATCCACATGTGCTAAATAATCTGATCCGTTAATTTTTTGTTAACTCTAACTAATAACGGTGGAGATTTAAAATTTAAATTGTGTACATAGAAATAAGTCTCGGTACGGCCAATGAATTGCATGTACGTGCACGACCCATCCGCCCGGCCATTGGATTGCATGTACGTGTACGACCCATCCGACCTAGTAGTCCGAATGTGTTGTTTAAAAAAAAAGCTCGGGATATGTACGCTAAACATTACGAAATAGAAGTCCAGCTACTATACGTGAACTGAGCCCACGAAAACAAAACCAATCGCTGGTGGCTTGCACTGATCATATCAATCGATCGATAGAAAGTGCAACCACGGGTTAGTATCTACAGATCTCCATGGCTATATATGTGCATGCAGATTCGGTATTTTTTAATCAGATCGTGAGATTTCTTTTTAAGGGGTAATTAGTGCTTCAAATATCACACTTAATATCTAAGCATTGGTTACAGGCTCATGGCTCCAAAACACTCCAAGTGCTCCAAAACTCCAGATCAATATAACGTAGAGATCCATTACTACATTTTAACCATAAATCTTTAGCACAAAAATTTAATTACGCGTAGCTTGATCGGCCGCAGAATTGTGAGCTTACAGGCTCATGGTGATGACTTGCTGATAGTTTATAGTAATAAGATTTAAGATGACATGGCATTACAATCATACTGTTTTCTCCTTTGTTTTAGAATCATGAATCTAATAATTTTGCTGAAATATTGCAGTAGTATGACATAAGATAATATATAATACTGATGGATGGCCGAAAAGAATTAGGTGGTGCCATGAGATTTGAAAAGATTGTGTGGATGAAGGGAATGCGGTAAGATCGACGATTGTGTAGCATGCTGGTATGTTGTCCATGTCGGCACGTAATCATATTACGTGACACAATAATCACATGTGCATGAAGCATCGAATGAACATAATGAAATGTTAGATGTCGCGTGGACATGGTAATAGAAAATAAGGTAAAATCATCTCCTTTTGAAACTTCTACAATCAAACTTTCTTAACTTTGATAATTAATATAATATATTTGACTCTCAAGATTAAAACAAACATAAAAGCACAAAATTGAGAACCAACATGCGGTCGGATAGATAGGATGTTGGTTGTACCCCTAGCCAACTAGGGATCAAACCCCATATTTGACACTTGTACGTGTGCCTTATAAAGGAGGAATACTTTTTCAGTGGAAGGCGACGTTCCCGTCGATCACGATGTATATGTGGTAACTCAAGACCCAACCCGCCATCTCAGTCTCTCTAATGTGCTCTCAGTAGTAGGGTGTGCGTACATGCGTATAATAGGAGTGAGTGTATGTGCGTGTATGTCAGTATCAGAGTCTGTACTATGTTAGTAAACTCTCCATAACTGAATTTGTACTAACAAAAGTTTCATACGAGATATTTTAGTATTGGAAAATTACTTTCTAAAACATACTGAAGGTGAATCGGTAGAAAAAACCCTACACCAATCCTCCCAAAATTTAACAAATGCTTTATGAAACATATAATCCCTAAGTAAAAGAACATGCTACCAATGCCAGGCAATAAGCGAACTACATGATTGGACATTAGATTGGAAATTATGTAAGAAAGCACAAACTTCCGTACCAAGTATATATTTCATATGCCTAATCTACTTCTCACACATAATCAATCATATGTCACTGCCTTAACAGTCAACAAGATCTTTTTTCACTTTGCCAACAAACTATTTTTGTTATTCCATTAAAAGGTTAATGACGTGTGTCAAGTGTTGTTTTCTCCGCACAAGTTTTAATTTAGAATAATATTTATGGTGACTACAGAACCATGTTAATTATAATAATATAAAATAAATTTCTATAGAACCATACAAAAGCTTTTAGATATTCAGACATTGCCCTCACAAATACAAATGATTTTAGACATATTCAGACATTGCCCTCGCATTTGCGAGGGCCACCATGCTAGTTGTTAAAAAAGTAGAAATTGCAGCGGTAAGTTCTTGTTTGCTAATCTTCGTCAGTTGGCGTACTCTGAGATTCTCAGATCATCTGTACCCGAGAAAAGCCATATCATTTGGCTTTACCCAAATGACTTAGAATTTTTTGCGTTTTTCTGGCTCAGGATAAGCCAAAGTCTATGACGTTTTCTGAAATTTTGAGAGTTTTCAAATGCTATGGCGTTTTCATAAAGGGCCAGATAGTTGGATGAAAGTTTTGCGAAGGGCCATACTTGGCTTAATGTCCGATTAAGGGCCATTTAGTAAATAAGATACAAAATAAGAATCAATGCCGGAAACATTACGGCCAGGCTGGAAATCTTCTAGGTTGCAGGGAGATGATTGTACATGGAACTCACCGTCGTCGGCTCGGCTGGGATCATATCCAGATTGCAGAGACATCATAGTTGGGGACAAACCGAGTCACATACCGATTTAATTTAGATAGTCGCTGAAAACTTGAAAAAAGAAAACTGATGCATGCGTGCGCCAGCGAACAGATGAATATTCGCTGCTACCTGACGGACGGTGCACATAGTTAAGAATTACTAGCTGGAAGAGACGACGACGACAACCCATTCGTGTGCATCCTTGAATTGAAAAATCAGTCGGTTACACGTCACATGTATTTTTGTTGTTATTACCTTCAGTCGGTTACACGTCAAACGTTCTTTCATTTTCAGATTGTAAGTGGCATTTTAGCTTGAGAAAAATCAGACCCATCATCTATCTGTAGTGTAATATGTAGATGGTTGATTTGGTCTTTGAATTGAATAATTAGATGGTTAAAAGGAACTGGTGGGCCACCTTACTGCTACTATGCTAAATTAAATTTCAGGAATTATTTGAACCTTGTTGGGATTTCAACTGCAACTATTGCAATGTATGAGTTTTAGTGAAATGTGCTAAGCGGAATGATTAACAAGTTTCTTGGTTAATGTTTAGGGTGACGTATGAGTGATCTTGCCGGATGTTGCTTGCTGACTTTTGTTTTGTAAATTAGACGATAATTCATCATACTACAATAGTATTACTACTTCGGAATATATAAAGAATGATGTGTTCACAAAATTAAGTTGAGACGTGCGTGCACGTGCAAGGCTACTAGTCCTTATAAAAAGTACGGAGACACGCTAGCTTTTTGTTAGAGTGGCCCACCACAATTTAGTATGAGTTTTGTTTGCTTTTGGTCCCGTGTGTATATAAAACTCTGTAATCGAGTGGGCAGTGCTCCTGTTGGCTTTTCCGAAGAGAAAATAACATTGCATGCACGACAAGAAGAATTCTGAAGAAAATAAACATGACACATCCGGCTAAAAGTACACGAAAATCAGTGGAGCAGTTGTTGGGCCGGAGAAGAAGAAAAAGGAAAGGGAGCAACAGATTAATTAGCTGCGGTTGATAAATTAACTAGACCAATACTCCTTGAGTGTACCGGATCGACGACTCCAGCATCTGAAAGCATGCATGCATGGAACAAGTAGTATTCGCAAGAAGTCACAGCGGACATCCCGCCACTCTAGCGAAGCAGCACAGACACTGGCGAGCAACGGAGTCGATGGGATCGTCGGCTTGGCCGTCGTCGACTCGGGGTCGGGGCTGCTGCTCCGCCTGCGCCCTCGTCCTGAAGCGCGCCGTGACGACGATGTAGAGCGCAGAGAGGAAGCACCCAGCGAGGAAGGAAGGCACAATGCAGAGAAGTTCATTCCTGGTGACATGGATGTGGAAGGATCCATCAGCAGGTGGCGGGTACTGAAGAACGGCCGGTGCCGGGTGGACAGACGTCGCTGTATCAGGTGGGGGCTGGAGAAGCACTACTGGCGCTGGTGGGGTTGGCGCCCAAGGAGGCGGTGTGGAGAGAGGAACAAGGGTACTGCGCTCAGCGACGGCGATGGGTCCTTGAGCAGGTGATGGGCCCTGAAGAATCGCCGAGCCGGGAGCTGCAGGGACGACTGGCGGTTGGGGCTGGACAAGGACGACTAGAGTCACAGCTGGTGGAGGTGGCGGCGTAAGGTTGCGCCCAGCGACGGCGGCGGGCACAGTAAGGATTATGACGGACAGAACTGCGGCGGGATGTGCCATTGGCGGTGGGAAACGAGCGGTTCACGGCGCGGCGACCGTCTGCTTTCCTTGCGAGCGCGGCGCAAAGAGAGGCAGTGGAGCAGCAGCAACCGATCGATCGAGAGCAGAGACGAGGCAAAAGCTAGCTGTGGATCTGATGTCGCACTCACGCTTCTATGCTAAGGAAATTCCTTAAAGGAATATATAGAGATGCGGCGCGGCGTATTCTATGGACCTATTAAGTTTTCTATGGATCCTAGTCCAGCGCGTTACAACTCATGCTCACACAACGTGCCCGGATTCATTTGTCCCAGCTGTGTATGCGTGCCGACGAGAAGAGATTCTTTTCTCGTATAACAAGGTATGCATGAGGGGGCAGCGGGAAAAGACCATTTTCAAGACAAGGTATGACTCAGCGGACAGTCACATGATCCGGAGTCCACTGCAATATTCTCCTTCGCCCCTCCGGACGCCCAGCGCCAATAGCAACGTTTGCATGCATATTTTATTAGCTGTGCATGCTTCAGCAGCACATCCGGGAATTAAGGAGAACAATAGTACCGCATGCACTTTTCTTTTTTCTTAGTATTTCTTTGGCGCCATGCCCAATGGGTACTTTGGCACCATGCCGGCCCAATGAGAGCCCCCGGAACAACGTGCCAACGGTCTCAGCTGTACACGCCGATCCGCAAGTGTGTAGGTAGACGTGTCGACGTGAAGAGATCCTTTTCTCGTACTATGCATGAGGGGGCGGCGGGAAAAGAACATTTTCAAAATAAGGGACCGACCTGCAGGATGATCGCAGTCAACCGAGAACATGGTATAGATGACCCAGTCGACAGTCACATACGGAGTCGACTGCTACGTATTCCATTCCGTTTCTCCATCTGTCGTTGCACCAGGCTCACCGGCCTGCAGTACATCCCACGTTTGCAGGATATACAATCTCCACCGTACCGCAACAACAAATCTTTGTTAAATAAATGTCTTAAATTTGCTTAAAAGTGGATATATGTAGACATAAAACATGTATAGATACATCATTTTTTGACAAATCGAAGACACTTATTTTAGAACGGAGGAGGTATTACATCATTATTTTTATCCCACGGTGGAATTCAAACTGCCATCTGTTGCACCAGTGGCGTGTATTCGAGCCCCCACCATTGCTAATCATCTGTGGTGTGCGAAACACACGACACAAGAGGATTTTTGGGAACTAAAAATGCATTTCAAAACACTACAAATTTTGTCGCAATTTACTCAAAAAATAAATTATAAACACAAATTTAAACTTAAAATTTCATTTAAAGCCGCAATAATTTGCATATTTCGCGCCAAAAGGCGCATACAACAAAAAAAGAAAAACTAAAAACCCCACCTATGGCCTCCGAGAGAGCCTAGTCGTTACCGGCGAGGTCAATGCAGTCGCGCTGTGGGCGCGGTGGTGGCCCATCCCGTGGCGGCGTCGGTGGGACCGTGGAGGTCCAGTGCCAGTTCATCCCGTATAGCTCTAGCGGCACTGGCGGGTATTGCTCCTCCTTGGTCAGACCGGTGACGGCGTCCCTGTCCTTCCTCGGCCTGACCGTCGACGACTTCCCTATCCTGCTGCTGGGCCGCTTCCATGGCCGAGTTGTGGAGGGCTAGAGGGAGCTGAGGCCAGAGGGTGAGCTCCTCCTCCTTGGCTAACTCGCGGGTGGACGTGACAGTGCACTTGAAGTCGGCGTCCTCCTCCTCACCACGAGCGGATGTTAACACTACATCGGATGTATGCTGAGGGCGAGAATTAATCTTTTATAGGCCTTATGCTCAGGCTGGGTGTCACCTTGGTAGAGCCTCTTCAGACATTTGTGGTCTGATAACAACCAATGGAGGTCACAAGCACCTCCATGTATGCATCCTATGGTGTAGCCTACTAGCCTGCCTATTCTTTCGACTCGGATCCTGCAGATAAGAAAAACTTATTTCTTCCAGTAGGCCATCTGGCTCGCACTAGATCCTAGATGGATATTCGTATGGATATTACTAGATGGATATTCGTATGCCAAGTTGCCAACAATGGCGGCAGCGCCAGTCTAGACGTGAGGTCAGTGCACAGGTCATACCTTGAGAGCCCGTGTGAGGCTCACGAATATGACACCAGGGCAACACTGCATTCCAAGGCACATCCGATTCACCAACCTTGTCGCGATTGAGGTTTGACCAAGAGCCTCCACCAAGAGCTGTCCTCGCGGATCATGTCCCCATCGGCTGTTGCACGTGCAACCACCACTTCCAAGATACCCTGCCTCCTTGCATAGGCGAACGCGGATTTCGCCGAGTCGTTATGGCGCGGGTGCGCGGGTGGGAATCGAGCCAACATGTTGACCAATGGACCCACGCCTGCTGCATCGGCATTTGTGTCAGGTATGCCATTTATTTTTTGGCGACTTTTACAGTACCTTTCGAGGGTCTCGGAGGGGGACTAGTATGATTTCATGCGAACGGCTGGGATGAAGAGGCGGAGATTAGGCCCAGCGCCGGCCCAGTTAGCCGATTTTTTTATTTTTTAAAGTAGCGATGTGTAAAAAAGTATATGCCAAGTAAAAAAAAAACTCCTCACGAGTCACGACCCCGGCCGCCGCCAGACCTAAGGGGCGATTTCGCCGCCGCCAGACCTAACCCCCGATCTCGCCGCCGCCAGACGCCCCGAGCTCGCCGACGCCGCCACACCTCACCGTTGATCTCGCCGCCGCCATCCCCTCACGCCCGATCTCGCCGCCGCCTCCTCGCGGTCGCCTCCACGGGACGCCGCCGCGTCCACCTGACCCACGGGCGCCTCCGATTCGCCCTAAACCTCGACGCCGCCGCCGTCTCGGCCTCCAGCTCGCCGACGGCGTCCTTCCTCCGCCTTGGATCGTGTTCCGACTCAACCTCGCCTGAGGGAGTAGGTACGTCTTCCCCTCCATCCCCTGAACTGAAGAATTGGGCGCAAATCGACCCAACATTCAGTTATCTAGGCAGTTAGACCAGCCACAGCGTATGGGAAAAGGGGTTCCATGCACGCTAGGAATCGGTTCTATACATTTTCCAGCATCGCTTGTTGTTGCCAGAAAAATGAAGCGGTTCCCTGACATGGTTCGGTTCCTGGCAAGAGAAAATAAATCTTGGCCGAACGCTCTAGGTAATCAGCTGCATGCACTCGTTCGATCTAGCAAAGATGGAGCGCCGCGACCTGGGCCACCTCCTTCGTCAGGTCCGCGTCGGCCCCATCCACGATGGGGAATCAGCTCGCCGCCTTCCTGCGTACCGGTCGACCACGTCCACGTGCACGCTCTCCTCAGCTCATCGCCGGCCGACGACGTTCTCTTCGACAGCTCCGTGCGGCGGCCGAGACGGCGCCACTCCGGCTCCCCACTCCGACGCGGCCCACGAATGTGACAAGGAAGGCGGCGCGATCTCGGCCGCCTAGGCGAGCCAGGAAGACGGCGCCGTCCAATCTTGGGTAGAGGAGGAGGCGAGCCGCGGCCGGGAAAGAAGGGCGGTCGAGCTCGCCGGGGTGAGAAGCTCGACCGGGCGGCGCCTGTAGGTGGAGGCAGGAGCGGGGCCTGGAGGTGGAGGGAGGATCCTGGCGAGGTGGAGGGAGGAGCAGCGCCAGCGATAGCCCAGTCGCCGCGGCGGTCGCCGGCGCCGGGATGAACTAGGGTTAACACCCATTTCGTGAATTGGGGATATTTGGATTTGGGGAACGACTCTTTGCTATCCAGATTTTGGGCCAAATCTCGAATTTCCTAGGGCCGGCTAATTGGGCCGTGGCCCATCTGTGGGAGGTCGAAAATTTAGCACTAGTATGATTTCAACTACTCCAATTTTCAGCACTAGTATGATTTCGTTTGGGCCATTGGATGGACCAAAATGGAGGGCTCTCATTCATTTGAGGGTACCACAAAAGAACTCTTTTTTTTAGCTTCGTATTTGGTGGAAGACCCATTGCCTGCTGCAAAGCATGTACAGCCGACAGGGACAGCACGCCACCACTCCTTTTATATTTGTTAAACTTGGGAGAGCATCTTTTTACACTTTTAGCACCCATGATCATGTAGGCAGAGGATGCTAATCTCTCCTATCGTGATGCATGGCTGTCTATTCTAACTAGATCCCCTGACGCGGCTTGCCGCGCGCCACCCGCCCTTGACAGTGATATTCTATGTGTAAAACGCGATGGTAAGCATCATTAACATGACACAACAGTCAACAACATATTAGTGCCACTATAAGTTTAGAGCACACCAATGTTTTTCATACATGCAGTTACACCCATAATAGTATTCAACAGAGATAGGCAAACATAGGAGGATAAGTACACATCAACACACATATACAATTAGCACCAACTGGCGGGTATGATAGGCAGATGGAGGCACCCGCATGACCATCTATGGGTAAGGATAGTCCATAGAGCACCCAACCATCGCTGTCATTGATGATCTTGTAACTGAGGCAACTCTTCATGTTAAGCGGGGGTGAGGGACTTGGACAGTAACCTGGGAAAGGTAGATTTGAATAAACTACAGAACAGCAAGAGAAAATGAACAGAAGAAAATTGACATGTCGGCAATGACAAAGCAAGACACAATATTCTACGACACCGCATTCATCGGACCGGGTTCTGGGCTGCCAAATGAGCATTGCAGGAAAAGGCAGGCATGACAAAACCTGATTCTGTAACACGTCAATGCTCAGATACATCAACCTTTTAGCAATGCACGTCTCCATATAGAAGTACAAAGTAAACATCACACAAAAAAGGTACACACATGTGCCATTCCAAAGTTAGGACTTGCAGCTTAGTTACTTTGAGGCCAAATAAATATGTTGCTTTAGATGATTTTCCCCTGTGATCTAAACATATAGTGGTAGCCTATCTAGAAAAGATGATTAACATGATCTGAAAAGAAGGTAATGTTTGCTAGGCCTTAGGAGCATGAAGACACAACATAAATGGTACGGAAACAACATGACAAACAAAATTATCCAAAGCCACAGAGGTAAGGTTTCCTCTCTTATGAAGTGTTGTCATGAGATGTTAAAAATCAATGGAACAAAGCACAATTAATTACAGGCAAAGAAATGTCCAAACAGATGAGACATGCATTAGAGGCTAGCAAAAATAACAATTTGTATGACACAAAATAGATGCTAGGCAAAGAAACAAACCATCAAAATAAAATTATATACGCACGTACCATGAGTGTAGATCCACGTGAAAGAAATTAAGTATAGTAAAATATGAGAAAAGTGATAGAGCACTTACATTGGGCCTTAAGCGGATTACGGGTAGGATAAATAAGAGAACAATGATGGCACGTCAAGCCACATGTTAACAAACTGAGCCAAAATAGAAAAATCTTTAGAATGTAGTGCCTAATATATGAAATGGTAGTGTTTGGAGGTCAGAAATTTGTGATCCTGAGGGGTTCATTCCCTTTTTTATTCTATAGAAACTGTGAAATACAATGTAATACTATTAAGCAAAATAGACATGATACCCTTTCTCTATGGATGTTAAATTTGCAAAAGGACATCTCAAAAATTCCAAAACAGAGAGCTTTTTCAAGAAAAAGCAAAAGAATTTGCATTTCATTTCATTGGAGGACATCTGGCGTACAACCTCCGGAAAGGAGGAGCTAAACCAAGACTTATTTCAGATCATGATCGAAGAAACAACATTGATATCATAAACCATTTCGAGGCAAAGAAAATTCTATCTTATTTCATTATGCAGCCTGAACCATAAGCTGATTACAACAATAGTATGTTCAAAGAGATCCCCCGAGCTAAATAACTGAAGTTGACAACAGCATATTCGGATAATGATACCGATACTCCAAAAGAATAATGAAGATCATTCTTTTACCTCTCAAACTTGGAGAAAACATTCTCTTCTTTTTTGGCCAACATGAGCATTTTCTTGAATCCGGCATCCACAACAACCACATCACACAACTTAAAACCCAATCAACGGATCGAAATGAACGAATCTGAGAAGAAGCAAGTATCATTGCCAATAATTTAAAAACCTTAGAGCAGCAGAAGGTAGTAAAGGCTTCAATGTAGCCATATAGGAATATCCCTAACGTATAAGACTCACATGACTGAGAGTTACTATTTATTATTTGTAGAATGTCATCAATCATGGACACGATGTATCTTATAGAGTATATTAAGAGCACAAAGATCGAAGACAAAACCGTAAAATTGCTGCATTACATGTGAGTATTAAATACACTTAAAATTGATTATTATGGTAATAAATCATAGAAAAGTGCATTCATATGCTAAGTGTGTCACTCTTGAAGCAGCCTAAACTCCACATAGGAAGAAAACTCAAAGAGGAACGCCAAATAGCCATTCCAGCTTCATAGTTATAGCAACTCGGTCTATAGAATTGCAAAGTACCAAACAAAACTAAATCTGCCAATAATACCAATAAGATGTTAAAAAAGCCAACTCAAATAAAAAGGAGAATGTTACACAAAGAGACCGAGAGGGTGCCTTTTTACCAACTACTACCTCTATCTCAAATTTTAAGACGTTTTGGTAGGCTATTTTGGCGTACCAAAGAATCTTATAAATTAGGAAAAATGTAGTATATTACAAAGCACCAAGAAGTTATATGTGTATGTGTGCTTTCCTAAATCAGCAGAGAACTCCCAGCAAGCAATGCTTCATGGCACTCTCAAGAGGGGAAAATGACAATACCTCTATTTAAAGTAGTGCTTGAAGATGTAGATAAATTATATATTTATATTCACCCAGAACTTAAAGTTCAGGATTTAGACCTGGCCAACTGACTGGCTAATAGATAATTATTTGTGGTTATACATGTAGGAATATCCATAGCTCTGAAGGGCGTTATCCTTGTGAAACCATTCATCTCTAGCTATACCCCTGCAAAAAAGTAGAACATTGAGACATTTAGGGATCTCCATAAAGTGGAGCATGCAAAACTGCTAGAAAGCAGCAATCAAGAATACCCAAAAGTTAATATGTGTGAACCTAAACTGACTTCCATACACTGCCATTGCATTAAGAGAAGAGTTGCGTGCTAACTGGGTAAGAGACGATGAGATTAACAAAACGGTCATACCTGAATATCTTCACATAAAAATATAACCACATTTGGGAGTCGCAGGTGTGTCCTTGAAAATACACTCGTAGCTACATCTTCAGTTATCTGAAAATAAGATGGCATGCCTTTAAAACTCATTGTTCAGCAGTACATCATATAGGAAAGCACATATGTATTTTGCAGTTGCAAGTAAATAAATGATGTTGGTCTGGCTTAACTTCAGGCTGAGAATTGATGTTTAGAACCTCAAATTGAAGTCATTGTTGTGGTAGAGTGTGGCTGAAACAACACAGTACATATGGAAATAGCCAGCAATACTTTAGTCATCCCTGCAAGATAATGATATAATTAAAGAAATGGCTGACTGAGCATTACTTTTAGTAAGATACAAATAAAGAAATAGATTCGATACAAAATAAATCACATACATACAGTCATTGTTCTCTTCTTATTGAGCACAATATAAGTAGGAATTCAATGACCTGCAGCTGGACATAAAACAAAAGATATCGCAGAGCCCACTGCTTAAGTTAGTTGAGCAGACAAATCAATGTTGATACTTCATCTTTCGTCAACCAAAAGACCCAAAAAATATAAAACATAATATGAGAACAGACATCTGCTGATAACATTTTGATCACCCTTATATTTGATCTAGCGGCAGTATCCTAAATAGTTCAGTTTATAGCTGAAGGAGTAGAAAGCATACTATTATATATACCAAAAATTAAAAGCAAAATCATCAATTTACAAAACTGGGAGCTGCAGACACATATTGCACATTCTTGATGCCAATACAACAAATGATCCATCTTGACACATTATAAGAACTACCGAGATAAAAAGATCATGTTCACTGAAAATGCACATCGGTACCCAATAATGCTGAAAGATTGCAAGTGAGGCAAAATAAAAGGAAAATTACCTTTTGTGGAACTAAACCTGGAGCACTGAAGGTTGGGGTGCCCTTTTAAGGGTCAAGGACGCGAGTGACAGTGCTGCAAACACCATGGTATCAGAATCCTTCACAACTTTATTAATCATTAGCGAACACACAACTACAGGCTGATGATTATAAATGGAAACATAACGGTAAGTTTCTTTATTATCCAAACTGATGCTAATATACCAACTAATAGTAACCTGGGAGTTTAGCACCAGTAGGAGTCTAAAATATAAATGGGAACGGGGTGGTTTACGAAAAAAGTGGTAATGATCCTCATGAAATAACATCAGAAAAAGGGTGGTGATAGGTAGAGCATATACCTTACCTTCTACCTCGGTGTCTCTCCACACAAAAATAGAGCTATTCCAATTTGGTACACCTTGAGAAATGAAGTTTCATTAGTAATAAGAACAATACCATGGAGCATAAGATACAAAGGATATAATTGAACTCGTTAAAACTAAATAAAGAACACACGAATTTTAGCAGGCTCTGATAAACCATTCAGTTTATTCTTCACAACAATTTATGAGATTTGAGAAACTAAGAAAGCATTCCCGCAACAAAAAACTATGAAAGCAACCCTCTTCCCCTTGCTGGTGATTCCTCACACTATTGGTAAAAAAATTCAGTACATTGATTTATTCAAACTGACATCAAGAAAGTAAATTAAGTAAAACTGAAATCCATTTGCAGAACCCGAAGTTAATGGAATACAATTTATACCATACCCTAGATGAAAATTTGCAATTAACGGTACATGGTTCACTAATGAGCAGCCAAATCCCTGAATCGTTAGGTTGTGTTTTACAAAAAAAAAACAGTGATTCTTTTATTAGCCATGGAATGCATTTGCAATTTTTTATAGCTGCAGGAGTAGAAAGCATACTATTATATATATACCAGAAATTAAAAGCAAGATCATCAATTTAAAAAACTGGGAGCTCGTGCAGACACATATTACACATTCTTGATGCCAATGCAACAAATGATCTACCTTGACATATCCTAAGAAATACCGAGATAAAAAAAGATCGTGTTCACAGAAAATACACCTCGGTACCCAATAATGCTGAAAGATTGCAAGTGAGGCAAAATAAAAGGAAAATTACCTTTTCTGGAACTGAACCTCAAGCACTGAAGGTTTGGCTGCCCTTCTCGAGGTGGAAGACGCTGGTTAAAGTGCTGCAAACACCATGGGACCAAAACCATTCACATCTTTACTAATCATTAGCAAACACACAATGATAGGCTGATGATTATCAATCAAACATTAGCGGCGTGCGAGAGAGACACAAATAGTCATGAACAAAAAGAAAATTGTGTGGATCAGCTTGAGCCGAGCACGCGCAGACGAACTTGAGCCGAGCACCGCTCCTCGGAGGCGCCCCACCAGTCTCTTCTCTCGGCGAAGTCACATCGTGCGGCGGCCCATGCTCTGCGACGCGAGGTCGGCGGTGGGAGAAGGGGTTGCGAGGCACCCCATAGCTTGACCAGCCACTCCTCCTGGCAATAGCACGGAGGGCGGCGGCGGTGCTTCCGGGGGCCATCAACCGTTCCTCCTCGCAACCATTGACGGCCTAATCATACCATGTGGAGATTCAATGCTATAAGATAAAGGTAAAATTCATTTACGTAAAATTGGTAAACACATATGCGTCAGCGCAAAGCTACACTTCACTGAGCTCGATTTTGACTAATACATGAAGAGGAAAACCCTACAATGTACACAATTTAGAACATTGACTTCAAATCTTACAAATGATTTCAGAAAAATAGTAAGAACTTGAGCTATAAGTAGATCATCCCAGACAAAAGTCTGAATCTGTACAAAACTCTAAGCAACATTTACTTTAAGTATGAGAAATATTATAACTCCTCACAACCATGAATCACCTGCAACGATACCTCATTTAGGCGATACACTTGAACTAAAGACATATACGTTGGAATGCATCATAGGAAATTTAGGTGTTGTGGAACCTATCTAGTAAAATAACTGGTCTACACATATTTATCGGTTGTTCTAAGAATAAATAGTGTGCGCTAAATATTGGAAATTCCAGTTTAGAACTGGACATACCGACTAAACCTTGCAACGTGTATTTTTAATTTTAATTAAACCATCGCAACAAATTCATCCATCATGAATAACTCTTGGATTTGTAACCAGATAAACAAAAGTATAAAATCGCTATCTATTGCAGCTAATTTTAAGCCACTATCTAGTACCTGAAAGGTGATATGCCAAAACGTAACGCTGGGCCAATATATGTTGGTTTCTATGGGGTTTGATGCAAACCAGTCATCACTGATTTGGTGCACATAAACATGTAATGCTCAACTAACATGAGCTGATTTGTGTAATAAACTCAATCCCTAGGTTAGTTTGAATGATTAATATGAGAAGAAAATAGAAATTCTTTATCTAATGGTAATGCACGAACCAACAATCACCTAGAATTCTAGAGCCTCAAGAAAACATAGTTAAATTGGGAACCAGGTGGTTTATGTAGATGGAAACTGACATTATTCTGAATCAAATTTTCAAATGACAGACACCCAATTCTGGTAACAAATAAGAAAGCAACAATCCTAGTGAAATAACAGCAAGGAAATGGTTTCGATGTAATAAGCAGCATATACCTTTTCATTTTGCCTTGGTGTCCTTCCCACTCGAATAGAGCTTTCAGAATCTACTACACCCTGATAATTAAAGTTTTAGTAATATAACTTGTTAATTAGTAGGAACCAAGAATCCATGTTAAAACACATTAACTATAGGAGGAATGAATCGGAGAGGAACACCCACCTTGCCAGTCAGAGATAAGCTATAGGTATTCATCCTATTCCATGGAAACAAATTCAGCACAATAGAAGGCAAAAAAATTAGAGTTGTCCACCACTTTTTTCTGCACAAACAAAGACCAGAAAGTCTTGAGATCGAATTTTGTCGAACCACGGCAGCTAAAAATGTTGAGCCACTTGCCGAACAAATTAAAAAACATGCTGAATCTGGTATACCTGAAGGACCTGACAGACCACCACGAGCATTGTACCTCAGGACCATGCGAATACCGTGGAGGAAAGCACGAGATACCACTATGCTGCTGTTTCGAGGTACCACCATCACTGCATGGCTTCTGTTTTGATTCTAATAGACTACTACTGCTTTTATCACCTGAAACAAGGACCATGAAGCACACCAATTTATTCTTCTGTTCGGGATTTGAATGCTATTTAAAAATTGACACTGATTAAGAGAAAAAAGCGTACATTTGCTGCATGATACTCATGTAGAGCAGAATGGTTAAGAGATAATTTATACTTCTCCTACAGCAATAGAACAAAGTGAATTGAGTTTTTTGGTTGACATCTAAGTAAATACCAATGCAAGCTAGAAACGTCAGAATGGCCTTTTGAGCCACTCACACCTGTTTTCATTCATGGGCATAACATCTGAAGAATCTGGAGAAGGTGACCAATCTGTAGTGGAAACTGAGATTCTGTTGGTACTTGCTTGTTTAGGGATACTGTTGTTAAATTGCACAAGCTTGCTTGTAGGCACCCTGTAATGATAGAAAGGGGAATAAAAACTATGATTCTAATGGAGCATATAACTCAACCTATCGTCGTTGGCTTGAGCAAATTAAACGAAATAAGTACACAACAGAGCATAAACATTATACAAACTAATCTTGCCCTGCAACCTGGTTGGATTTCAGCATGGCACTTTGTGTGTGCGGATTCTTATATTATGCCTACAAGTTGTTCGATGGAAATCCAACCAGGTTGCAGGGCAAGATTCTAATGGGCCGGCCCAGCATGGCAAACTCTGTGGGTGATGCGGTGCTACCACTCGGAAAGAGCGATAAATAGTGTATGCGTAGGGTTTGCCTAATAAAATATGCCTCTTACTGTCGACACTACTTTCAGCATGTTATCACGATGGGATATGGTGACAAGGCTTCATTTTGGAGATCCTCGTGGTTGCTTGGGCAACATCCAATGGGCATTGAACAAAATCTCTCATTAAAAAGAAGAATTGCACGGTTGCAAAACCTCTAGAAAACATAGAAAACAACGATTGGGTAAGCCATCTTGACATTCAAAACGAACTCGACATCGACAACATACACCAATGCAATTTGTGTCCTTATGGGAAATGGTCTCCAACATCACCCCTACCCCCCGCCCCCCGCCCCCCCCCCCCTTCCCCGAAATCTTGACTTGATCTGGTGGAATTTTACAAATGATGAAAACTACTCCAACTCGATGGCTTACAAGATGCAGTTTGAGGGTATCATCATCACCAACATGAACAAATCATTTGGAAAACTTGAGCCATGCCAAAATGCGGAATATTAGCATAGTTGGTGATTCAAAATAGGATTTCGACATGGGATCGCCTTCAACGTAGGGGATGAAAAAATTGTGAAAATTGTCCCCTATGCAACCCAGTTCACAAGTCGATGGCTCACCTCATCTTTTTTTGGTGTGGCTTCTTTGACGTCTCCCCGGCGCTATGGAACAAGTCAAATGTAAAGTATATTGGTCAAAATTAGGTTCCAGAAAGAGTCGGGCTGTCAAAGTTTGACTTCAGTGATCGTTCTTGTTCATGAAAGATTTGGAGCGAGTGAAATGCTAGGGTCTTCTGCCATCATGCCTCCCCACCTAATGTCATCATCGCAAACATTAAAAAGGAGGCAAAAATGTGGGGAATGGACGTGGCTTAATTTTAATGTAATGCCCAGAGAGTAGAATTTTGCGAAAGTTGTAAGAGGTGTCCTAGGCATTAATTCTCAAAGCTCTAAAATCTTCTCCTTATCAAATGAAAATTGTAAATCTTTTGCCTAGCTGCAAAACAAAACAAAAATTGACCTTTGAGCCTCCGATGAATCATGATCCATTTTAGTTCGATTTGTGGCTACACAAATCATTGCCACTCGATAAAAGCAGAGCCGACTGCGGCAAGTAAGAAGCAAAAGAAAAAGTGATGAGAGGAGAAAGAGAAGACAAGACAAGAGGATCCCGAATGGCTTCCTCGTTGGAACATTCTTGTTCAGTTCTTCCACGGCCCCGAGTGCCACACCTCCCACAAACTACCAAAACTCTTTTCCTTTTTTTCCATCTCGTTCAAACCAATTGAGAAAATGTCTTAATCTTGGTCTGTACTAGCAGGCACAAAACATAAAAAACATAAAATTTGGTTCTAGACAATGATGAACCAAAGTTGAACATAATTTCATGTCTTTTCGTTTCCAGGTATTAAAATTGTAGTTCATTTTCATTTGTATTTCACCATGAGTAATATTGAGCACCAGTCAGTTGGTCGGTCGGCCAGTCAGTCAGAGTTGTTTGTTTGCAGTGTGGACTGAAGAGGTTCTGAGAATTGGTCGAGATATCACAACCCCAAACCCATCTATGGCTGCCGTCGCCTCCACGTCCGTAAAAATCCAATCTTTCCTTCCTCGCCTTATATCCCCTCCGCCCACTCGAGCTCGAGCAAGCAAGCAAGCCAGCAGCCATGGCGCCCCCTGCCCTCTCCTCCTCACACCTCCTCATCACCGCGTCGCTCCCCAAGCCCTCCTCCCTCCGCCCGCCGCGCCTCCCGCTCTCCTCCAAGCCCCTCCCGGCCATCCTCCTCGCCCTCGCCTCCACACCCGCCTTCCCCGCCCTCGCCGCCGACGCCCCCTCCCCGCCTCCCGCGCCCACCCCACAGCTCCAGGCGGAGGCTCCCACCCCCGCCGCCAACCCCTTCGCCGACACCCTCCTCACCGCGCCCAAGCCCTCCGCCGCCGCCGGCGACCTCCCCGACGGCGGCCAGTGGCGCTACAGCGAGTTCCTGGGCGCCGTCAAGAAGGGCAAGGTCGAGCGCGTGCGCTTCTCCAAGGATGGCGGCGTGCTGCAGCTCACCGCCGTCGACGGGCGCCGCGCCCAGGTGGTGGTCCCCAACGACCCGGACCTCATCGACATCCTCGCCACCAACGGCGTCGACATCTCTGTCGCCGAGGGCGACGCCGCGTCGGGCCCCGGCGGGTTCCTCGCCTTCGTCGGCAACCTGCTCTTCCCCTTCATCGCCTTCGCGGGGCTCTTCTTCCTCTTCCGCCGCGCCCAGGGCGGACAGGGCGGCGGGCCGGCGGGCTTGGCGGGCCCATGGACTTCGGGAGGTCCAAGAGTAAGTTCCAGGAGGTGCCCGAGACGGGCGTCAGCTTCCAGGACGTCGCCGGCGCCGACCAGGCCAAGCTCGAGCTTCAGGAGGTGGTCGATTTCCTCAAGAACCCGGACAAGTACACCGCGCTCGGGGCCAAGATCCCCAAGGGCTGCCTGCTCGTCGGCCGCCCGGGACCGGGAAGACGCTGCTCGCCCGTGCCGTCGCCGGGGAGGCCGGCGTGCCCTTCTTCTCTTGCGCGGCGTCAGAGTTCGTCGAGCTGTTTGTGGGTGTTGGCGCGTCAAGGGTGAGGGACCTGTTCGAGAAGGCCAAGGCCAAGGCGCCGTGCATTGTCTTCATCGACGAGATCGACGCCGTCGGGAGGCAGCGTGGTGCCGGCATGGGTGGAGGGAATGATGAGAGGGAGCAGACCATCAACCAGCTGCTCACGGAGATGGACGGCTTCTCCGGTAACAGCGGTGTCATCGTCCTCGCCGCGACCAACAGACCGGATGTGCTGGACTCTGCTCTTCTGAGGCCAGGGAGGTTCGATCGGCAGGTCACCGTCGATCGTCCGGATGTCGCCGGTCGTGTCAAGATCCTCGAGGTGAGCAGCCACTGATGCTTTGGCTTACTTATGAATTGTGATTGCTTTGCTTGGAGTGCACATTGTTCTTAATTCTGGCAGAACCAACTCACAAACGTACTGTCATTGCTGTTATTGTTCACAATTGATTCTAAACCTTAAATATTTGTGATAGTAGTAAAATTGTATGAAATCCTCGGACATAACACATTTTGTAGGTTGAACTGGGTAGATGTAACACGATTGCAGTATAGAAAGAAACTTACTTGCTTGCAACATGATAAACTTAGTTTTGTGTATAAAACTTGAAGTGTTTACCTAATATTTTTCATGCCAAATTGTAAAAATTTATGAAAGGCTGGGGTATAACTCAATTTGTGGGTTGATTGACATAGATTTATGCAGAACTCAAGTTTAATTGATTCTGATAAAGTCATTGTAAGATTAGCTTCGTAAATCTGTCTCCACCAAAATATCATATCCTTAATAAGGAATTTATTATGTGAATATTAAACATTGAAGCCATGTAGTTTCTTAGTTTGCCAGTTCTTTATTGTGTTGATTCAAAAGTAACTCAAATCTCTTTGAGCTTGTTTTCTGGTGAGGAGAGATCATTTTGTATGAACAACTTATTTGATCTGTTTTAAGGGCTCTGGATTTGCAGTTACTCATCACTTCCTTGGTTGCCCCATAGTTATTTTCTTCTGTTTGTCAGAAAGTATAAAATGTTTATACAACTTATTTGGTCAGGGCTTATAGGCTTAGTTGAACTTGAGCTAACAAGTTTGATCTAAGAAACTTCACAGGGTACCAAAATGAACTCAGTAAGTCATCATCTACAAGCACACATGGATATCAAAACTTTTTCACAATTTATTAGACCGAATATGTTTTATAGGTCTTGTTTATTTCAGAATACTAATTTGATCTTCCTAGCATGCTAATATTTTTTAGAGATACATTTTATTTATTTCAAGTTGTTTTCTCGTACTTCTGAATCACAAAATGGTCACTAGTATTGTAATTTACTGGTGGTTTCACTTACAATGTATAATTTACCTCAAAGCTACTATTTTTGTAACTAATGGCAAAAACTGCAATGCATTTATAAGCCAAAATCAATTTCCAACTATCTCAGAACAGGTAGGATAAATAAGAAGTTAGCAACAGAACGTTCTTGAGTTTGGAAGTTCAAGAGTGTGTATAAAGTACATCAAGATAACATGTATTATGAACAGTAGAATGGTATCAGTTTGGGGCTAACCTGGTTATCACATTTAAATACATTTATGTTAATAAGACATTCCACCTTTCTACTGAATATCCGGGTCTAGGGCTTTCTATCTAGTATTTAATCACCCTAGCTGGTTCACAAGTCTACGAATCTCAATGTATTGCCACTCCTGCTAACATTCTTGGTACAAGCTGTGCTGAATTTTTCTTTGACTTCCCTGCTTGATAGTTTTGTGGCATATGTAGTTCTACTTCTATGCTTGAGTTTAAACGGGCATACTTTTGTCTAATAGGTTCACTCCAGAGGAAAGGCACTCGCGAAGGATGTAGACTTTGATAAGGTTGCTAGAAGGACACCTGGTTTCACCGGTGCTGATCTTCAAAACTTGATGAATGAGGCTGCCATCATGGCTGCTCGTCGTGATCTGAAGGAGATAAGCAAGGATGAGATCTCTGATGCTCTAGAGAGGATCATTGCTGGGCCTGAGAAGAAAAATGCTGTTGTTTCAGAACAGAAGAGGAAGCTTGTGGCCTACCATGGTAATTTTATCACCATCACTTTCAGTTGTTGTAATCATTCTAGAATGCTCAGATTCTTAAGATGTGAACGTTTGGATTTGCAGAGGCTGGTCATGCCCTCGTCGGTGCCCTGATGCCTGAATATGATGCTGTTGCTAAATTTCCATCATTCCTCGAGGTCAATCTGGTGGGCTCACGTTCTTCGCTCCAAGCGAAGAGAGGCTCGAATCTGGATTGTACAGCAGGAGCTACCTAGAGAACCAAATGGCTGTAGCCCTTGGTGGCAGGTGCGGTTTGCATGAAACTTTTTATTTATATAAGGATCCACTGGTTGCTGCTATATTGGGAAGTGATGACTGCTAACATGTCTTTACATTTTTGCAGGGTTGCTGAGGAGGTGATCTTTGGCCAAAACAATGTGACAACTGGGGCTTCCAGTGACTTTATGCAGGTCTCACGCGTCGCAAGACAAATGGTCGAAAGATTTGGGTTCAGCAAAAAGATCGGGCAAGTGGCGATCGGGTCATCCGGTGGCAATCCTTTCATGGGCCAGCAGGTATGCCACTCTGATGCGAGTAGATGGTTCCAGAAGGAAAATTGTTGCTCTAAAGATAAATCTGTCAAAATTAACCAAGAAGCGAGACGTGCAAACTTCAACTACAAAATGCATCCTGCCAACAATTCTTGTCCTCATTTGCTCACTATCCTGATTCATGAAGTCTCTGCCAGCATCTATGGTGCCTGGTCACTATCAATGCAGTTTACCCGATGACTAGTACACCACACTATTGCTTCCAGTTTACTGCATTCCTGTAACATGTTGCTCCTATATATATGCTGCCAATCTAGTCACCATCCATGTCCCATTTCATACAAGGTCTATTCAAACTTGAGAGAAGTGGCAAAACAAACACTATCATTTCCGTGTAGGCTAGCATCTCATTTTGTGTGGCTGTCAGTAGAGTACGTAGCAATAAGCAATAGCTTTGAGTTCTAACCTGCGTTCTCTGCATGCAGATGTCGAGCCAGTCGGACTACTCGATGGCCACCGCGGACATCGTGGACTCCGAGGTCAGGGAGCTCGTGGAGACAGCCTACACGCGGGCCACACAGATCATCAACACCCACATCGACATCCTCCACAGGCTCGCCCAGCTCCTCATCGAGAAGGAGACCGTCGACGGCGAGGAGTTCATGAGCCTCTTCATCGACGGGCAGGCGGAGCTGTTCGTCGCCTGAATGTTGTCGGTGCCTGTTTATACGAGGGTCCAACCTGTTGTAGGAGCCACACATTAATTGATCTAGTAAAGATGTTCTTTTTGCGAACATGTTTGTATAGTTCCTTGTAAAGAAACCTGTACTGACATTGGGTTGAGCCAATTAATACAAATCATTTCTAATTTTCGCTTGTCTGCATCTCTTGATTGCTGACCTGATTGTTGATGTTATGGATCTGGCTGCAAGATACTGACAGAGTTAAGTGGAAACTGGAAATCAGATTATGTTTACATTCAGAGGGCTATGTCTGCAACTTCGATCTAATGGGGTTGTTGAGTATAGGTTCATGTGGGAAAATAAAGGGCTCCTTAAAGTTAAAATCTTCGTGTGGTTAATGCTTATGAAGGATATCATATTAACCAAGGTTAATCTGTAGTTTACTGGACGATCTGGAAAAACAGAAACTTTGCTTTGCTTTAGACAGTGCTTCAATAGTGATCTTGCTTCTGTGCATGTGCAGCCAATAGCTTGACGCGCGGGCTATTTTGCCGGAAACCCAAGATCGAGAAGAGCTTTTGTTCGGAGGATCAAGATGGCGGTCAAAGTGCCTTATTATTCACGTCGTTTGCAAGAATTGCAAACTGATTTGATGTTCTAAGTTTCTGTTTAGCAATCGTGGGTATGGATTGCCAAATTTGCCTATTGGACATCAAATTTTTGGTATTTAGCCAAATTCCTTTGGTCTGGCCAACAGATGGGTAAGCTGTCAAGCTTTTCAGTACCAAAAAAAAAACTTTCTTTTGTATTGGAGCAAATAGGTCAAGTTATTCGAGTTGGCTCTAAATCCCTCGTAACCTACAGCCACCGTGCCCGTTCTATATTTTAGCGTCGTCGCCGCCGCCTCAATACAACGCCCCCCATCATCTCACGCGCGTCGCCACCATCTCCGTTCCTGTTATTCCTCATCCTGACATTGCGTTCGTGCTGTCTCACCCCGTCCGCAGTCTTTGGTCATTGAGTTTCGAGGTACGCGGTTGTTTTCATCAAGCTATGAATTTTGGGTCCGGGGCTTTGATCGATCTTTTTTTTGCAAAATTTCATCTTCCTAAGGCAGCGCGATTTGGGTGAAATAGCTTTTTAGGAGTTGCTACGGTTCTAAGAAAGTATTACAGATCTGTAATTCCGTATTGAGACCAACAAGATATGCTCTGCAGTCTGCACACAACTTACCGGATGTGATTATCCTAAACAGATTAAAAGTGGAGTAGAATATCTATTTATGTGTTTTTTAGGTATAGGTCTTAGATCTGCTAACTTGTTATTACTAACAAATGTCAATGCTCTGTGTAAATTTGAAATTTGTAGGATCCGTTGAGACAGAGATTAAAGATTCATGTGTTTCCTCACCTCACTGAGCGAGCTGCCAGATGATGTCCTCATCGAGATCTTTCGCTCCCTCTCAGCACATCTGGCCTGCCTGATCCGGACATCCCTCGTCTGCAAGCGATGGCACTACCTCATAAAAAACCGCCAATCTGTGCTTGGCGTCTTCAGCAACTCCACTAGCATCCCCCGTTTTATCCCCACTCCTAATTCCGTCGCAACAACAGCGTTCTCCCTACCAGGCTCCTGCTGGAATGTCCTTGGCTGCCGCCACAGCCTTGTCCTCCTTGTCGACTCAAGTTGGAACCAGCTCCAAGTGTGGAATCCAATGACTGGCAACAGGAAATATGTACCAGTTAATCCCGACGCGGACAGCCGTTTTAATTATGGTATCGTTCCTGAGAGCCATGCGGCAGTGCTCTCTGCACCCGGTCACACGTACAATGGTGACTCCCACTCTTGCCCTTTCCTCATAGTGTGGGTATTCACCTGCATAGGCTATGCCTATGCCTCTAGATACTCGTCAGAGAGTGGCAGTTGGCACTCTTTGGTGTCTTCGCCAACACCATCTGAGGTTGATTCAAGGCCTAGCATCCTTGTTGATAACATCTTATACTGGCCGCTCAAGTCAAAGTATATCCTTGCCTACGAATTGGGTACGTCTAGATTATACCATATCAAGTGCCCACCCAAAACACATCGTGTATTCAGAAGGAATGTCCATATCATGAAGGCACAGAACGGCGGGCTAGGCCTTGCTACCTTAACAAAGTTCAACCTGCACCTTTGGGCGCGGGAGACATATGCTGAGGGTGTTATGAAATGGGTGCTACGCAGGACCATTCAGCTGGATGCATTGCTTCCGCTGAAAGTGTCATCAGCGCCACTGGTAAATAATCATCTGGCCAGTAGTGGACGTCCGGTCAGGATACTGGGCCTCGTTGAGGATGACGATTTGTTTTTTATATGGACGAGAATTGGTGTCTTTGTAGTCCAGCTCAAGTCGATGATGTACAAAAAAGTTTTTGAGGCTGATGTCTCTGCAACTGTCTTACCCTACACTGGCTTTTATTCCGCAGGTGATAATCTCTCCACTTCAGTATGCTTTGCCTTCACATTTTTGTTTTTATCCTTGACGCATGCATCTTCCTAGTTGAAAGTTAGTATTAGACAAGGTTTCATATTTTTGGGAGAGGTGAAACTTTAGCTTGCCTCGCTTTTATGCTTATGCAAATTGGGCAAATTTTCTGCCTACATCCTATTCTTAGCGTGTTAATCCAAACTTGTCTAATTCGTGCCTTTTATGTACAGCTTGTTTCCTCCATTTGTTTTTAAATTTCTACTGGGCCTAGCCTAAGCATGTCTCTTTTCTTCTGTCCTTTTCAGGTGCTGTGGACGGCGCCCAGTGAAAATATTGGAGACGTTGATGATATCTATATCTTCTATTCTACTGAATTCCTTTAGATAAACATGATGGCATCATAGGCAGGTTTGTAATTTTGTCCTTATTTTTTCTCGTGTGGAGAAGACACCCGTAGTTTTGGATTCGTTTATTGAGCTGTCTGCTTAGTATCGTTCCTGTCAGTAGTGCTAAGGTCATTTTGTACCTGGTTAACTAAATAACATGGGCACCACTGCAGTGCTTCCTGTCCAATCAAATAATATGAATGGTGCTAGATAGGTCGCCTCACAGGGCCTTCTGGATTCTTGACTGCAGTGCTTCTATTTGGCAGTCCATCTAGCTGTAAAGAGCCTAGCGCTAACTATGCGGTGAAAAAAGACGCCTCCTGTATACTCGCATACTTTGCGAACACCGTACACCTCTTTCTACAAAACCAGCATTATAGTGATCTAGTAGTAGCGTAGTCAGTCCATGTGCACAGAACATGAACATATAAGGCGACACCAGAGCTACCTAGCTGATTCCACGTGAAGCAGAAAAAGGTTCCAGCAATCCTTCATTCACCTTAATGGAGAATCTTACAATAGACACACCTCTCATATATAATTAAGTGAACTAGCCAAAAGGGAAAGTCTAGTTTCAGTAAAGGGACAATCCACTTGGTCAGAAGCTTTCATCTTGTCTAACACACGAATGAAGAGATCGAGGAGGTAATTTAAACCAACCTGGGGTAAACCAAGGGGTAACAGCATTAAGTACAGATCCACTGGGACATGCCCCAGGTTCACGATTAAGTACCAGAACAAAGTTAAAAGCAGAACAACACGATTCAGTAGCAACACACGAGGCACCACCAGCATGAACAGCAAGAGGCACAAACAGCAGGAAGAAGCTCCTGGAAGACATTACATGCCTGGAGTTCAGCAAACAGCAAGTTCTCAGCTTGGTGTAGAGCTCTCGCAAAGATGCCGCCACCTCGTCACAAGCTACGTCACCTTACTGGCTTAGAAGCCTCCAGCCCCTGCAGGAATAGTTTGAACAAGCAGTCAGCTGGTTGAACAAAGTTGTCCAGAAGCTATTTTCAGATGATGATTTACCAATATTCATGCATTAGCAATGTCCTCAGGTCTTACCACCTGGTAATCCCTTGTGTACAACGTTTGATTCATTGGCTTGGCCTTAAAAAAGGTTTCACATTAAAATACTGGTAAACAAGAGATTTGAAACTCAAAGGTGCAATATCTTACTTTCTTCGCTAAGGCCTTCAATTCCTCAACACTCATTGAATTCAATGCCACCAAATCATCTTCTGTGATATGATTTGCGCGCGGAAAACTGTCATCCCTTATCTGTTCAGTCACCGAGTCAAAAAATATGGCCTGCATGAGAAACAAGAGTTCATCAGATATCAGTTTGCAAGTTTTCAAAGCCACTCACTTAAAGAACACCACTTACCACTAGTACGAGCAAACCCCCTCCACACTTTCGAAATTTGGCTGTGCCGGACTTATATGTATTGAGGGCTTCTATCAGAATGTGTGCGATTAAATCACACCACTTCATGTTCTTCATCTGCTCAACAGTAACACCCTTGAAAAACTTCAAGTATCGTCTTTCCATGGCTCTACTGGACAATGGACCCAAGTAATGACCAAAGGCATGCAGGATGAAGTAAATGCAGTAGTCTCGCTTGTCTATATTTTCATCGTCCAGCAACTTGAGAGCAGCAGCACACTGAAGTGACTTTCCGCCAGCTGTGAGAGCAGTGTACAGCTTGTCATCAACATCGTCATGTTGACCTTCACGATTAACGTCAAGCCCACAATTGGGCACACCTACAACTTTCTCAACATAAAGACTTATATCAATCTCCTCTTCATTGATGATGAACCTTTGCGATGGTACATCCATAATTCTATCAGAACAGAAATCAGTCTCTTTTCTAGTTGCAGAGGCTTGACTCCAGGTACATTGCCCCACCCAATGCTCTTGATAAGATCCAAAGCTATGGGGTTCTGTTTTACCCTCGGCACAACATCTTTTACACACACAAAGGCCGAGCATTGAAATATTGATTTCTTATTGCTCTGCAGATGTCAAAACAATTGTTCAGAAAAAAACTGAATTAATAAACAAAAAAATGGTGCTAAGTCATGTAACCAAATACCTGACGTGGTATGACCTTAGCTCCACCAGGTGAAACTATCAAAGTGCCTATAAAAAAATGAGTAAGAAGTCTGTATTTGGACAATCTTTCTTTATATTACTACTTTAATCTGAATTATTTTTATGCATACCTGACTCGGCTTCTAGAGGCATTCCACCTTGGTCAAGCGCCAGCTGCGGTTTCCTCGGACGGCCGTGGGGCTTCTTCGGCACCAGCTCAGTCACAAAAATCGTGCATATTTAACATCTTTAAGGAAATTAAAAGCATGTTTTTGCATAATATGGAGCACTAGCATAATCACATAATTAACAAAAATCTCATGAAACAGACATATTGAGGTGTTGTTTCTTCCGAATTATAAATAGCAAGAAATAACAAATAGATAAGAAAATGAAGGAAATAGCAAATCTAAAATTTTCCCACGAACATGCTTTTAATTTCCTTAAAGATGTTAAATATGCACGATTTTTGTGACAGAGCTGGTGCTGGTGCCGAAGAAGCCCCGCGGCCATCTGAGGAAACCGCAGCTGGCGCTTGACCAAGGTGGAATGCCTCTAGAAGCCGAGTCAGGTATGCATAAACATAATTCAGATTAAAGTAGTAATATAAAGGAAGATTGTCCAAATACACCCTTCTTACTCATTTTTTTTATAGGCACTATGATAGTTTCACCTGGTGGAGCTAAGGTCATACCACGTCAGGTATTTGGTTACATGACTTAGCACCATTTTTTTGTTTATTAATTCAGTTTTTTTCTGAACAATTGTTTTGACATCTGCAGAGCGATAAGAAATCAATATTTCAATGCTCGACCTTTGTGTTTGTAAAAGATGTTGTGCCGAGGCTAAAATATGACCCCATAGCTTTGGATCTTATCAAGAGCATTGGGTGGGGCAATGTACCTGGAGTCAAGCCTCTGCAACTAGAAAAGAGACAGATTTCTGTTCTGATAGAATTATGGATGTACCATCGCAAAGGTTCATCATCAATGAAGAGGAGATTGATATAAGTCTTTATGTTGAGAAAGTTGTAGGTGTGCCCAATTGTGGGCTTGACGTTAATCGTGAAGGTCAACATGACGATGCTGATGACAAGCTGTACACTGCTCTCACAGCTGGCGGAAAGTCACTTCAGTGTGCTGCTGCTCTCAAGTTGCTGGACGATGAAAATATAGACAAGCGAGACTACTGCATTTACTTCATCCTGCATGCCTTTGGTCATTACTTGGGTCCATTGTCCAGTAGAGCCATGGAAAGACGATACTTGAAGTTTTTCAAGGGTGTTACTGTTGAGCAGATGAAGAACATGAAGTGGTGTGATTTAGTCGCACACATTCTGATAGAAGCCCTCAATACATATAAGTCCGGCACAGCCAAATTTCGAAAGTGTGGGGGGTGTTTGCTCGTACTAGTGGTAAGTGGTGTTCTTTAAGTGAGTGGCTTTGAAAACTTGCAAACTGATATCTGATGAACTCTTGTTTCTCATGCAGGCCATATTTTTTTGACTCGGTGACTGAACAGATAAGGGATGACAGTTTTCCGCGCGCAAATCATATCACAGAAGATGATTTGGTGGCACTGAATTGAATGAGTGTTGAGGAATTGAAGGCCTTAGTGAAGAAAGTAAGATATTGCACCTTTGAGTTTCAAATCTCTTGTTTACCGGTATTTTAATGTGAAACCTTTTTAAAGGCCAAGCCAATGAATCAAACGTTGTACACAAGGGATTACCAGGTGGTAAGACCTGAGGACATTGCTAATGCATGAATATTGATAAATCATCATCTGAAAATAGATTCTGGACAACTTTGTTCAACCAGCTGACTGCTTGTTCAAACTATTCCTGCAGGGGCTGGAGGCTTCTAAGCCAGTAAGGCGACGTAGCTTGTGACGAGGTGGCGGCATCTTTGTGAGCGCTCTACACCAAGCTGAGAACTTGCTGCTTGCTGAACTCCAGGCATGTAATGTCTTCCAGGAGCTTCTTCCTGTTGTTTGTGCCTCTTGCTGTTCGTGCTGGTGGTGCCTCGTGTGTTGCTACTGAATCGTGTTGTTCTGCCTTTAACTTTGTTCTGGTACTTAATCGTGAACCTGGGGCATGTCCCAGTGGAGTACGTTGGTTGTCTGTACTTAATGCTGTTACCCCTTGGTTTACCCCAGGTTGGTTTTAATTGCCTCCTCGATCTCTTCATTTGAGAACCTCGAAATTTTGACTTATGACATGCCTGCTCTGCAATGGAAAGCAAGCCTCATTTAGTGGTTCAGTTCTATAAACAGAGAAAGAAAGTGAAATGTTCAGGTGATGTACATACACATGCGATTGATTCCGACCGCTTATCATTCTGGTAGCAACCCCATAATTTTCTGAAATGCAGAAACTGTGCGGACACACCATCCTTTTTGACAGGAACTTTAGCTTTTGAAAGCATGTGATCTGCAAGATTGTTATAAAACAGGTCTGCCATTGCTGGTACAGTGATTCCCAGCTACACCATATTGACACACTCATTCACAAAATGCTCAACCAAGAATTTGCCTCTAGGTTGTGATACGTTGCCTTTGGATACCTGTTGCCTCTAGGTAGCACAATGTTGTCTTTGGGTACCGAGTTGCCTCCAGCTTGTACTAGGTAACCTGGAAAGTCCTCCATAGGTAACCTGGAAAGTCCTCCATAGGTAACCTGGAAAGTCCGCCATAACCTGGAAAAGTTTTATTGGCGTTCCTGCGGTCCCGCATGACGAGGATGCGGGAGACCACCTCGAAGTCGACAGGAGGAGGTGTGCCTCTGTGCGTCGATGTCGATGCAGGGCGCGGACACCCTCGTGCATTTCCTTCAGTTAGGCCTTGACCACGGCGGCCCCGCACCCGCGCGCGATCGATATCGTACAGGTGCAGCGGAGTGGGAAGATGCCGATGACGAGATGCAAACGATAGTGGATGGAACAACAGCAAGGGCGGGGAATTTCGTCCCTAGGACCTCCAGTCAAGAACGAGGTGGTGGGTGGTCTCAGTCAAAAGACAGTGATGCCGTCAAAAAGGGAAGCACTGAAAGGCTTTCTCACAAGGCAAGTCCAGCTAGGGGAGTGACAAAAATGATAGCTGGGGAGCTCCTAAACCATATGTCACAGTTCACAGACTATTAAGTTTAATAGACGAAATTCATTCTGTTCATATCGTACAGGTGCAGCGGAGTGGGAAGATGTCGACGACGAGATGCAAATGATAGTGGATGGAACAACAGCAAGGGCGGGGAATTTCGTCCCTAGGGCCTCCAGTCAAGAACGAGGTGGTGGGTGGTCTCAGTCAAAAGACAGTAATGCCGTCAAAAAGGGAAGCACTGAAGGAGATCAAGCTTTCTCACAAGGCAAGTCCAGCTGGGGGAGTGACAAAAATGATAGCTGGGGAGCTCCACATGATCTCTTACACGAGCATAGAGAGAATATGAAGGTTTTACATTTTTTGGATTTTTTTGAATTTATAATGCCTCGTTGAATCTCAGGTCAAAGTTGAGGAGGATATGCTTGATTTTTTCGACCTTAAAATTAGCCCAATTTTTTTACATGGTGGCATGCAGGTCAAACACGGGATTATCATTCGGTCTTCATCCCAGTTGTGGAGGAAGCCTAGCATGGGGGCGCCCCGTGGAAGTCGTGGAGCCGGTGACGGAAGGCGGGGCTGGAGATGGTGTGGCCCCAGTCCTTGTTGCTGAGGGAGGCACGTAGGAGGGACGCTGGCTCGTCGAGAGGGGGAGCGACAGCGGCAGCGTCGCCGCCATGGTAGGTCTGAGTGTGTGTGGGTGGGGAGGTCTCTCGAGAGATTCTCTGCAGGCGTCGACGTCATATCCATAAAGGGTTTTTACCCCCTAGAGCTAAGTATTACATTACAAGATCAATTAAGTCACACTAGAAATATTTTTCCCTCCAAATACACTAGCATTAGGTAGAACATTGCCGATGCCGCCACTCTCCTCGCCGCTACCACGTCAAACAAAAAAACACACACCAAAAAACTATGTCGCCGGACGGCGAACACTGGCCGAGTTAGTTCACCGCATCACATGCAGAGGATCAGGCGGGACCGCTACTACATTGGCCGCGGCGAGCAGAACCTGCTGGCCGAGGACATGCACCAGACGGTGAATAAACAAACTGTATTGACTTGGTTCTTCTATTGCTCTTTTTATGAATCGTCATGAGTATAACAATGTACTGAGACTACCCAAGGTTTTCTCCCACTTAAACTCGGAACTGGAAGCCCGAAGGCTAGCCTGCTCTGATTCCACTTCCACCGGGAGGGGCGCAGAAAGATTCCGCCAAAAAGGTTATGTCAGAACTCTGAAGGGACTCGCCGATCGTCCGGAGCACCCGCGACGGAGCCGCCTCGCCGAGCCCCACGAGCCGCTGCCGCGCGTTCGGGTCGGCCCACTGCCTGAGCCGTCCCTCAAGCCGCACGAGCTCCACGCCCACGGTCGCCGCGAGCGAGCGACATGGATGCCTCGGCTCATGGGGCTCGGCGAGTCGGAGGCGGCGCGATCGAGAGGATGACGACGCGGAGGTGGAGGTTTGCTCGATACATAATTCGTGGGAGAAAAATCTTGGGTTGTGTTATGGAGATGGTAGAGGCATCACGGCCGCCTTCAACAACCGAATAGAAAACCATGTACGCCGCCATGATGCCGTCGCCGTGATGTAGCCACGGCAACCGCCGCATGTACCCTGGGTGCTATAGTCGCTTTGCTGGTAAGTCGCTAAAACGTCTTGGGAATCGAATGGAATGAGCTTCTCCGAGCTGTCGTAGAGGCAGCCAACGTAGCAGACTACGTTTTAGAGACTTACCAGCAGTGCGACTACGGCACCCAGGGTTCATGCTCAGCGCGGTAGTCGGCGCACTCGCCATTCTGGAGCTCTTGCCTGACTCTGTGACTTGTGTGCTGTTGAGGGGAAATGGGCTTGGGTGCTTGAGTCTCAGCAAGCCATGTAAGCTCTCCCATCATATAGATGCCAGCAACAGGTTTCTTCCCTAGAAAAACGTCGGTGAGGACGGTCTTGGACCGGAGAGACGCCTTGAGGATCTCTAAACCCTGAACATTGATGCCCAAGCGTGACTATCAGGTTGATACAGAGTTACATACTCTGAACAACCGAATAGAAAACCGTGTATGCCGTCGCCGTGATGTAGCCACGGCAACCGCCGCATGTACCCTGGGTGTCTTAGTCGCACTGCTGGTAAGTCGCTAAAACGTCTTCGGAATCGAATGGAAGGAGGTGCTCGTTTGAGGATCTCTAAACCCTGAACTTTGATGTCCAAGCGTGACTATCAGGTTGATACAGAGTTACAGACTCTCAACAACCGGATAGAAAACCATGTACGCCGCCACGATGCCGTCGCCGTGATGTAGCCACGGCAACCGCCGCATGTACCCTGGGTGCCATAGTCGCAGTGCTGGTAAGTCGCTAAAACGTCTTGGGAATTGAATGGAATGAGCTTCTCCGAGCTGTCGTAGAGGCAGCCAACGCAGCAGACTATGGAGGAGTCCTCCTTGAGGAATTTGACGAAGGTGCTAACATGCTGGGAGAGGAGGGAGAAGAGGAAGTCGACCACGTCCTTGCTCGCCTCCTCGAACAGCATGCGCCGTGCCGTCATGTCAACGAGGAGCTTCATGCTCAACGCGGTAGTCGGCGCACTCGCCATTCTGGAGCTCTTGCCTGACTCTGTGACTTGTGTGCTGTTGAGGGGAAATGGGCTTGGGTGCTTGAGTCTCAGCAAGCCGTGTAAGCTCTCCCATCATCTAGATGCCAGCAATAGGTTTCTTCCCTAGAAAAACGTCGGTGAGGACGGTCTTGGACTAGAGATACGCCTTGAGGATCTCTAAACCCTGAACGTTGATGCCCAAGCGTGACTATCAGGTTGATACAGCGTGACTATCAGGTTGCACATTGTCCATCCTTTCCTATTCTTACCTCCTCTTCATGGAGTGAATGCACTCGAACGCCACTAGGGCCGTATTTTTTTATCAATCTTCTCTAGGCACAGAGATGCACTTTGTGCCTGCCTACCTCGAAAATTCTCATTGTTCTATTTGCAAGTGTCTCTATAGCAATTTTGTATAAAGCATTACAAATAGATTTTGGTATGTATTGTTTTATAGACTGGGGTTTCCGTACCGTAAGAATAAGAGTTACCACCCATGTCATTTGAAGGTTAAGCCATGTCCCCACATTCAAATATACCAATACCACGTTACATTTTCTTGGAACAATAGATGGGTCCCGACGAAGGACCCAGACACTTTCATTAATTTTGCCTTACAGTACAAGGCACCTAGAAAATTACAGCCATGTACAGGATTTTTACACAATGTCATTACAACAGATTCGGTCCAATTAAGTCCCAGTGTCATTGATAGAAGCTGGATGTGAAGCCATCCACACATGGTGCGTTGAAGGATGCATTTGAAATAGTGCCCTCTTCACTTCATCCTCGGTGAAATCTCTGCCGAGTTGGTCTCGATCCTCTTGCACAATCTTCTCTTCTACAAGATTTAGAAGTCCATCAATATCTGGTGTTCCTTCTGATGTGTCAAGGTTCGTACAGAAGTTCTGAATTTCCTCCTTAGCAACATCAATATCGTCACATCCCTTTCCATCATCATGCCAAAGAGTGACAATATAATTAAATATCTTTTGATACTAACAAGATTTGGAGGGCACATACGGAGCAAAAGTGCAAGTTTTTCGTGTTATTTGTCGCCGATCGGAAGATCTGCATGGCAGATATGTCTTTACTTTGCGAGGATCGCCCCATGATACGATAGGCCCACTTGCTCCCTTAGTCTAAATTTCACAAATGCACAAAATTACCTTGGTCGGGCCTTTCTCCGGCCCTCAAATCTGATATCTGCCTGGGTGAAAGTTTTACTAGCAACCAAGGTAATTTTTTTTACTACAAATGACCTCTAAGCGAAACTAATCTCAATTCTGGCCTCTCCGCAAATCTAAAGAGGTAAACCGGGAGACCCAAGCAGGCTCCTCAGAGCTCAGCGCACAGCGACCGTCCGATCGTGCCTCCAAAGCGCATCCTGGCCGTTCGATTTTTTCACCGCTTCGTATAAATGCGCACCCGCCGCGGTGAAAACCCCTAGCCGCCGCTTCCCTCACTCGCGCCCCTCCCCTTTCCCGCGATTTTCTCCTCCGCTCCTCCCTCCCTTCGCGCCGCCGCCCCAGCGCCTTCTCCATCCCCACCACGCAACCCCGTCACCGTCCTCTCCCCTCGACGGTGCAGTGCTGGAAAGACCCTCCAGGATGCAGATGAAGGTGGAGGAGGTCGTCCTCGCCTCCTAACTCACGGGAAGAACGAGGATGCACAACCGTTCATGCCGCTGCCGTCCTCACCTTTAGCCCGTTCATGACGCTGCCGTCCTCACCTTCAGGGAGCACGAGACGGCGCCAAACCGTACCAGAGGGCCACGACAAGGTGAGCTTGCGCTTCTCCATCCTCTTCTCATCTCTCCTATGACTATTTTTTTATTTAATCCCCACAGATCCTCATATCTGTTTGTTTAGATGGTGACTAGGAGGCCCAGGCGTTCACGCCGTCGCCATCCTTGCCATCAGCGAGCACAAGATGCCGCCAAACCGTATCAGAGGGCCACACCCTGGTGAGCGTCCTCTGCTCATCTCTTCTCTGACTATTTTTTGATTTAATCCCCATAGAGCATCATCTTCGTTTTGTTCAGATGCTATTTTATCTGTGCCTATAAGGTGTTTGACAATACTCCAACGAGAATCCCCATCGATCCTCATCTCTGTTTATTTAGATGTCGACGAGGAGGCCGATGCATTCACGCCCTCCCCATTCTCATCATCAGCAAGCATGAGACGCCCTCAAATCATATCAGAGGGCCAAGGCTGGGTGGGCCTCCTCTCATGAATCTGCTCATCTCATCCTGTGGCTACTTTCTGATTTAGTCTGTGGATATACGATGTGGGCAATACGCGAATGAGGTTGCAGGATAGCGCATGAATCCATGTAATATTGTGCCATCTTCTTTTAATAATTTTGCTTTATTCCGCAATTTATATTCAATGAACGATAGCAGGTTTGATTGCATTTTGTTCAGAAATTTGGTTTCTACTTGTGTCATGCGCACATTTGGATTTGCTCTATTTCTTAATCTACATTTGTAAGTTTTGAAATATGGGATCTGCTTGTGTGATGTACATGTTGGGTTGGATATGAACCGTTGTAAAAATATTTCTCATGGTAGACTGCCATAGACTAAATGTAGCATGCTTAAGATGTTATGACGCAGATCAGGTCCACTTTATTCCATCGACTATGAAGGCGTGTAATGCATATGTCATGGACTAAAAGCTTTGGCTAATGTAGCTTCTGTTTTGGATATAGATGGATATTTCAGTTATTTACAGTATGTTGATGTTGTGATGCTATTCATGTGCAGGGATGTACTTGAGTTTGATTTCAGAGTGAGGTGATTTATTCTGATTGCGGCATGCTTACCTTCTTTTCCACTCAATTTTGCTTATATTTTTACTCTATAAAAAATCAGGGGCAGTGGTGGTACATGTTGAAGGGGCTTGCCATCATGAGCTGGGCAACTACAATGGCTGGTATACTCAATCCTCTACAATATAATCATCCAAAAGCAACCCATATGCTCTTTTATGTGTGCTAGCATAATTTGTATATAGAAGAAGGCACATAATGACTTTAGTGAAACAAAAAAAATTGATGGTAACAGTTAAACAAATTGTTTGAGCATGGTGAACGCCACTAAAAAACAGTAGAAAATATTCAGAGAAAGGGACCAATTTGTTGAACTTAACGAAGTACATCCGTTATTTGGCCTTTTTTAAATATATATTAGATTGTGAATGGTTATGTATTCGATATCTAATTTACATAAAAGCTCATCATAGGATGAATGATATGAACATTGGAGCGCTGCAGGTTATGTTGTAACTTAAATTTATAATTTAATTTGATCTGTTTGAGGGTAAGCATCGTCTCTTGAAATTTTTGTTCTCAAGGTTGTGGGCACAACAATGCTTGGTGTAGGTGGATTTGCATGGAATTTTTGTGCATGTGTTATTTAATCTAGAAATATACATGTAGGTAAAATTGTTGAGTGAGTTATTTGGTCCTGATTCATGCTCATATCCCCCATTCATATCGTTCTATTACCATGTGAATTTAGATACAACAATCTCTTACTTCTTATTACGAGGAATTCAGCTAGGGCATGCCGGACAGAAAGTTTGCGCAGATAAAGCAAGGCACTAAGCATCATTGTTTTTGTGTTGCTTTTCTAAATCGACAAGAGCGTACATTTTAAGATATTTCTACGTAGCAGTACTTAGTGTCAAAACTTATATATTCTCTTATTTTATGATTGCAGTATCACATAGGTGGTAATATAAGAAGAAAGGTCATCTGAAGGCTGAGTGCATCTACCACTGAATGGTGCTTTCCATTGCACTTCCTAGGACAACTTTTCCTGTAAAAGGTAACTGAATAAAAGGTGCAATCTGTTTAGAACCATGGATTATTTAAAAAGATCAGTACTTTCGGTTATTTGTATATGATGATTATTCCTTATAAAAACCACATGTTTATTTACCTTTCAGGCTATGGTCTTAAGGACAGATGATAAGAGTGTCTTGCATGAGTTGTAGTTCCGACTTTTCATGTAAGGATTTTCTATCCTATTTATACATATATAATCTAATGGAGATAGGACAAGGTTCTTGTGAAATTTATTTTTATGGTTTAGCTTTCAATCTTTCTGTAGACATGAGGTAGAGGATTTTCTTTGTTTCTACACCTAAAAAGTGAAAATTCTATTGCAAACTAGGTCCGAAATATGGATCTGCGCTGCAATTGGGATTTTTTTTTTCAATTCCTATAGATATTCTGGACTTTTTATGTTTGACTTTGTCTTTATCAGCGCAATTTTTTGTCATGTTTCGAATTAGGCATAGCCGTACCAATTTGGGTTTCGCCGTCATGTTGCACCTCTGTTTCGGTGTTGTTGTTTCTTTTTAGGCACATCCATATGTTTTTGCTGCTTGCAAGGGTAATCCGGTTGTTTCTTATTTCTACCTTTTGACATTGCAAGACCATCAAATGATCGATGCCACTGATATTAATCTTGTGACTGAAACCTTTCAGAATAATCATGTGTACTTTAATTCCTGGGTCAGAGTTATTTAGATCTAGTATTAAATATTTTTGGAGCTGCGAGGAACATCTGCGATTCATGTCACACAGGAAAGACGAGGATATTAGAGATTGTTGTGTATAATACAAGGTAAAACATGATTTAAGTGAATCACTCTAGCTATTTTTCCTTAAAAGCAATGATACAACAATATTAGATTTTTGTCCCCACATTACTTTTAAGCCACTTGAAATATTGTTTGACTTTGTGTTTCATAATAGAACACTAGTAGGAATGTGCTTATAGCCATCAGCCTACCGCTGGCGGACGGCATTACCGCCCGCTAGCGCTACTACCGCTGGCGGGCTGGTTTCGGAGCCCGCCACTGGTTCTACACGTACCGCTGGCGGACGCCCACTCTGGCCGCCAGCGGTAGTAGCAGGAATTTGCGACGAGGTGGGGCAAAATACCGCTGGCGGACAAAAGCCGTGCCCGCCAGCGGTACTAAACATACCTCTGGCGGACGCTACAGAGTGCCCGCCAGCGGTTGTTGCCTCGGCTGAGCCCCACAAAACTAGCACATTACCGCTGGCGGGCGCTCCACGCCGTCTGCCAGGGGTAACCGTCGCTTTTTGGAAGTTGATCAGCCAGCCACCGTTTTGATTGTGCCTTGGAAGATGATCAGCCCGCCATTTTAATTCTGCATTGGAAAATGATCAGCCCATCACCGTTTTGATTGCTGCCCGGCCGTCGGCCTCCTTCTCCACCCTATATAAAAAGCCACTAATCCATGGCTTTAAGCACACAAAAATCTCTCTCTAATCTCTTTGCAAAAACTCTCTCTCGAGCCCTCTCTTCTATTCCAATGGAGCCACTCGCGCGCGTTCCTCCGTCTCGGTTGTACTACTTCATAAAAAAAGATATGTACTTCAAGGTATGGGTCACCCTCCGTGCATATCGCGTGGAGAGGTGGATCCGCGACGTGAAGAAGTTCTTCCTCGACGCCGCATCGATCAAGTGCGTTGGACTCGACTGCGAGTTCACCGACCCTCTCCCGGGTCGACAGAGGGATCTTCCACCCGAGAAAAGGCAGCGCGCCGTCGTCCTTCAACTCTCGGTGGCGACCGAGACTCTTGTCTTCCAGATCTGCAAGGCTGATCGGGTGCCGCAGGCCCTCGTTGATTTCTTAGGTGAGAAGACCATCAAGTTCTACGGCGTGGCTATCCACAATGACTTGTGAATGCTGCGCTACTACGGAATTGAAATTCTGTCTGCGGTCGACCTCCAGAGGGATAGGCGGAACCCAACCGGCAATCCTACTCCGAGTCTCGTTGCTCTCTCCAATGCTATCAATGGGACAAACCTAGAGAAGAAGAAGAACAACAACAAGAAGGACAAGGACGACGACGACGAAGAAGAAGACCTCCGGATTCGCGGATGGGGCAACGTTCCATTGAGCTACGATCAAGTCGAGTACGCTGCTCTTGACGCTCGCCTCGGCTTCGAGATTGCGCGGAAGTGGGATAGTCTACGTGGCTATAATAGCAAGGGCGATCCTCTTAATGTCGCTGATGAGTAGACTAGCGCTATATATAGTGATGTGTGCGCTCCCGTTGTGTCTTCGTCTCTCATGTATTCGGTTACCTAAAAGTAATGACCGAAATATTTGGATTCCTATCATATATTCTTCTGATCGATTCATACATATTATTTTTGCAAAAAACACCATTTAGGCATTTAGATAGAACCACATCACAAGCGTCCAGCCAATAAGATAGCCTGAATCGCCTACCCACGGATCGCCCAAGCAGTCGTCCGATCGCTGTCGTCCGCTGGCCAGCGATCCAACGGAATAGAACAACCCCAGCTGGCTGGCACCCACACCGTCCGCCAGGGTACGTAACCTGGCATGTAAATTCATACAACTAGGAAAATGTTATTTATAAAAATAATCTGTAAATTTTCATTGAAACCATTGCTTCCTATACCAAGACACAGCTACGTGTCGAATATGAGCACTTTATCACAAACTATGCGTTGGGAATTGACATAAGTTGGTCATTTGGTTCGAAACTTTATAGATGTTTATATGATAGTGCTTTTTGTGAAGAATGTTTCTGAAACTTTTGTCAAAAATCAAGTTTATCATTTTACATATAGCAAGTAATACGTACACATAAAAGGGGATAGCAGAATAATTCAAAGCAGGGAACATTTTTTTCCTCACTTTACAAAAATATCATTGATCAAATATGCAAAAGTATCACGCATACATCTTTATTTAATCCATAATACATCACGAATAATATCACTAACTTTTGTCGGGTCCTAAGCCGCGGGGTGCTAAGCGGCCGGCGGCTTGCACCCAAAGAGAAGGAACCATCACTGGGGCAATACTCACATGAGAAGGATCCCTATGAAGTATCTGGCATCTATTGTCATACACCGCTAGCGTATCCAACATAAACACGTAGCGACGGACATGCTCGTCCTCCTCTCTGATACGGCGACGCACCTCCTCGGGGGCCGGCTACCTCTGCACCGAGCCTGGCCCACGCGACCTCCACCAAAGAGTCGTCGACCCAGATTCCTCACCAAACTACGCGTCCCGGAAGATACACTACTAGGAAATAGCCTATCAGTGGCGCACCTTTTTAGCTTTCTGTGGCGCACGGTGCGTGCGCCACTAAATTCTCGCCACTAAATTTGTTTTTCTGTGGCGCACCGCCCGGTGCGCCACAGAAATACCCAGATATTTTTGTGGCGCACTAGGCAACCATGCGCCACAGAATCTCGTTTTCAGTTTTAAAAAAAAAATACGGCTGCCCACCGCAGCCGCAGCCCCACCAGCGCCCCACCCCACTCCCCGCCGCCCGTGCCCCCTCCCCGCCGCCGATGTGGGCAGCAAGGTCGACCTCGACCTGGACGCGCCACGCTCCAGCAGGACCTCCACACGACCGGGCCAAGGCAGTGAGCAGCGGCTGCCGGAATCGACGGCGCAGGCAGAGCACAGCCGTCCCCTCCTTGCTAGCGCGTGGCGCTCGACGGCGACTATCCGTGGCTCCAGCTCGCAAGAGGGGCGGCAGCCGGCAGCATTGCAGGAGGGGCGCCGGAGGACCAGCGCAGGACGGGCGGCCGTGGCAGAAGGGAGTGGCGGCGGCGCAGGAAGGAGTGCTGGCGGCGGCGCGAGAAGGAGTGGGCGAGTGGCGGCCGCCGGGTGGATGGAGCAGCGCTGCAGCTCCTGCCGTCGTGGTCGCTGGCTGCAGCAGGCGAGATGGGAAGAAGAAGAAAGAAGAAGATAAGATTTGGATCGAGTGGTGTACTGGTGTGGTGTGTACTCGTGCGTGCAATTTGGTGGAGTAAAACTGGCGTGCGTGCTGTGTGGGGAGACAAGGGAGAGAACGTGCGTGGTAGTTGGCAGCGGGATGGTGGCATGTGTCAGTGCACGGTGGGTTTGACCAGATCTGGTCGGATCTGGATATTTCAAAAACAAAATCTGTGGCGCATGTGGTCTGCGTGCGCCACAGAAAGCCAACTTTCTGTGGCGCACCCCTAACATGCGCCACAGAAATGTGACTTTTTGTGGCGCATCGGACCACATGCGCCACAGAAATGTGATATTTCTGTGGCGCATGTGGGCAGATGCGCCACAGAAAGTCACATTTCTGTGGCGCATGTTAGGGGTGCGCCACAGAAATATGGCTTTCTGTGGCGCACGCAGCTGCATGCGCCACAGAAACCAACTTTCTCTGGCGCATTAAACTTTCGTGCGCCACAGAAATGCAAAATTTCTGTGGCGCACCTGCTTCTATGCGCCACAAAAAATATTTCTGTGGCGCACCAATTAAGGGTGCGCCACAGAATGCCAACCCACCTATAAACCTTTTCCTAGTAGTGATACCACCTCCCAGTCCCAGCCCGGCGGAGCCCAGTCCCGGACACTGCCCGTATTGTCCAACAAATGGGTGGTCGTCATCGATGCCCGACGAGATCTGAAAAAATGAGTGGGAAATTTGATCAAACAACTAAGGTGCATGCAACCTAGGTAGGGGAGGGAGAGGGCAGCACCTTGGCATGGGGACAGAGGGGAGGTCCACGGCGGTGTGGACGATATAGCGCGGCGCCGGCGGAGGCCACGGGCGCGGAGGAGGGCGTCGAGCGGCGCAGACAAGGGCGACGGCGGAGGGGATCTATTTATAGAAGCAAAAAATTCTAACAGTGGGAGAGGGCGACGGCGGAGGGGATCTTCTGTTAGAATTTTTTGCTTCTATAAATAGATCCCTTTCGCTGCCGCCCTTGTCTGTGCCGCTCGACGCCCTCCTCCACGCCCGTGGCCTCGGCCGGCGCCGCGTTATATCCTCCACACCGCCGTGGACCTCCCCTCCCTCCCCATGCCAAGGTGCTGCCCTCTCCCTCCCCTACCTAGGTTGCATGCATCTTAGTTGTTTGATCAAATTCCCCACTCATTTTTTCAGATCTCGGCGGGCATCGATGACGACCACCCATTTGTTGGACAATACGGGCAGTGTCCGGGACTGGGCTCCGCCGGGCTGGCACTAGGAGGTGGTATCTTCCGGGACGCCTAGTTTGGTGAGGAATCCAGGTGACGTCGTCGACCCGGATCTTCTTTGGTGGAGGTCGCGTGGGCAGGCTCGGTGCAGAGGGAGCCGGCCCCCGAGGAGGAGTTGCGTCGCCGTATCAGAGAGGAGGACGAGCACGTCCGTCGCTACGTGTTTATGTTGGATACGCCAGCGGTGTATGACAATAGATGCCAGATACTTCATAGGGATCCTTCTCATGTGAGTATTGCCCCAGTGATGGTTCCTTCTCTTTGGGTGCAAGCCGCCGGCCGCTCAGCACCCCGCGGCTTAGGACCCGGCAAAAGTTAGTGATATTATTCGTGATGTATTATGGATAAAATAAAGATGTATGCGTGATACTTTTGCATATTTGATCAATGATGTTTTTGTAAAGTGAGGAAAATAATGTTCTCTGCTTTGAATTATTCTGCAATCCCCTTTTATGTGTACTTATTAGTTGCTACATGTAAAATGATAAACTTGATTTTTGACAAAAGTTTCAGAAACATTCTTCACAAAAAGCACTATCATATAAACATCTATAAAGTTTCGAACCAAATGACCAAGTTATGTCAATTCCCAACGCATAGATTCTGATAAAGTGCTCATATTCGACACATAGCCGTGTCTTGGTATAGGAAGCAATGGTTTCAAAGGAAATTTACAGATTATTTTTATAAATAACATTTTCCTAGTTGTATGAATTTACATGCCAAGTTACATACCCTAGCGGACGGTGTGGGTGCCAGCCAGCTGGGGTTGTTCTATTTCGTTGGATCGCTGTCCAGCGGACGACAGCGATCGGACGACTGCTTGGGCGATCCGTGGGTAGGCGATTCAGGCTATCTTATTGGCTGGACGCTTGTGATGTGGTTCTATCTAAATGCCTAAATGGTGTTTTTTGCAAAAATAATATGTATGAATCGATCAGAAGAATATATGATAGGAATCCAAATATTTCGGTCATTACTTTTAGGTAACCGAATACATGAGAGACGAAGACACAACGGGAGCGCACACATCACTATATATAGCGCTAGTCTACTCATCAGCGACATTAAGACGACCGCCCTTGGTATTATAGCCACGTAGACTATCCCACTTCCGCGCAATCTCGAAGCCGAGGCGAGCGTCAAGAGCGGCATACTCGACTTGATCGTAGCTCAATGGAACGTTGCACCATCCGCGAATCCGGAGGTCTTCTTCTTCGTCGTCGTCGTCCTTGTCCTTCTTGTTGTTCTTCTTCTTCTTCTCTAGGTTTGTCCCAATGATAGAATTGGAGAGAGCAACGAGACTCGGAGTAGGATTGCCGGTTGGGTTCCGCCTATCCCTCTGGAGGTCGACCGCGGACGAAATTTCAATTCTGTAGTAGCGCAGCATCCGCAAGTCATTGTGGATAGCCACGCCGTAGAACTTGATGGTCTTGTCACCTAAGAAATCAACGAGGGCCTGCGGCACCCGATCAGCCTTGCAGATCTGGAAGACAAGAGTCTCGGTCGCCACCGAGAGTTGAAGGACGGCGGCGTGCTGCCTTTTCTCGGGTGGAAGATCCCTCTGTCGATCCTGGAGAGGGTCGGTGAATTCGCAGTCGAGTCCAACGCACTTGATCGGTGCGGTGTCGAGGAAGAACTTCTTCACGTCGCGGATCCACCTCTCCACGCGATATGACGGAGGGTGACTCATACCTTGAAGTACATATCTTCTTTGATGAAGTAGTACAACCGAGACGGAGGAACGCGCGCGAGTGGCTCCATTGGAATAGAAGAGAGGGCTCGAGAGAAAGAGTTTTTGCAAAGAGATTAGAGAGAGATTTGTGTGTGCTTAAGGCGATGGATTAGTGGCCTTTTATATAGGGTGGAGAGGGAGGCCGGCAGCTGGGCAGCAATCAAAACGGCGACGGGCTGATCGTCTTCCAATGCAGAATGAAAATGGCGGGCTGATCATCTTCCAAGGCACAATCAAAACGGTGGCTGGCTGATCAACTTCCAAAAAGCGACGGTTACCCCTGGCGGACGGCGTGGAGCGCCCGCCAGCGGTAATGTGCTAGTTTTGTGGGGCTCAGCCGAGGCAACAACCGCTGGTGGGCACTCTGTAGTGTCCGCCAGTGGTACGTTTAGTACCGGTGGCGGGCACGGCTTTTGTCCGCCAGCGGTATTTTGCCCCACCTCGTCGCAATCCTGCCGCCAGCGGTACGTGTAGAACCAGTGGCAGTCTCCGAAACCAGCCCGCCAGCGGTAGTAGCGCTGGAGGACTGCTTTTGCCCCACCTCGTCGCAAATTCCTGCCGCCAGCGGTACGTGTAGAACCAGTGGCGGGCTCCGAAACCAGCCCGCCAGCGGTAGTAGCGCTGGAGGACTGCCGTCCGCCAGCGGTAGGCTGGTGGCTATAAGCACATTCCTACTAGTGGTAGGAGCTTCCCTGAAATATTTCAGTAAGGCAAAAAAGAAATGAAAAGTCACACGATGTTTTAGAAATGAGTATAATGAGATTTCATTTTGCTTGCGGATTATACCAGTTGCACTAATATTCTCTGTCTAATGTGTGGGTTAGTAGACAACATATTAATTTTTTTGAAAGCAAGCAACGGAGGGCGAAAAGCCCACCTGAATTTTATATTAATACTCAGAAAAGTGTTTTACATACTAATCCCCATAACAAGGAGGGACGAGCAGATTTTACATAGAGGTTAGGAGGGAAGCGACGTACACCACGCCAAAAGCGGCCCACAATCCAGACGGCGGGGCGCCCTAACAACCCAGAGACGAAGGTGGTCGCGGACGGCATCGAAGAACTTGGGGACAGACGTATCAAGACCATCAAACACACGACGGTTCCTGGTCTTCCATCCAATCCAGAGCAGCAAGGCAGCCGCAGTCATGCGGAGTGGGAGGGCCCATGCAGGGTGATCAGCAGAGAAGGTGTCGATCACGCTGTCGATGGCGGGGGCGGCGGCAGCGGGAGCGCACACACGCCAAACAACCTGCATTCGTGGACACGCAACAAACAGATGGCATGCGTCCTCCACGATTCCAGGGCAGAAAGGACAGTCGGGAGACCTCAGGACACCCAGTCGATGCCGCCGGGCACGCGTCCTTGTTCGCCGGTGACGGAGAATCCAGATGAAGACCCTAACCTTGACTAGGCAGAAGTTCTCCCAGTTGAGGTTGCTCAGCGGCGGTCCGCACCCCGTCGAGCGGAGGAGACGGTAGGCATCCCGGTCTTGAAGCGCTCGGGGCGGAACAAATCAGCGTCCGACTGTCGGATGTGGTGCCGGGAACAAATTAATTGTTTGATCAAATGACTCTGTCCAGTGCCAAGCTATTGTGCCTTGCAAAGTGTGCTTTGTGTCATGCTTATCGACTTCTTCCCATGGCATTAGTATGCATCTGATTGTTCTTTTGAATTTCCAGATAGCTATGTTTGTTTGCTGTGTGAGGCCTATTTATAGAAGCTTTTCTCATCTGAACATTCAGCTTGAAACAAATAGTTCCATGCATTGTGTGAATTAAATTTATGGCGATGTAAATAAAGTTTTATTTGGGGGATGTCTTTTTTGTTTTCCTTTTGACATGTACTAGATGGTGAAAACATTTTTTAACTTGAGTAGCCTTCTCTTTACATTTATTTTTCTTATGTTTCCCCGTAAAGAGAAGCACATAGTTTATTGATGTGTCATTTTGTGTAAGGGCTAAACTTGCACTTAAAATCTATCTGAATGTAGCCCTAACAAAAATGAACCATTTTATTTGTAACCTTGTGATAGCCATCCAAATTTGTCGATGCCATTTGTTATAGGCGTGCTCTATCATCGAGGTAGTGCCTGGCTGAATCCTATTTTGCTTTTTTAGGACTGCTAGATTTTGTTGATATAAGTTGCATGTGAATGTTCTTTCTATGTTGCATACCATGCACTCTGAAGATAGTGTTGCTCCCTTTCGTAGTTGCCCTGTAAATATGAAGTAGGTGTACACCACGACGACGCTCCTATGCATCTTCTTTGGCTCCTGATTCAACTATTCTGTCATGCTTACTGTATATATATATGCTATATTTGCTTCATCTTGATATCATTTGTTTGGTTAATCACGTGGTTGGGCTCTTGATTCACTAGCATTATCCGGTTAACTATAGACCTGGTTTTACTTATGCTTGCTAAATGCAGTGTTCTGTTGTTAGGCCTTCAGTTTTGCCTTCGAGTGTTCATTTTCGGAAAAGGAATTATACTTTGCCGCTTGAGTTATACTGGAGAAATGACAACGCTTTGGACTGGAATTTTGTTGCGTTCCTCTGGTTTAGTTCCATTCTGTATGTTGTCATTGCTGAAGATGGTAGTGGAAACCTTAGGAAAATTTCTGGTTATGGGCTGATGGTCTAGAAGAAATGGTAGAAGTGACATTTCATAGGCATAGTAATTTCTGATGAACTGCGAGAATCGGTTGATGAAGACTAAAAAAGTATAAATGCTCCCTAATCTTATATCTTAGAATGATGAAGATTATAAATATGGATGCATTATTCGTATCCATATGCTTACACTTTGTCAAATTTGCTGTCAAGTGTGTATTTAATGAGTTAAATTCACTGGTTATTTTGTATCCTTCGTTTTGATTCCTTTTAATCCCGAATGATATCAAAGATTTTGTTGGTGCTCATTCGCATAATTGGATATTTTGTGACTTCGTTAGTGTTTAACTTGAGACCCAATATTGTTAACACAATGTAAATCTGGGTACAGTCTAGACCAAATTGCATGTTGTGTGGACTAACATGAGATCCCTGTTTCTTCTATGGATATTGCAGGAAGGGGTAGCCAAAAGGCAAATTACAACATTGTTGGTCTAAGATACATTTGTTCCTTTGAGATTGCCTAGATAGCTGGATATATTAGTGCAAGAATGGACTATGCACAAGAATGGACTGCAAGAATGGACATACTCATATTCAAATAGGAGTTACATTCTCAGCTACGCTATGTCTCTGTTCTGCGTCATTTGTTTCCTATTCATGTTAGTGCCAGCCTGATTTCTGCTTTGCTATGCCCCATGTCATTTAGCTGGACAGACAGTTTGTCTGCCTCTATCTTCAGGTTAGTGACTGCCTGATTCCTGCTGTGTACTTTTTTAGGAATGCTGTTTTTTGGTGATACAAGCTGCGAGTGAATGTTCTTTCTATATTGTTTGCCTACCCTTTTCTAATTGTTCTGTCGATATGGACTAGGTGCCCATTGAGCCGATGCTCCTGTGCATCTTATATGGATGTTGCTTTCTGTTGTTTGTTCAAGTCGCTTTTTCTGAATGCGTTTTGGTTTGACTTGGTATTGGTTATATAGTTAATCGTGTAGTCGGCTCTAGCCTATCTTGCTCATCTTCTTCGTACTAGCTATAGGCTTTGTGATAGTTTCTATATAATGTGTATTGATTGAACTATCTATTCTAAGCCAAGTATGTAAACTTTATGTATACAAGCGATGTGCTATATGAAATGTTATTGCCTGTATTCTCAGTCTATTTATCAGCTGAATACTTTTATTCATGTAGATCTGAACAACCATTGCTATATGAAATGTAATTGCCTGCATTCTGTGCCAGTTTATCTGCCGAATACTTATAGTTGTATTGAATTACATGTCATGCTGTACTAATGAAGCCTGACACGACGTTCTATCCACTGATTACCAATGCGAAAGGCGGTGACCGCGACAAGCTGCACCCTGAAATCTCTGATTATTTTTTACATGTTGTAATGAAAGACCTATATATTCTGAAGTAACTTTATGTATGAAAGAGTATTGTGTTTTTCTCTGAAATTATGTATTGACACTACTTTGTGTAGTAATTGTTGACTGCCGTGTCATATTAAAATGTTTGTCATAACATTTTGCAAATCGAAAACCAGTGTGAACGGCGGGTGGCACGCGGCAAGCCGCGCCAGGGAATCTAGTTATTTTTAAATCTGACCCTGAGATCGGCTCCAGATAAGATGGAGCTGACCTTGTACATGTCGGCTCCATTCTATATGGCGCCGACCCCCTGTTTCAAATCTTTTAATTCCTTAGGAAAATTATGAGACTTTATGGATTGCGCCAAACTGAACAATTTCAGCTCCATCCTATTTGGCGCTGGCAAGATTTGAAAATAGTTTTGATAAGAGGCCACACATGTGTTTAGTTGCTCAAAAGGGTCAGATTTATCAAAAAATACTCAACCGAGTGGCCTCTTCCCTGATAATTTAACTTGGTTTTGTGCTACAAGTTCACTAAATTCAGGGACAATGGAATAAATCGGGACAAACCTTTCTAGGTTAATTATCTAGTACGTTATACGTACGGTACCTAGGTACGTACACAATGTGGCAATCATGTCTCCCTCGATCTGTGCCGCCCCTTCTCTGGCAAGATCACACTCCCTTCATTCCGTAAAATAATGCGTAATTTTTTTTAAAGAAGTCAAGCCATAAAATGTTTGACCAAAATTATAATTTTGACAAAATTCATACGCCTTATTTTGCGGATCGGGGTAGTATCTAATAACTAACTAATTCGGTAAAGGACCTATGGTTGTAACAGTCGAGGTTGTCGCCGTAGCAGTCTAGCAGATACCGAGAATTTCACATTATCGGTTATAGAACCCGATCCCATCGGCGACATGGCTATCCTGCTCGCGGGACCGGCAGCATGAGCTCCTCCTACACAATTCCCTGCATCTGGGCTCACGCTCACCGTCGTCGCGACGTGTTCCCCGCCTCATTCAGGACCACCCTCAATCTGCCTCGAGGTCCTGTTGTAGCCCTCTGCGAGGAAGAGGAAGTGCGACATGAGCTCCTCCCACACCGAACGAGGTCCGACTAGGCTTGATTACTCATTGCAGTGAATGTTTTCTTTGTGTACTTTGCGCTCTTGTAACTACAAACTGCACTTTTAATATTGCCTAACGTCCATAACTTCATTAGTCTACACTACTTTTATGAGTGTGAATCAAAAGGTTTCAGTTAGTTATTATCCCGTAGCAACGCATGGACATGAAGCTAAGTTTCTGAGTGCAAATCAAAACGAGGGAAGCTTGGCTGCAAATCAACAAATGTAGTTATCATCCCTTAGGAACGCGAGTAGCGAAATTCGTCCATCAATATAAATCGTTTCTAGCTTTTGATTGCTTGCATATTCTGATTACTTGCGTCATAATCTGTTTATATACTGGGACTTGGATTTAAATATCACAGTGCCATGCGAGCTGCAAATCCTTTTCCAATCCATTCCTCCAACTGCAATATATACACAGCGCTGAAACTTCGCGAAATAATTCAAGCTTTCGTAATTATAGTCGAGTAGATGAAACAGAAAACGCAAAACATGGCCAAATAGTCTTTGCCAAAAAATAACCAGTTCTTATTGCAGGCCCTGAGAGATGAGTACACATTCTCTCTTGTCGCATGAGTCTCTATTTCGCTCCAGTTATTGATTATAATCTAATTGAATGAATAATCTAAATATCTTTCCAAATTGTATTTGTGGCTTGATATGCTTAAATTGCTGGCGTGTGGATGTTGAGCAGGGAGACACTGGTGCGCAGTAGGCTCCTGAAACCTTCTCACTCTCGCTCTCCAGCTCGCCCACGCACTGCTCCAGCTCCTGCAGCTTCGCCAGCGCGGCCGCGTGGTCTTTCTCCACATCGCCGGCGGCCGGCTTGTTGCTGCTCCGCAATGGAAGCTTCTTCTTGGAAGAGGAGGGAGACGACGCAGCCATTGCTAAGACCACGGCGTTGTCGGCGAGGGACGCGACCTGAAGGAAGACGGACGCCGAAGCCGCCGCGGTGTCACCGACGGCCTCGTTCACCGTCCGCGCCACGTCAAGCTCGGACGAGTCCCTGGCGTGGTGGACGACGTCGCTAGAAGACACACGCGAAGGCACGGGCGCGCACCGGGCGACGGCTGCGGCTAGGCCAGCGAGATCCTTGGCGGCGCGGCGCTGGGCGCGCGCTGTGGAGGCGAGCTTGACCTGGTCCCGGCGTCGCACGGCGGAGCCGAGCTCGGCGGCGTGCTGGCGGAGCACGAGGAGCGCGGCGAGGAAGGAGCCGTAGGCGTCCGCGAGGGCGAGGAAGCCGTCGAGGAGGTGCGAGGACGTGCTGAGAGCGGCATGAGCAGCATGAGCTCGTCGAGGACGCAGAGGAGCGCCCTGACGTGGGCGAGCGCGAGCGGGTTCTGGCCGGGTCGGAGGTCCAGGACCGGAGCGCGCGCAGCTGGTCATCGACGTGTGTCAGCAGCGGGTGCCTCTGGCTCGGCACGCTCGCCGACCGCACGTGCCCGCCGAACGGCCTCGCCATCGTCGTCGGCGCCATTGATCTTGTCTCTGTGATCTCCAGAGCTACGACTGGTCGTGTCTTGTCGCCGATGGAGCGGGATGAAGACGATGAGGACGAAAGTGCGTGCTCGTGCGGGGTATATATAGGCGTACACGCACGAACGGGGAGAAGCCATTGATTGGCAGTCATGGTTTGGTACGGTGGCGCTTGTCCGGAGTAGATGAGTTGTCGCGTTCGTGGCCACTGTTGGAGACGGAAGCTTCGGTGAAGATGAAGTGGACGTACGGCTCACATGCATCGCAGCTCTGTACCGTTGTACATGCGCGTACGTGTCGCAGGCATGCATGCATGTACAGATAACTAAATCTGACAATCTGACCGTAAAAGTCCAGTGATGTACTCTCGCATGCAAAGGCAAAAGGTAGATTCGCTCAGAGCCGTACAATGAAAATCTACATCACTATGGACGAATTTGCAATCGACCAAGAAAGTGCAAAATTTTGGAGGTAACAGTGAAATATAATTTGTCCATGTTGAAAAAAATGCCAAAGGAGTTTCAAACTTTTTTACAAAATTTGCTATGATTATATGTGACCATGTTTTGACCATATTTTGAAAAAAACAAAGAAAATATTAAAAATACAATTTTTTCGTATGTACAGCTTGGTTGGCAATTGGAGGGAAGGGGAATGAAACTTCATGCTAATTCTCTTTCCCATCTAATTACCTGCCTCCCTCATGTAAGAGATCCGTGGGAGTTTAGCAACGTGAATTCCATTTCATCCTTATTCAACTCCCATTCCACGCAAATAATCAATGGACTACAAATCTCCTTAACCGTAACTCCCGTGACCTGCCTCCACTTCCCCGAAACTAACACAGTTCTTTTATGTGTAACACTTGTCAGGAAAATTAATAAACCTGAATTTTAACAACATATCAAAAAGCCTCCACATAATGCCCTATTATGCATGTACACAACTTTCAGATCAAATGCCAAAGGTTATTGCATAATCACGATAATGTGCACAGAGGTGCATCTTACAATACTTAACGTGATCGCCTGGTGCGTTGTCTATTACCACATCGATCGGGCCTTAACAGGGAAACGGTGTAAAATAGTAATTTACATAATCACCATTGGTGTTGCTAATTGTTTATTAATATTGTAGATTTTCTGTTTTGTTCATAAATATTACAGTATAAAATCTATAGTGACTCCTTTTGTTGGAAATAATAGTTTTTTACTCCCTCCGTTCCGAAATAATTGACGTGGTTTTATTTCAAAAAACCACGTCAATTATTTTGGAATGAAGGGAGTCGATAGCTACAATGCTAGAAATCCATCATAGAGTCAATGTGGCATTCTGAAGTAGTATGTAGGAACTTAAAAATCCCCACGACCCAGGGTATGAACTTACATATGAATGACCATGGATGCAGAATTGCAGATGAACTAGGGACGCACAAGAGGACATGAGAGAATCCCTCACCAATGCATGGGAGGAGATAAGAAAGAAGACTTTGGGAAGACGACGTAGGGGTAGGAGATTCTGCTTAGCTGGGCTGGCAGTCACCGTGCATGCCAGCTACGGATGTCGCGGTGCTGCCGGTGACCCGTCCGCCGGACGACGGGACGACGACCCCTAGCTACAATAATCAGCACGAGCGAATCTCTCTGCCAAAGCAACTATGGGTACATTCGCGCAGGGATTGACCTAGGGAAGAGGAGGAAGCTTACAAGCCATGGACACCAAGGTACCTGACCTACTCCATGTATTTTGTTTGTCTGCTCCACACTTGAACAGCCTGTCTCCTCTAGATCAGATCACGGCTAACATCACTGGAGCTTCTGGGATCACAATGTCCACGGCGATGGGACATGCCAGCCTTGCTTTGTGCTACGTGTGCAATATGCGCAAATCTCATGGCAGTGACAACTCAACCGATCCATCCATCCATCGGTCCAATTTGCTGTTAATGTGATCTGTTAACCGTACCGATCAGTTGAGTTTAACTACCTACCTAGCTAGTTAACCGTATCCAACTTGGCAAGTGCATGCCCAGACTTAATCACTTGGATAAAATTAGGCAGGTAACTAACAACTAGCAGGTCAAGAGCTTAGTCGTACTACTGATCTAATTTGCTGTTTAGATTCCAAGTGTCGAGTTTGACAGTGTTGATTAGCTGTGTAAGACCCGTCAATAGATCCATGGATATGAAATGTCCTCTTCACTCTTGGGTTGGTTTGGATAAATTGGGAACTTATGCTGCGCTCTTTAATTGTAAATTTTAGAAGAAAAAAAACTAGCTTTGACGTTGCAAAGCTATAATGCACGGTGGAGTAACTTGCTACTGAAAGCAAGCACACATATTATTAAGAATGCACAAACTAATGCCATTGTCCAACCTACTGAAACACCGGTGAATGATTTATTTTGCATAAGAACCCAATTCTACATAGTCGAGATTTATTATGTGTTAAGCTGAAAACATGCTTATGTACAATTGTACATCGCTGAAAATGAATGTAGAAAGGTGTTGTACTGTTTATGGGTAGGCTTAACATTTGTGTGCTAAAAACATGGACAAAAACCAATTTTCCCTCTCTGTATTTGATCTCTTTTTATGGGGTCAGTTAGCATTTGTGTGCAAATAACATGTACATGCCTGTTTTTGTGGCTGTGACAGCTCAACCGGTCCATTATTTGAACCCAACTTTTGTTAACACAATTCATACAGTTTATTAGTGTCACAAAACCGCGTTTTTGTCTGCATGTGCCTAGATCAGGTTAGGCTAGGTAGACTCGAAATCAAACTAGCAAGACTAGAACAGCTAGTCTGGCACGCTCTGCTGTTAAGATTCCTAGTGTCCCTTTGATAGTGTTGAATACCTAGCTGCAATTCGCTAGTCACAAGTGAAACAGATCGACGACAAGGTCAAAAACATAGATGATCTCCTTTACATGTCTTGGTCAAAATTTATTTTGAGAGTTTTAATTGACTTGCTCATTTTAGGTATTTAATTTTTGTTTGGAAAAGATGCAAGTTTGAATTGCAAACTTTTAGTCCAAAATAACTAACTTAATTTGACAGCGGAGAAGGATGATGGCGGATGCCGCTTGGTTGCTATGAATATTAGCCCTAATTCTTAGCGCAATGTTCATCACCCATTGCAAATGATCAATACAATTTTAGCAAGAATATCACAAACTAATGGTAATTTTCAAGCTACTACAACATTCATGGTCAAAGTAAAGGCGATGCATTGTTTACTCGTCTTGTACTATTTTTTTGTGTTTGACGGTGGGATTAAGCTGTTTAATATTACATGACGAAGTATTGCATGGTGGACGCATGTAAATTATAGGAGTTAGATTGGATAGAGTTGGAAGTCAGCTAGTTCATGTCCCTGACCTCTTCTGCCTTGGTGATTTCTAGACAATGGCATGGAGATTTTGCTATGAAGATGTTGTATGCATGCGTTGGCAATGAAATCAATAAGTGCATGTTCATCTAAATATGACCTTTTTTGGTTTACCGGCTTTGTAATCCGAGAAGAAAATATTCTGGTTTACTCAAACTAGTTGGAATTGGATAGTGGTACCGGATTATGTTCAGAAGAAATGGAAGCAGGGAAGCAACGTTTTCATCATATAGTTAGAACATGTTAGCATTAGTGAACAGGTACAATAGTTTCTCATTAGCAAAAAATATTACAAAAAAATTGTGCAAGGTACACCTGTAAATAACTAAAAGTAAGACACCGATACTTTGTAACGAAGGCAAAGTTTGTCAAGTATGAACACTCTGTATACATGTAGCGAAATCCTCTTCTCCGTATTGATATATTCTCTGTATATATGTACATAATATGTGCTGCTGTACTACTAGATCTACACAAGGCCTAAGTAACTGAGTTTCTTATCTCTGTAACTATCTCTAGATTGTGGGCGTCATAATGTTGAGCAGTGAAACCCTGGTCTGCACAATGCTCCTGAACACCTTGTCACAGACGCCGTCACACTCGTCGAAGCACTGCTCCAGCGCATGGAGCCTCTCGGAGGCCACCTCTGCCGTCTCCGGCACGGCAGACTTCCTGGCGAAAGAACCGAACACCGTAGTTTTCTTGCGACATGATGCGGTTGATGACATGAGCCCGGCGGTGGAGAACACGGCCGCGGAGGCCGTGACGCTGGCAGCGGCCGCCTCCATGAGAGCGCCGGCCATCTCAGCGTCCTCGCCGCGGGTGGCAACAAGGTTCAGGCGCATGCTTTTGGAAGAGACGGAGACAGCAAGGCGAGCGAGGTCCTTCTCGGCCTTATGCTGGGATCTGGTGGCTGAGGCGAGCCTAGCGGCGTCCCCTCTTCTTAGCGCGGCGCAGGACTCGGCGATGGCGTGTTTGAGCTCGACGAGGGACTCTTGGAAGCTCTGGTGCGCATCGGCGAGGATGAGGAAGGCCTCGAGGAGACGTTCTGCGGCAACTCCGCCGCAAAGCGTGTTTTGCGGCTCTGGGAGAAGGAGGAGGTCGGCGATGGAGGAGTGGAGGGCATGGATGTGGGTGAGGCTGGCGGCGAGGGAGGAGTTGGTGGATGCCCGGACGGCGGCAATTTTGGAGGTGAGATCTGCGAGTAGCGGGTGGGAGGAGGAGGCCGTGCATGCCGGTAGGCTGATGGAGCGGACATGGCGGGGCTTGGAAGAAGACCTCCCCGGCGTCATAGGGAAAGAGATGGATCGATCAAAGCTGGGAGCCATTTGGATGGATCTTGATTTTGGTTTCTTCTTGTGTTTGATGCTGCTGGTAGACGTGTGAGATTGATAAGATGATGGAGGAGACGAGCTGCGAGCTCGTATATATGGTGGAAGGTAAGCATATGGCAGCTTGGCATGCAATGATGCAAGGTGCCCAACAAGCGATGGTTGCACGTGTGGGCAGAAACTGTGGGGGCACATGATCCGCGAGGACAGCTTGGTGGAGGCCGTGCTAGCTCAAGTCAGATCTCAACGCAAAAGTCCTTGGATGGTGCGTGCGTGCATGTGCAATGACAGGCTTCCAATGAGCTCTAGGGCTGGTGAGATATCGAATCCGTGCGTGCGGGGGATTTTGTCCCTTTTGCGTTGTAAGTTGGGACACATGAGAGATTCCAACTCACCCTTCGGCTGTTGAATGGCTTATTAAGCTAGCTTTCTGTGCACAATCGATGCATGATTAAGTTCCTGTAAAGTGAATCTTCCTATACTGGATGGAAATGAAAAAAACCCTACTTTGGAGGGCGGAGATGGCTTCCGATCTAAATCTAAGGCGCGTAGCGTAAGATCGGTCTCACTTTGCTGCTACATTAAGTTGATATTTCTATGTGAGAGAAATAAGATTCTACACATACAGTTCCTATGAAGAGAGAGTTGCTTCTAATGTGTCAAATAATTGAACCATGGGTTTCATTATTTTAAGAATGTTTTCACTGCTAGCAATAATCTCTCCATTTTTAAAACCATGACACTTTTCTTTTAATACATCACACTTCGAAGTAGATGCTTGCATGTAGATAAGATCAAAACGAACCAAGCAATATTTTATTCTAAAATAGACAACAAACTCATTACTCTATGCAGTGTTAATTATTCATTACTCTGAGTATTTACTCGATCCTATTTTTGACAAACCCTTGGAGAGGTAAAACTCCTATAAACATTTGTATCCCAACAACGCTTGAACAGAAAGAGTAAAATATAATAATTACATAATAATATAAAATCAGATAGTAAGTGTATTTCTTTGCACCTTATAAGATTGCTATATATAGTTTGGTAGCACATATACATATGTTCCTGTTCAGTACCCTTATATATCTGAATATTCATAGAATCCAATGTGTAGAAATATCTAATTCAAGTGTAATTCAATGTGGAGACTTATAGATTGAAATGGCTTTCGAGGCTTTATCATGAAAGAGTTTTTGTTGTTGTTTGTGCACTTTACATTGCACAAATTTTTACCCGATATATTTTAATTAAACAACTCAATAGAACATTCCAGAGTTCACGAGTGTCGAGAAATTTCTGACATAGGATTCTCGTGTAGGTTTCATTTTTCGCACACTTTACTACTCACTTTGTCACAATTAACATGCGCTCTGTGTTTGGTCAAAATCAAAATATGTAAAACTTTACCAAATATATAGAAAATATCAACTTCAACAATATGAATTAATATTATTAAAATCATCAAAAACTATGTTTTCAAGTTACATAAAAATCATGCATTCGTGTGCAGAAACCAACTGATGAATCTATCTGAGAAACTTGAAAGACCTCGTCGGAGTTAGCAGGAGAGAGATTGAGCGACCAAAGATGGGAGCCATTACTTGGATCTTGATTTCTCCTTCTTTTTTGTGTTCCTTCTTCATCTTCTTCTTGCTGCTAGATGTGTAAGATGAGATGGTGTAGAGAAGGCGAGGTGGAGCTGGTTTGTATGCAAGGAGAAGCAAGGAGGCCGGGTGGATGGTCAGAAGCTGTGGGATAGCGGGGGACATGATCCGCGAGGAGAGGTTGGTCAAGTCTCAACGCAAGGCCATGGATGGTGCCCGCATGTGCAGTGGCATACAGCAGTGTTGCCCAGGTGTCATATTCGTGAGCTTCCAAGGAGCTATAAGTGTTGGACTTGGACATGCATGCACGACAGGCACGATCAAGATGACCTGCGCTGTGACGAACACAACGGCTCCCTCCTCACGTCGGGCTAAGAGCTTATCTAGGCTGGCTAAACGCCTAAACAGACTGACATTCCCGGCCATATGATTGAAGTTCTGCATTCATTGTCCAGGAAACGGCAGCACAACACGGAAAACGATGATCTGCGATTTGATGGATGACCAGGCCGTCATGCACGTCGGTAAATACACTGCTAGTTAAAACGATTAATAGAAAACAGTACAATCTCCACCCACTATAGGAATCGTCAAGTGTCGGGGACCCTCGAAAGTGTGAAAACAATCGGCAAACGACACTTGACAAGCATATATGTGCACTACACTCGGCAAAACGAGACGCTCGGTAAAATAAAGCACGCCTTTGACAAGTCCTTGAGTGTTTTTCATTCAGGCTCGCCTTAGTGTCCGAGAGATAAACTCGGTGGCACTCAGCAACCATGCCGGTGAATGATTAATTTTGCATAAGATCCCAGTTTTCATAGTCGCAATTTATTCTCTTTTACTCTGGAAACAATCTTATGTACATACTGAAAATAAATTCAAAAACTTGTTGTACTGTTTATAGGTAGGGCTTAACATTTGTTTTCTAATAACATGGGCAAAATAGTATTCTGCTCTCTGTATTTAATCTCTGTTTATCGGTAGAGTTAACATTAGATGCATGTTTTTGTGCCCGTGACAGCTAAACCGGTCCATAATTTGATCCAACTTTTGTTAACAACACAATTGATAGAGTTTAATTAGTGTCAGAAAACCGTGTCGTTGTCTGCATTTGCCTAGATCAGGCTAAGCTAGGTGGAACTGGAAATCAAACTAGCAAGTCTAGGACCAATAGTCTGGCACGACTTTGCTGTCAAGATTCCTAGTGTCCCCTTTTGACAGTGTTGAACGCATAGCTACAATTCCCTAGTCAATTAAGTGAAACAGATCGACGTCACGGTCAAAAACATAGATTATTTCTTTTATTTTTTCGTTTGAAGAATGATGCAAGTTTAAATTGCTAATTTTAGTCCAAAATAACGTAAATTTGACAGCGAAGAAGGACAATGCATGACTGATACATCTTGGTCACAATGAATATTAGCCCTAATTACTCAGCGCAATGTTCATCACACATTACAAATGGTCAATACAATATTAGATGGAAATTCAGAAACTAATTGCAATTTTCAAGCTACTCAAACATTCATGAATGGTTTGCATGAGATTACATATTTCCTTTACCCAAACATGTGTACGTAAATATCTGAAATTAAAATGAGGAAGCATATCTTTGTATATAATCAAGCAAACTGAAGACATATGCACAATCCAAAACTTTCCTCTCAGTATTTGGTCTCTTTTAGTATGTGATTTTAATATTTGTGTTCAAAAATACATATTTTTCTTGCCCTAACATTTCAACTAGTACATTCTTTGATCCAGGTGTGATTTCCTGAACAACAGGCTTGATACACGTTATTATTTAATTTTTATGTCTTCCCCAAGATCAGGGTGGGATAGGTACGTAGACCGTAGATCAACCTAGTGAGACTAGAGAGATAGACTGACTTTTGGAGTTAAGATTCAAAATGTTCCCTGTCAGCGTTGATTAGCAGAAATTCCAAAGTCAATTAAGGTGAAACAAGTCGATAGTCGACGAATTGGTCAAATAATAGGCGATGTATTGTTAGTCGCCTTTTACTAGATTTGTGTTTGATGGTGGGATTAAGCTGTTTAATACTACTGGACAAAGTACGGCATGTTGGACGCATGTAAATTAGGAGTTACATTGGATAGATTTGGAAGTCAGCTAGTTCATGTCCCCAACCTCTGCTGCCTTGGTGATTGCTACACAATACCATGGAGATTTTTTATTAAGATATTGTATGTACACGTTGACATTGCAGAGGCTGGGTGAAATTGATAGTTTAATATAAATATATTCCCTTTATCTAAAAATGTACACGTTGACAATGGAATTAATAAGTACAAGTTCATCTAAAGTATATGGCCTTCTTTGGTTTATTGGTTTGCGATTCGAGATGAAAATATTTTTGGTTTACTCAAAATAGTTGGAATTATTGGATACTGGTACCAAATTATGTTCATAAGAAATGGGAGGGAAATTTGAGCAGCATGTTCATCATTATAGTTAGAACATGTTAGCATTAGCGAACAGGTTTATACATTTTTTCGCAATAGCAGAAAATATTAAAGGGCACGCTACACCTGTTAATAATAACTTAAATTAAGACAACTTGTCCTTCCATACTTTATAACGAAGGAAAAGTCAGTTTGTCAAGTATGAACACTCCGTATAATGTAGCGAAATCCTCTTCTCCGTATTGATGTATTCTCTGTATATATGTACATAGTATGTGCTGTTGTACTACTAGATCTATACAAGGCCTAAGTAACTGAGTTTCTAATTTCTGTAAGTATCTCTAGATTATGGGCGTCATAATGTTTAGCAGTGAAACCCTGGTCTGCACAATGCTCCTGAACACCTTGTCACAGACGCCGTCACAGTCGTCGAAGCACTGCTCAACCTTATGGAGCCGCTCCACGGCCACCTCTGCCGTCTCCGGCACGGCAGCCTTCCTGGCGAAAGAACCGAACACCGTAGTCTTCTTGCAAGACGACGCCGTTGACGACATGAGCCCGGCGGCGGAGAACACGGCCGCGGAGGCCGCCATGCTGGCAGCGGCCGCCTCCATGAGAGCGCCGGCCATGTCAGTGTCCTCGCCGCGGTTGGCCACAAGGTGCAGGCGCATGCTTTTGGAAGATACAGAGGCAGCAAGGCGAGCGAGGTCCTTCTTGGCCTTATGCTGGGACCTGGTGGCCGAGGCGAGCCTTGCAGCGTCTCCTTTTCTTAGTGTGGCGCAGGACTCGGCAATGGCGTGTTTGAGCTCGACGACGGACTCTTGGAAGCTCTGGTGTGTGTCGGCGAGGAGGAGGAAGGCGTCGAGGAGACGTTCTATGGCAACTCCGCCGCAAAGCGTGTTTTGCAGCTCTGGCAGGAGGAGGAGGTCGGCGATGGAGGAGTGGAGGGCATGTATGTGGTTGAGGTTGGCAGCAAGAGAGGAGGTTGTGGATGAGGGGACGGCGGCAATTTTGGAGATGAGATCTGCAAGGAGCGGGTGGGAGGAGGCGGTGCATGCCGGTAGGCTTGTGGAGCGGACATGGCGGGGCTTGGAAGAAGACCTCCCTGGCGTCATAGGGAAAGAGATGGATCGAACAAAGCTTGGAGCCATTTGGATGGATCTTGATTTCTTCTTCTTGTTGTGTTTGTTGCGGCTGGTAGATGTGTGTGAGAGAGATGAGATGATGTAGGAGACGCGCTGCGAGCTCGTATATATGGTGGAAGGTAAGCATATGGCAGCTTGGCAAGGTGCGCAACAACTGATGGTTGCACGTGTGGGCAGAAACTATGGGGGGACATGATCCGCGAGGACAGCTCAGTTGAGGCCGTGCTACCTCAAGTCAGATCTCAACGCAAAGGCCTTGGATGGTGCGTGCGTGCATGTGCAATGCCACGCATACAGTTGGATATATTCCCAGTGGCATCGAAGCAAGAAGATCGATATGAGATCGAATCCGTGCGTGCGCGCGATTTTGTCCCTTTCGCGTTGCATGTTGGGAGACATGAGAGATTCCAACTCACCCTTCGGCTGTTGAATGGCTTATGAAGCTAGCTTTCTGTGCAATCGATGCATGATTGTAGTATTAATTTGGTATTACTAGCAACCCACGATGCATATGTTGCACGAATGGGTTGTCGTCCTTATCCAGCTATTGTCGACGTACGGACCGGCCGTTTGGTGTGTGCTGGCAGCGATCTATACATAGCTTGTTAGTTTCTGATATCCTAAAACTGCGAGGGGGCGATGTGGATCATGGAGATGGAACCGGTGTTGTTGATGGAGATGCTCCTTCCCATTTCTAGGGGATGGCGCCCTCGACAACCCACGGCGGTGGTAACTCACGACCATCGAGAGGCTGCTCGCGATAGCATAATGATTCGACAAGTGCAATGTCGTCTGTGACAAGGTGTTTAATACATTGTGCAGGCCATAGATCACTGCCATCCCACGACTACAATAGACATACAGTAGAGGGGAAATATGAGAATTAGTTAGTACATGCATATATTATAGATATGATACTCGATGATTTGTACATATGAAAAGGACAAAAACAATTTGATACACTTCATATGTTCAGAGTGATTGTTACAAGGACAATGTGTTCATTACAAGATACAAAGATAACTAATGGAAATAATATTTTTTAATAAACAATTTGTGTAATTAAATGTTTTATTACGCCGATACAGGCCTGTGAACAAATTTAGCTATCATTTTCTCTATTGATTATTATCTAGTCTATTTTTATTGTTTCTTTAATATGTTTATATATCCAATTTTTCAAAGCTCTTCAATTTTCGGCAACATGCACATGGACATTTAGTTTCCAATTTACTATTTCTAAATAATTCTCTCCGTGAACATAGAATAACTTCAACTTTTTTGTTTGTTAGTGAGCATAACAAAGTTATTTGACATAATATTTTTAACTTTAACTTTATATTTATCTGTGAGAGAAATAATATTCTACATATACAGTTCCTACGAAGTGAGAGTTGCTTCTAATGTGTTAAATAATTGAACCATGGTTTGCATCATCTTAAGAATGTTTTTACTACTGGCAATAATATCTCCATTTTTAAAACCATGATACTTTTCTTTTAACACATCACACTTCGAAGTAGACACTAGTAGGAAAAAGCTAATAGGTGAAATGCTATCAGTGGCGCACTAGCTTGCCCGTGCGCCACTTCTATTCTCTCTCCTCGTTTTGGGGATTGGCAGAACATACCAGTGGCGCATGAAATTTTAGTGCGCCACAGTTAAAAATTTACCAGTGGCGCACAAAAAATTGCATGCGCCACTGGTAAGTTTCATCAAAACTTGAAAATTTCCGGGGGGAGGAGAGAGAATATCAGTGACGCACAGGTAAACTTGAGAATTAATTATGTCTTGTTTTCTGCTTGCTAGTTTGCGGCAGCAGTTGGCATTTTCTTTTGTTGAGATATAAATCTTGCCTTGCTCAGGTGCTGCTCTAGCCTCCTAATTATGGTCCTTCCAAATAGCTGATACTTATTAGGCATTAATAGTAATTGGAACTTGAATGCTAGCAGAAGTAACATATCACAGTATTGGGTATGCAGTTCGGTGACACTGCAGCTGCTCTTGTACCAAGTATTATATATAGCCTCAACACATATATGCACAAATCTCCCAAGTTTACTGCATTTTTTCTTACATGTGGTGCATAGAAGCTAGGTTCACTAGTGCTAGCTCATATCAGATCATTTATCTAGTTTGCATAGTGGCACTAGCTATTACTTCAATTTGTTCATTCTGTTGGGAGCTACAAGTTGATATATGCCTATTCTTGTTGCAGTTTTGGACGTTGGCATCGACACCAGGCTGTGGCATCGGCACCAGGCTGCGGCAGCAACGATGACATCGACAGGAGGCTGCGGCAGCGACGACATCGTCATTGCGGCGATCATTTATACCATCTGATAGACTTATATTGATTGTTGTCATAGTGTATTTGTACTATTGAAATTATGACATGTATGAATGTATTAGAAAATAAGCGTGGGCTGTAATTCTGTTTATTTGTGAGTATCGTGATGTGAAACTTTGCAACAAATCATTGTTTTTGGAATAAATCATTTATGGATTTTTTAATTCATAAATTGTTACTAGTGGCGCACATATTTAGCCGGTGCGCCACTAGTAGTATATATTTTAATATTCTCAAATGACTACTAGTGGCGCGCATAGTAGTGTATGCGCCACTGGTATTCAACGTACCAGTGGTGCACCGTTTGTGTTGTGCGCCACTGATAACTGAGATAGGTGTCCCACGGAGACTACCAGTGGCGCACGGTCTAGCCTATCTTTGGCGCACGGGCCTGTGCGCCACAGATAAGTCGTGTTACCTGTGGCGCACGAGCCGTGCGCCACAGATAACCACTTACCAGTGGCGCGGCCGCAGTGGCGCACGTACCGTGCGCCACTGATAGGCTTATTTTGTGCGCCACTGGTAAGATTTTCTCTACTAGTGAGATGCTCGCATTGTGATAAGATTGAAACGAACCAAGCATCATCTTAAGAATGTAGGATTAATTATTCATTACTCTGAGTATTTACTCGATCATATTTTTCTATGAGTCCTTTGAGAGGTAAATCTCCTATAAACATTTGTATCCCAACACGTTTGAATGGAAAGACTAAACTATAATAATTACATAATAATATAAAGTCAAATAGTAAGTGTATTACTTTGCACCTTATAATATGCTATATATAGTTTGGTAGTACATATACTTATGTTCATGTTCAGTACCCTTATATATCAGAATATACACAGAACCCAATGTGTAGAAATATCTAATTCAAGTGTAATTTAATGTGGAGACTTATAGATTGAAATGGCTTCCTAGGATTTATCATTGAAGAGTTTTTGTCGTTGTTTGTGCACACTTGTGCGTTACATTGCACAAATTTTCACCCGATATATTTTAATTAAATAACTTAACAGAACATTCCTGAGTTCACGAGTGTTGAGAAATTTCTGACATAGGATTCTCGTGTAGGTTTCATTTTACGCACACTTTAATACTCACTTTTTAACAATAATCATGCGCTCTGTGTTTATTCAAAATCATAATTTGTAAAACTTGACTAAATATAAAGAAAATGTCAACTTCAACAAAATGAATTAATATTATTAAAATCATCAAAAACTATGTTTTCAAGTTATATAAAAATCATGCATTCGTGTGCAGAAACCAAACAAATCTATCTGAGCAATTTGAAAGACCTCGTCGGAGTTAGCAGGAGAGAGATTGGGCGACCAAAGCTAGCTGGGAGCCATTACTTGGATCTTGATTTCTCCTTTTTTTTGTGTTTCTTCTTCATCTTCTTCTTGCTGCTAGATGTGTAAGATGAGATGGTGTAGAGAAGGCGAGGTGGAGCTGGGGCAGGGTGGATGGTCAGAAGCTGTGGGATAGCGGGGGACATGATCCGTGAGGAGAGCTTGGTCAAGTCTCAACGCAAGGCCATGGATGGTGCCCGCATGTGCAGTGGCATACAGCCCAGGTGTCATATTCGTGAGCTTCCAAGGAGCTATAAGTGTTGGACTTGGACATGCATGCACGACAGGCACGATCAAGATGACCTGCGCTGTGACGAACACAACGGCTCCCTCCTCATGTCTGGCTAAGAGCTTATCTAGGCTGCCTAAACAGACTGATATTCCCGGCCATATGATTGAAGTACTACACTCATTGTCCAGGAAACGGCAGCACAACACGGAAAACGACGATCTGCGATTCGATGGATGACCAGGCCATCATGCATGTCGGTGAATACACTGCTAGTTAAAAGGATTAATAGAAAACAGTACAATATCCACCCACTATAGGAATCGACAACTTCGCCAAGTGTCGGGGACCTTCGAAATTGTGAAAGCAATCGGCAAACGACACTTGACAAGCATATATTCGGCAAAAAACAGCTTTGCCGAGTCTATTTTTTCGGACACTCGGCAAAGATGCATTTGCCGAGTGCGACGGAGTGCACTTCATTCGGCAAAACGAGACACTCGGCAAAATAAAGCGCGCCTTTGACAAGTCCCTGAGTGGTTTTCCTCAGGCTCGCCTTAGTGTCCGAGAAATAAACAATATTTTTGTCACTCAGCAACCATGCCGGCGAATGATTAATTTTGCATAAGATCCCAGTTTACATAGTTGCAATTTATTCTCTTTTACTCTGGAAACAATCTTATGTACATACTGAAAATAAATTCAAGAACTTGTTGTACTGTTTATAGGTAGGGCTTAACATTTGTTTTCTAATAACATGGGCAAAATAGTATTCTGCTCTCTGTATTTAATCTCTGTTTATCGGTAGAGTTAACATCTGTTTGCAAATAACATGTAGATGCATGTTTTTGTGCCTGTGACAGCTAAACCGGTCCATAATTTGATCCAACTTTTGTTAACAACACAATTGATACAGTTTAATTAGTGTCAGAAAACCGTGTCGTTGTCTGCGTTTGCCTAGATCAGGCTAAGCTAGGTGGAACTGGAAATCAAACTAGCAACACTAGAACCGATAGTCTGGCACGACTTTGCTGTCAAGATTCCTAGTGTCCCCTTTCGAGAGTGTTGAATGCCTGGCTACAATTCCCTAGTCAATTAAGTGAAACAGATTGACGTCGCGTTCATAAACATATATGATCTCTTTTACTCTTCTTTTTCTAATTAGATTTTCGAGAATTTTTTATTAAGTTGCACATTTTACGTATTTATTTTTTTGTTTGGAGAATAATACAAGTTTAAATTGCTAAATTTTAGTCCCAAATAACCTAAATTTGACAGCAAAGAAGGACGATGCATGACTGATACATCTTGGTTACTCTGAATATTAGCCCTAATTACTCAACGCAATGTTCAACACACATGACAAATGGTCAACACAATATCAGCAAGAAATTCACAAACTAATGGCAATTTTCAAGCTACTCGAACATTCATGAATGGTTTGCATGAGATTCCGTATTTACTTTACCCAAACATGTGTATGTAAGTATCTGAAATTAAAATGAGGAAGCATCTATGTATATAATCAAGCAAACTGCAGACATATGCACAACCCAAAACTTTCCTCTCTGTATTTGTTCTCTTTTAGTATGTGAAGTTAATATTTGTGTTCATTTAGTACATATTTTTCGAATCTTAACTCCATCTGGTCCATGGTGTAGTGAGTTGTGATTTACTGAACAACATACTTGCTACACGTTATTACTTAATTTTTATGTCTTCCCCAAGATCAGGGTGGGATAGGTACGTAGACCGTAGATCAACCTAGTGAGACTGGAGAGATAGACTTACTTATGGAGTTAAGATTCGAAATGTTCCCTTTAGATCAACCTAGTGAGACTAGAGAGATAGACTGACTTATGGAGTTAAGATTCGAAATGTTCCCTTTGTCAGCGTTGATTAGCAGCAATTCCAAAGTCAATTAAGGTGAAACAAGTCGACGACATGGCCAAACGATAGGCGATGTATTGTTAGTCGCCTTGGACTAAATTTGTGTGTTTGAGGGTGGGATTAAGCTGTTTAATACTACCGGAGGGAGCACCGCATGTTGGACGCATGTAAATTAGGAGTTACATTGGATAGATTTGGAAGTCAGCTAGTTCATGTCCCCAACCTTCGCTGCCTTGGTGATTGCTACACAATTGAATGAAGATTTTCCTATTAAGATGTTGTATGTACACGTTGGCAAAGAAATCAGTAAGTACATGTTCATCTAAAGTATATGGCCTTCTTTGGTTTATTGGCTTTGTGATCCGAGATGAAAATATTTTGGTTTAAATGTTCATAGGAAATGGGAGGGAAATTTATGAGCAGCATGTTCATCATTATAGTTAGAACATGTTAGCTTCAGCGAACAGGTTTATACATTTTTTTTCGCATTAGCAGAAAATATTAAAGTGTAACCTACACCTGTTAATAACTTAAATTAAGACACCTTGTCCTTCCATACTTTATAACGATGGGTAATTTATTTTTTCAAGTATGAACACTCTGTATACCTGTAGCAAAATCCTCTTTTCCGTATTGATGTATTCTCTGTATATATGTACATATATAGTATGTGCAGTTGTACTACTAGATCTATACACGGTCTAAGTAATCGAGTTTCTTCTTGTAGGAATCTCTAGATTGTGGGCGTCATAATGTTGAGCAGGGAAACCCTTGTCTGCACAATGCTCCTGAACACCATGTCGCAGACGCCTTCGCACTTGTCAAAGCACTCCTCCACGGCACGGAGCCTCTCGACGGCCACCTCTGCCGTTTCAGGCACGGAAGCCTTCCTAACAAAAGAACTGAACGCTGTAGTCTTCTTGCAAGATGACGCCGTTGATGACATGAGTCCGACGGCCGAGAACACAGCTGCGGAGGCTGCTGCGATTGCGGCGACGGCGTCCATGAGAGCGCCGGCCAACTCAGCGTCCTCACCGCGGGTGGCAACAAGGTTCAGGCGCATGCATTTGGATGACAGGGAAGCAGCAAGGCGGGCGAGGTCCTTCTCGGCCCTGTGCTGGGACCTGGTGGCCGAGGCGTGCTTGGTGGTGTCGCCTCTTCTTAGCGCGGCACAGGACTCGGCGATGGAGTGTTTGAGCTCGACGAGGGACTCTTGGAAGCCCTGGTGCGCCTCGGCGAGGTGGAGGAAGAAGTCGAGGAGGCATTCTGCAACTCCGCCGCTAAGCCCGTTTTGCGGGTCTTGGAGGAGGAGGACGTCGGCCATAGAGGAGTGGAGGGCATGGATGTGGGTGAGGCTGCCGGCGAGGGAAGAGTCGGTCGATGAGCGGACGACAGCTATGTGGGTGTTGAGGTTGGCGAGGAGCGGGTGGGCAGGGGAAAAATTCTCGTCGAAATTTCGAGCGAAATTCGCGAAATCAACGGTTTTCTTTAAGGGGCGAGAAAATATAATGTCGGTTGGAATTTTCGTTTAAATTTGAATAAACCAGAGAGATTACACTTCAAGAAGAACTAGAGCGTAATCCAGACAAGAAGTTGCCTTTAGTGTACCGGTTTAGGATCTAGGCAGATCTTAGGAAGGTACTGGGTTCGATTCCAGTTGCCCCACTTTTATTTTTTGAATTTAATTTGAACGCCAGACTATAAATCTGGCCGAAATTTTTGAAATATTTCTTCGAAATTTCATTATTTTCTCCAAATTCGCGAATCTCTGGGAGGTGCGAAAAATATTACACAAACGAAATATTAAACCCTGCGGGTGGGAGGAGGCGGTGCAGGTCGGTAGGCTGATGGAGCGGACGTGGCGGGGCTTGGAAGAAGACCTCCCCGGGGTGAGAGGGAAAGAGATGGATCGACCAAAGATGGGAGCCATTTCGATGGATCTTCTTGTGTTTGCTGCTGGTGGTAGATGTGTGAGAGAGATGAGATGATGTAAGAGACGAGCTCTGAGCTGGTATATATGGTAAGTAGAAGGTAAGCATATGGCAGCTTGGCAAGGTGCCCAACAAGCGATGGTTGCACGTGTGGGCTGAAGAAGGCCTCGTGGGGGACAGCTTGGTGGAGGCCTCAAGTCAGATCTCAACGCAAAGGCCTTGGATGGTGCGTGCGTGCATGTGCAATGACACGCATACAGTTGGACATATTCCCAGTGACATCGAAGCAAGAAGATCGATATGAGATCGAATCCGTGCGTGCGCGCGATTTTGTCCCTTTTGAGTTGCAAGTTGGGAGACATGAGAGATTCCTACTCACCCTTCGATCGGCTGTTGAATGGCTTATTAGGCTAGCTAGGTGGTATACTAATACTACTGCAAGATACCTAATTAATAGTGGTGTAGTAGCCTTTTATGTGCACGATGGATGCATGATTGTAGTATTAATTTGGTATACCAAGTAGCTGCCCACGATGCATATGTTGCACGAATGGGTTGTGGTCGCCATCCAGCTCTTGTCGACCTAATGTACCGGCTGTTTGGTGTGTGGTGGCAGCTACCTTATGATAGCTTCATTGGTTAATTTGTTTGTGCACGCACGCACCATGTTCTATAGGTTTTAGCTGGAAATCATAATCTAGATCGAGAGAAGTTTTTAGCTGAAAATCATCTTCATAATCAGTGAATATGGCATATAAATTCAGTTAAAAGTCAACGTCTACTAAGTTTGACCAATGTTATACATAAAAATCTGAACATTTATGATACCGATGAAATATTAATAGAACCTCAATAATATATACTTGCATAGTGTGTTTTTCATTATTGTAGATATTGATATGTTCTTTTATATATTGATCAAACTTAGTAAGGTTTGAGTTTTGTCAAAGTTTATACGCCTTATTCATTAAATCAGAGCTATTTTGTTTGTCTAATCCTCTTGATAAGATCAAAGCAAACATCTAGCTTCTTGGCTCACAATGTCCACAGCCACGGGACATGACAGCTAGTTGTGTGCTATGTATAAACCTAACTGTAGGCTAGCCAAGCTATGCATGTTCAATACTTGCAAATCACATGGCAGTGACAACTCAACCGATCCATCCATTGCGATCCAAATGTGATTCGTTAACTGTACAAATATCCACCACATTATTGGTACAGGCACGGTGGTTGATAGAGATTAATTACTAGCTCGGAGGATTGACCCAAATTGTTCAGTACAATATCCACCACACATTACACATGCTACAACACCATGCTGTCAAGAAATGTACAAATTAAATAGTATTGTCCAAGCAAGTCAAACACTGATGAACGGCTAATTTTAGATGAGATCTCCAGTTTACATGGTAAAAATCAAACACTCTATTTCTCAAAAACATACCTATATATGTACAAATAAATTCAGAAAGCTATTATACAATCTAACAACACTAGATATATGATAAACAACTTTTTCTCTGTTTATTTGTTATCTATTTATAGCTAGATTTTTTTGTGCGAATAGACATGTAACATCATGTCTTTGTGGCTGTGACAACTCAACCAGTCCATACTTTGATACATCTTTGTTTTGATAGCTGCACAGTTGATACATTTTTGTAGTGGACACCTTGTTGGTGTCTGCATGTGCCTATATCAGGGTAGGCTAGGTAGACTGGATCAAACTAACATGACTAGAACCGCTAGACTTGCTTTGGTGTTAAGATTCCTTATGTCCCTTTTGACAGTGTTGATTAGCTGCAAGGCTCTAGTCAATTAAGTAAAACAGATCGATGACATGGTAAAAATATAGGTGAGGTGCTCTCTATTCGTCTTAGACAACAAAGACATATAGTGTGGTTGGTACGGATAGTTTTCTAAAAACATTAACCCAAATTAATGTGCATAATATTCTGTCGTATATTACATTATATGACTGTACCATATTAGGAAGAAATGCACAAAAAAATTGTAGTTGTCTAACCTAATCATATATTGATGAACAGTTGGCATAAGAGCAACAATTTAGATTACAATTAACATATCTATGTAAATTATCAAAATTAAATTCTGGAAGCAGCTCTTTATATAATCAAGCAAAACTTCACATTTTTATAACTCAAAATTATACTCTCTGTATTTGCTATCTCTTCATACAGAAATTTAATACTGGTGTGTAATAAGTCTATATCATTCTGAACGTGTTAGTTTAACTAGTACATGCTTTTATCCGATTGTGATTTCTTACCAAGACAGTTGATACAGTCTATTACTTATGTTAGTGTGCTATATTATGGTGGGTAGGATAGAATGTAGATCAGCGACGAAGCAAGGCTAGAGCTAGACTGGCTTTGGTGTTAACATTCCAAGTGTCTCCTTGACAGTGTTGATTAGCTGCAATTCCGAAGTCAATTAAGTAGATCGATGACTTGGTCAAAAAAAAAGGCGGTGTTTTGTTTACTCGTCTTGTTGTATATTTTTATGTTTGAGGGTGTGTGATTAAGTTGCACATTTGACTATTCAATTTTACGACGCAATGGACATTGGGATGGACATACTAGAATAGACATTTACTGAATAGATTTGGACGTAGCTGGTTCTTGTCCCTGACTTCTTTTGGCTTGAGTATTGCTTCATAATAACGTTGAGATTTTGCTTGGAATATATCATACATTGTAATTGATACAAAATAAGTACATGTTGATATAAATGTGGTCTTATTTCAGTTTTGACTTCGAAATAATTGGAATTCGAAAGTTGTCCTGAATTATGTTCTGAAGAAACAAATGTCCTATGGAGATGAGGATTATTTGAGCAGAGTATTCCTCATTATGGTTAGAACAGCGTAAGGTGTACCAAAAGTGCCATATTGTCGACTGATTAGCGCAAACTAAATTATTATGGTTAGAAATGAACAAGATTATCCATGAGCTTCGGATTAGCACAAACTACATCAAGTTTTTCTCTATAAATAATTGGAACTGAAGACACCTTGTAGTCTCGAATGAAGGCAATGTCCGTGAAATCTGAACATACGTAGGTGTAGGCGTGTAGCAAAACTCTCTTCTCTGTATATATGTACACTGTGAAGTGGTACTAAATACTAATACTACATCACCAAAATATGCACGGCCTAACTAATTGAGTTTCTTCTTCCTGTAAGCATGACTAGATGATAGGCGTCATGATGTTGAGCAGTGAAACCCTGGTCTGCACAATGGTCATGAAAAGCTTCTCGCACACGCTATCACACTCCTGGAAGCACTGCTCAGAAGCGTTGAGCCTCTCGATGGCCGCGTCCGCTGTCTCGGGCATGGCGGCCTTCCTGGCGAACGTGGGAAACAACATGGGCATCTTCTTGGAAGAAGCGGCCAACGATGACATGGATGCGGCGGCGGAGAAGACGGCCGCTGAGGCGGCCACGCTCGTAGAGACTGCCTCCATGAGGGCACCGGCCATCTCGGCATCCTCGCCACTGACAATTATGTTTAGGCGTGCACACTTGAAGGAGACGATGGAGACGGATGCACTAGTAGAAAATGGGTCTTTGGTCCAGAGCCGCCCTAGCCATTGGTCCCGGTTCAGAGAAAAACCGGGACCAGTGCCTGGCACTGGTCCCGGTTCGAGCTGCCAGGGCCCCGTGGAGCATTGGTCCCGGTTCGGTTGGGGGCATTGGTCCCGGTTCGAGACACGAACCGGGACCAATGCTCCAGAGCCGGACACGTGGCGTGCCTCGGAGCTTTGGTCCCGGTTCGTGCCACGAACCGGGACCAATACCCCTCCCCTGCCTATAAATAACCCACCCCCCCCCCCCCCTCTTCTCCCCTCTGTTTTTTTTTCTTGGATTGGTGGGAGAAGTGGGTGCTAGTTTTTTTTCCTTTGCCACGCACAAGATGTGTTCGATGAAATGCCCGACCCACACTTAAGTTCACCCAAAATGATATCCTCGACCGAGGTTAGCAAGTTTATCCTTTTCATCTGTAATTGATACATAAATATTGCATGTGTCGATGTACGGTGGTCATTTCACTATTCAAGATGTTATTGTAATGGTATTTGATAAACTTAATTATATGATGCAGATGGATGCACGGATGTGATGGATGTACGACGAACGACGCAGTTCCGAAATTATTGCAGGCCTGCATAAATTTATCGATGTGGCTGAGGCAAACAAAGTGGATAATTTTATGCCTTGTCCATGTGTTGACTGTCGGAACGTCAGAGAGTACTCTAACTCGAAAACCATTCAAGGTCACGTGCTTCGGAGAGGTTTCATGCCTAGCTATAATTGTTGGACCAAGCACGGAGAAAGAGGGGTTAGGATGGAAGACAATGAAGAAGAGGAGGATGATGACAACTATCCTATGTTCCCTGATGAATGCGGTGATACTGTAATGGAAGACGTTGAAGAAGAAGGAGGTGAACATCGGTCTTGGTGGGGTCATTTCTGATGCAAAGCGAGAATGCGATACAGAAAATGAGAACCTAAAGTTGGAGGCCATGCTAGAGGATCACAAAAAGTTGTTGTACCCAAATTGCGAAGATGGCAGCACAAAGCTCGGTACCACACTGGAACTGCTGAAATGGAAGGCAGAGACTGGTTGTTCTGACAAGGGATTTGAGAAGTTACTGAAAATAATGAAGCCGAAGCTTCCAAAGGATAACGAATTGCCCGAGACTACATACGAAGCAAAGAACGCTATCTGCCCTCTAGGATTAGATGTGCAGAAGATACATGCATGCATTAATGACTGCATCCTGTACCGCGGTGAGGAGTACGAGAATATGGATAAATGCCCGGTATGCAATGCACTGCGGTACAAGATCAGACAAGATGACCCTGGTGATGTTGAGGGCGATGACGAGCCCCCAGGAAGAGGGTTCCTGCTAAGCTGATGTGGTATGCTCCTATAATACCACGGTTGAAACGTCTGTTCAGAAACAAAGAGCATGCCAGGTTGTTGCGATGGCACAAAGAAGAGCGTAAGAAAGACGGGAAGTTGAGACACCCCGCCGATGGGTCCCAGTGGAGAAAAATCGAGAGAGAGTTCCCGACATTTTCAGATGACGCAAGGAACTTAAGATTTGGTCTAAGTACAGATGGATTTAATCCTTTTGGGGAGCAGAGCTCCAGTCATAGCACTTGGCCCGTGACTCTATGAATCTACAACCTTCCTTCTTGGTTGTGCATGAAGCGGAAGTTCATTATGATGCTAGTGCTCATCCAAGGCCCGAAGCAACCCGGCAACGACATTGATGTGTACCTAAGGCCATTAGTTGATGAACTTTTGCAGTTGTGGTCCGAACCAGGTGTACGTGTGTGGGATGAGCACAAACAACAGGAATTTGACCTACGAGCGTTGCTGTTCGTAACCATCAATGATTGGTCTGCTCTTAGTAACATTTCAGAACAGTCAAACAAGGGATACAATGCATGCACGCACTGTTTAGATAAGACTGAAAGTATACATTTGCGAAACAAGAATGTGTACCTGGGGCATCGTCGATTTCTTCCGCACAGTCATGCCGTAAAAAAGAAAGGCAAGCATTTCAACGGTGAGGCAGATCGCGGGAAGAAGCCTAACCTCCCTGATGGTGATGTTATATATGACATGGTCAAGGATTTAGAAGTAATCTTTGAAAAGGGTCCTGGCAGTCTATCTGTTCCGAATGACGCTGACAACCACGTACCCATGTGGAAGAAGAAATCTATATTTTGGGAGCTACCCTATTGAAAAGTCCTAGAGGTCCGGTCTTCAATCGACGTGATGCACGTGACGAAGAATCTTTGCGGGAACCTGCTGTTGAATATATAAGCAATTTAGTAATTGATTTAATTCGCGAAAACAATAAACAGATTGTGACTAGAATAACCAAAATTAAACTAATCATGCGATCTATCAAAACAGTAGATAAACAGATCGAATCTAGAGCAACTACTACAAGCAGAAACTCCCGCAAAGTATGAAACAGGAAGATTAAGAACGCATACAGTGCGGCAGCAGCAGAAGCATTTGGCGTTGATGTTGTCACCCATGTCGTCGATGAAGAGGCTGCCGATGTCCGGGAAGAAGTCGTCGTTGGGGAAGAACTCGATACCAGTAGTCGCGCGAGTGCGCTCCCCAAAAACCTGATCGCCCCTCTCCCGTACAGGATCACAAGAGGCGGGGTTCCGGAGGCCTACTGTCCCTTCTGCCGGTGCACGCCGGAAGACGGGATGGAGAAGACTTGGAAGACGGCGGCGCAAGGTTCTGGAACTGGAACGGTGAGAGACCATCTATTCTGTCACTCTTCCAGAATTGGCTTGGTTCGGTTTTATATAGTGCAGGTTGGGAGTCAAAACAGCCCTCATAAACGCGTCCGTTTATGATTTAGAAACTGCCGTATTAAACACGTCCGTTTATGAATTAAAAACGGTCACAATAAACGTGTTTATGAATCAGAAACGGCTGTATTAACCGTGTCTATTAATGAATTAGAAACGGCCGTAATAAACGTGACCGTTACTAATTAATCAATGACTCATCAATTTTCCCAATTAACAAAATATAATAATGTGCCAATGAGAATTTCTGAATTTATCTTGGGCTAGTAAATACTAGTAAATTCCAACAATCCCCCACAAAGTCTCATTGGCTCATATCTCATCATTCAGTTCCAAAACATTGTTTTATATACCGGTACTCAGTGGAGACTGTTAAGTTGAACTTCCACTTAGAAACTTATGCTACACTAGATCACAACTTGGATAGTGGACTATGCCTTGAACTACAAGTTTGCTGCGAACTAGTTTCACACAAGCCCTTGACCGATACTGGGCTGCCGCAAGGCTTCCCCGCGGGTGGAGCTTATGCGTCATACTCCAAGACCTTTCATGAGTTTATTAAAGAGCACCCAACTCTCACGGACTGCGACGTTTAACAGTCAGACTCATATAGGTGTATTCCTCAAGAGATGCTCTGCAGGACAACATCTCCGCTTATAAAAGTAAGCCGCTTGGAACACATTAAGATAAATATCAACCTGCCATGCAGGGAGTATTGCATCTTCACGGAGTGGGATAGTAAAATATAAGGATACTCTCCTCTCAGCTGTCCAACAGCTTGTCACCCACTTCTACTTCACGGGATCTCCGATCACATAGAGTGGTTTACCACTGTGGACAACTCATACCGTGGGTCTCAAACCCATCTCCCTCGATGCACTATCTATCACATTACGTGATAAACCCTTTGTGAAGGGATCTGCCAAATTCTTAGATGTTTGGATATAATCCAACGCAATAACTCCGGAGTTTCTCAATTTTCTGACAGATTTCAATCTCCTCTTCACATGCCTTGATGACTTTAAATTATCCTTAGAACTTTTAATCTTGACTATCACAGTTTGATTATCACAGTTCATAAGGATAGCGGGTATTGGTTTTTCAACCACAGGTAAGTCCATCAAAAGCTCACGAAGCCACTCTGCTTCAACAGTGGCTGTGTCTAATGCTGTGAGTTCTGCTTCCATAGTTGACCTCGTTAAGATGGTCTGCTTGCAAGACTTCCAGGAAACAGCGCCACCACCGAGTGTAAACACATAACCACTCGTGGCCTTAATCTCATCAGCATCAGATATCCAATTTGAATCACTATAACCCTCCAGTACCCTCGGATACCCGGAATAGTGAATTCCATAGCTCGCAGTGCCTTTTAAATAACGCATAACTCTCTCAAGAGCATGCCAATGATCATCTCCCGGATTAGAAACAAACCGGCTCAACTTGCTCACAGCAAAAGAGATGTCAGGCCTCGTGGCACAAGCCAAATACATAAGCGAGCCAATAATCTGAGAATATCTCAGTGATCTCTAGCACTTGTTGATTCTTTCGAAGCAACACACTAGGATCATATGGTGTCGGAGAAGGCTTGCAGTCGTCATACCCGAACGACTCAAGACCTTTTCCACATAGTGAGACTGAAGCAGTGTAATCCCACCATTACCATCTCTCAGCAGCTTGATGTTCAAGATAACATCAGCCACTCCTAGATCCTTCATCTCAAAACAGCGAGATAAGAAATCCTTAACCTCCTTAATCAAGTCAAGGTTGGTTCCAAAGATCAGTATGTCATCGACATACAGACAGAGAATAACTCCCTCGCCCCCACCATAGCGATAGTACACACACTTGTCAGATTCGTTTACAATGAAACCTGCAGCAGTTAAAGTTCTTTCAAACTTTTCATGCCATTGCTTAGGAGCTTGCTTAGGCCATATAAAGACTTCAACAACTTGCACACCTTTGCTTCCTGACCAGGTACTACAAAACCATCGGGCTGATCCATGTAAATTTCCTCGTCTAACTCTCCATTTAGGAAAGCTGTCTTAACGTCCATTTGATGAACGAGAAGACCATGCGAGGCAGCCAACGAAAGTAGCACACGAATCGTGGTCAGTCTAGCCACAGGTGAGTAAGTATCAAAGAAGTCTTCACCTTCTTTCTGGGTATAACCCTTGGCCACAAGCCGCGCCTTGTACTTCTCAATAGTACCATCAGGCCTAAGCTTTTTCTTGAACACCCACTTACATCCTACAGGTTTACACCCATAAGGACGATCAGTGACTTCCCAGGTTCCGTTAGCCAAGATGGAATCCATCTCGCTACGGACAGCTTCCTTCCAGTAGTCAGCATCAAGAGATGCATAGCTTCTGAAATGGTACTGGGTGTGTCATCCACAAGGTACACAATGAAATCATCACCAAAGGACTTTGCAGTCCTCTGTCTCTTGCTCCTAACAGGAACTTCATTGTCATCCTCCACAGGATTATCAGTGTGTTCTATCGAAATGGTAGGATCAGGAATAACAACCAATTCCTGACTAGATGTATAGGTATCTCCTGATTTGATGAGCTAGGCATATCCTTCATGGGAAAGATATCCTCAAAGAAAGTCGCATCCTTCGACTCCATAATCATACCAACATTAACGTCGGATACCTCAGATTTTACTACCAAAAATCTATAACCAACGCTATGAAAAGCGTAGCCCAGAAGAACACAATCCACGGTTTTTGGTCCAAGCTTGCGCTTCTTGGGAATTGGTATATTGACTTTCGCCAAACAACCCCAAGTACGAAAGTAAGAGAGTCTCGTATTTTTCCTTTCCCATTCCTCAAATGGAGAAACAGTTTTCGTCTTAATGGGAACTCGGTTTAGGACATGACAAGCTGTCAATAAAGCCTCCCCCCACCATGCCTTGGAGAGACCCGAAGTGTCTAACATGGCGTTAACCAAATCAGTTAGAGTTCGGTTCTTTCTTTCGCCACCCATTTGACTGAGGCGAGTAGGGAGGCGTCCTCTCATGGATTATACCATGTTCCGCACAAAACGAATCAAACTCATTGGAAAAATACTCTCCACCACGATCAGACCTTAATCGTTTAATTTTCCGATCAAGTTGGTTCTCTGCTTCAGCTTTATAGATTTTAAAGAAGTTTAAAGCCTCATCTTTTGATTTCAGAAGATACACATAACAATATCTAGTGGAGTCATCAATAAGCGTCATGAAATATTTCTTTCCGCCTTTTGTCAACAGCCATTCATCTCACAGAGATCCGAATGTATAAGTTCCAGCGGTGCCAAGTCTCTTGCCTCAGCAGTCGTATGGGACTTGCGAGGTTGCTTAGCTTGCACACATACTTGACACTTGGAACCTTTGACAGTAGTGAATTTCGGAATTAAATCCAAACTAGCTAGCCGCGTCATGCTACCAAAGTTAATATGACAAAGTCGTGAATGCCAGACATTATACTCAATTTCATGGCAAATATGATTAATAACTTTGTGCAAAAGTCTGACAAAGATAGGCGGAACAAGCCTCCGCACTCATAGCCTTTACCAACAAATTGTCCATACTTAGATATTACAACTTTATTGGACTCGAAAACCAACTTATAACCATCTCGACACAGTAGCGATCCGCTGACGAGATTTTTATTGATGGAGGGCACATGATGAACGTTCTTCAGGCGCACGGTCTTCCCGAAGTAAACTTCAGATCGACCGTACCAACACCACGAACAAAGCATGTGACCCGTTCCCCATCAGCACGGGAGAAGTCCCTGTGACCTGGTAAGAAGAAAACATGGAAGCATCAGCACAAACATGTACATTGGCACCAGTGTCAATCAACCATTCAGGAGAATGACAAACTGAAAGATGGTAGGAAATATACCGTACCCAGATTCCTTCATCTCAACGTCACCAATGACAACATTGGCAGTCTTGCCGCTGTTCTCTTGTTCGCGCAGCTCATGGCGGTTGGGACAACGAGGAGCCCAGTGATTCGGATCACCGCAAACATGGCATGATCCCTTCCGGCTTCTTATTGTTGCTCTTCTTAAAGTTGGTAGGCTGTGAAGGCTTGAACCTTCCATCAGGCTTGCCTTTACCCCCAGAATTGCTCTTGTTAAATTTGGGCTTGTGGGGCTGCTGGTAATTCTTCTTCTGTACCATATTGGCACTAGAACCAGCCTCGCAACTCGAGCACGTGTATCCTTCGCTCTCGCCTTCTCTTCAACATCAAGCGACCCAATGAGATCCGAAACGGAAAACTCTTGTCTCTTGTGTTTCAGAGAAGTAGCAAAGTTGCTCCACGAAGGTGGAAGCTTGGCGATAATGCCACCGGCAACAAACTTGTCCGGTAAATTACACTTGAAGTGCTCAAGTTCCTTAGCGAGTGACTGTATCTCATGAGCCTGTTGTACAACAGAACGCTCATCAGTCATCTTGTAGTCATAGAATTGCTCCATGACGTACAACTCGCTGCCAGCGTCCGAGGCCCCAAATTTGGCCTCGAGCGCATCCCACATGTCCTTGCCGTTATCAAACGACATGTACGAGTCCACAATGGAGTCGTCAAGAATACTGAGGAGGGCACTCTTGAAAAGAGTATCGAGCCTCTCATATGCCTCCTGTTGTTCAGGAGTAAGCTCGCCCTCAGGCTTGCCTTTGATGGCGGCATAGCAGTTACTGTTTTGGAACCAGTAAACTGCTCTCATGCGCCACCGTTTGTAAAGCACCCCTTTGAAGGGAAATGGCTTCGTTGACGCGAGAAAGCCAGGCGATGCAAATTGCCTATAATCAGGTTTTTGGATTGTTGAGTATATAAGCAATTTAGCAATTGATTTAATTCGCGAAAACAATAAACAGATTGTGACTAGAATAACCAAAATTAAACTAATCATGCGATCTATCAAAACAGTAGATAAACAGATCGAATCTAGAGCAACTACTACAAGCAGAAACTCCCGCAAAGTATGAAACAGGAAGATTAAGAACGCATACAGTGCGGCAGCAGCAGAAGCATTGGCGTTGATGTTGTCACCCATGTCGTCGATGAAGAGGCTACCGATGTCTGGGAAGAAGTCGTCGTTGGGGAAGAACTCGATGCCAGTAGTCGCGCGAGTGCGCTCCCCAAAAACCTGATCGCCCCTCTCCCGTACAGGATCACAAGAGGCGGGGTTCCGGAGGCCTACTGTCCCTTCTGCCGGTGCACGCCGGAAGACGGGATGGAGAAGACTTGGAAGACGGCGGCGCAAGGTTCTGGAACTGGAACGGCGAGAGACCATCTATTCTGTCACTCTTCCAGAATTGGCTTGGTTCGGTTTTGTATAGTGCAGGTTGGGAGTCAAAGCAGCCCTCATAAACGCGTTCGTTTATGATTTAGAAACTGCCGTATTAAACAAGTCCGTTTATGAATTAAAAACGGTCACAATAAACGTGTTTATGAATCAGAAATGGCTGTATTAACCGTGTCTATTAATGAATTAGAAACGGCCATAATAAACGTGACCGTTACTAATTAATCAATGACTCATCAATTTTCCCAATTAACAAAATATAATAATGTGCCAATGAGAATTTCTGAATTTATCTTGGGCTAGTAAATACTAGTAAATTCCAACACCTGCTAGGCTTCCTGGGCGTGTATGGGAAGACAAAAGATACACCAGAAGCACGGGAGGACCAGCAACGTATGAAAGACCCATACAACAAGCAGACGGATAAAGGGTGTCAATACTTAAGCAGCTACGCTCTTACCAAAGCAGAGAAGGAAATCTTTTTTGAATGACTGAGCAGTATCAAGGTCCTGGCTGGCTTCTCGTCAAATATAAAGGGAATAATAAATATGGCAAAGAAAAAATTCCAGAACCTGAAGTCTCATGATTGCCACGTGATTATGACGCAGTTGCTTCCGGTTGCATTGAGGGGGCTTCTACCGGAAAATGTTCGAGTACCCATTGTGAAGCTATGTGCATTCCTCAATGCAATATCTCAGAAGGTCATCGATCCAGTAACTCTACCAAGTTTACAGAAGGCTGTGGTCCAATGTCTTGTCAGCTTCGAGTTGGTGTTCCCCCCATCATTCTTCAATATTATGACGCATCTCCTGGTTCACCTAGTCGACGAGATTGCCATTCTCGGTCCTGTATTTCTACACAATATGTTCCCCTTCGAGAGGTTCATGGGAGTCTTGAAGAAATATGTTCATAACCGTACTAGTCCAGAAGGAAGCATCTCAAAGGGCTATGGAATAGAGGAGGTCATTGAGTTCTGTGTTGACTTTATTCCTGGCCTTAAGCCGATTGGTGTTCCTGAATCGCGGCATGAGAAGAGACTGAGTGGAAAAGGCACGCTAGGAAAGAAAGCACTGATATGTAGGGACGGGCATTCTTTAACTCAAGCACACTACACAGTTCTATAAAGTTCCACCTTCGTGGCTCCGTATATCGAGGAACACAAGAATTATGTACGCTCCAAGAACTCGGGGAAGGCTGACTCCTGGATTAAAGAAAAACACATGGAGACTTTTGGCAGTTGGTTGCGATTACAGCTCATGAATGACACCACTGTCGGAGATCAGCTCTACTTGTTGGCCGCGTCACCATCTTCAACTGTATTGAATTTCCAAGGGTACGAGATAAATGGGAATACATTTTACACAATCGCCCAAGATAAAAAGAGCACCAACCAAAATAGTGGTGTCCGCTTTGATGGAACAGACGAGAATGGGCAAAAGGACACATACTATGGTTACATAGAGGAGATATGAGAACTTGACTATGGACCTAATTTTAAGGTCTCTTTGTTTCGGTGCAGTTGGGTCAACATGAATGGAGAAGGGGTAAAAGTAAACAAGCTGTACGGAATGGCAACAGTGGATCTCAAGAATCTTGGTTGTTACAGGAACGAACCATTCGTCCTAGCCAATGATGTGGCTCAGGTTTTCTATGTGAAGGACATGTCCTCCAGACCGAAAAAAAGAAAAAATATGCAAACGAATACATCAGATGATGAGCCAAAGCGTCACATAGTTCTTTTAGGGAAAAGAAACACGGTGGGAGTCGAGGACAAGACAGATATGTCAGTAGATTATGATAAGTTTGATGAAATTCCGCCCTTCACAGTGAAAACTGACCCAAGCATCCAGTTAAATAATGAAGATGCACCATGGTTATGGCCGAAGCGATCATAGGCAAGGGACATACGCGGAGAAGGGTTCATGGCTTTTATGTAAATCAATGTAATGTATTAAACTTTTATGTGATGTGTAGTAATGTATTAAACCTTTATGTGGTGAAAACCATAATACATAGATCTGGTCCATTTTTATTTAACCATAATACATCACGAATAATATCACTAACTTTTGCCGGGTCCTAAGCCACGGGGTGCTGAGCGGCCGGCGCTGCGCACCCAAGGAGCAGGAACCATCACAGGGGCAATACTCACGTGAGAAGGATCCCTATGAAGAACCATCCATCTACTGTTATACACCGCTGGCGTATCCAACATAAACACATAGCGATTGACGTGCTCGTCCTCCTCCCTGATACGGCGACGTACCACCTCCCCGGGGGCCGGCTCCCTCTGGAATGAGAGTGGCCCACGCGACTTCCACCAAACAAGATCCGGGTCGACGACGTCACCCGGATTCCTCACCAAGCGACGCGTCCTGGAAGATACCACCTCCCAGTGCCAGCCCGGCGGAGCCCAGTCCCGGACATCGCCCCTCGCATCCAACAGGCCGGACATCGTCGCCGAGATCTGAAAAATGAGTGGGGAATTTGATCAAACACCTAAGGTGCATGCAACCTAGGTAGGGGAGGGAGAGGGCAGCACCTTGGGGAGGGGACGGAGGGCGGTGTGGAGCCTCCTTATATATAAGCACACGCCCACCCGATCAGCGCGCCCACTTGGTAAAAACACGCCCAAAACACACAGTTTCCCCGTCATACAGCCCAACGGTGGCTCGTGAGTGACTGCATATCAAATGCACCGTTGGGCTGTATGACGGGAATCCGAATGCTTTGTATACAGGGAATCCGAATGCTTTGTTTATTAAATGGACTACAATGAATACAGAGTGAGTGCCAAACATGTCCGAGAGGTGGGCTATATATAGGGTCGTGGCCCCTTAAGTCCCGGGGGGTGGCTCACAAAGTGATCCAACAGCTCACAAGCCCTCAAAAGAAACACACACCTGATCCAACGGCTCACAAGCGCTCGAAAGAAACACACGATCCGTGTGCTTCTTCCTTATTGGTGGGATTCCCTCTAGTCCCGGTTGGTGGCTCACAGAGTGATCCAAAAGCTCACAAGCTCTCAAAAGAAACACACCCCTGATCCAACGGCTCACAAGCGCTCGAAAGAAACACACGATCCGTGTGCTTCTTCCTTATTGGTGGGATTCCCTCTAGTCCCGGTTGGTGGCTCACAAAGTGATCCAACCGCTCACAAGCTCTCAAAAGAAACACACCCCTGATCCAACGGCTCACAAGCGCTCGAAAGAAACACACGATCCGTGTGCTTATTCCTTATTGGTGGGATTCTCACTATATATATGTAGTCATGGCCTCCATTGGCATAGCACATCTAAACTCATATCTGCAACCTCATCACTCTCCCATGGCTTCCACCGTACCCGCTCTAACCTACTCGGAGGCGGAGGCGCTTTGCGCATCGAACTACCCCTGCCCGCCCGGCTACGACGTCCCCACCAGCTGGAGGCTGAGCACCGGAGGCGTGCCGGTCCCTCCTGTCCCTCAAGGTTTGGCGCGCCGGGCGGCCATCACGAACCACTACTACCTCGAGCTCACTCCGGAGCAGCGGATGGATCCCCGCTGGCATCCCGACTACCGCCCAATTTGGGACGCCTTCTTCATCAATCGGCGTGAGAGGACGCTCGCCAGGTATGAGGAGGACGGCCCGCCTACTTCGAACTTCAACGAGGCCAGCCGTCGGCTGTGGTGGAGCGGCCGGACTCAACAGAGCGTCATGAACTACATCACGGCTGGCGATAACCCCCGCCTGCGCTACCCTCACTTCTAGTCCAGGCGAGCGTCGCCCGACGACAGCGACGACGACGGCGGCGACTACGACGACTACGAGGACGAGTATTATAGGCCTAGGCAGGAGTATGACTAACCTGAGCCACATCGTTGGTTAGGACAAATGGTTCGTCTATGTACGACGATGATCGTGTAAAATGTTTGTCTATCTACGACGACGATCTTGTAAAATGTATTCTTTATCTCTGCATTTCCAACTAATGATCTTTAGCATCTGAATAACTAATCTGGTTTTGAGTTAGTTATGCAAAAGATAAATGAATAAATAATTTTTATCTGGTTTCTTTTGCGGGCTTGTGATCTGTTGTATTAAACATTTTATTAGTAGTTATTTTTTTGCCATGGGATTTTACAACACCAAAAATAGAATTAACTGAAATTGTTCTGCATTTTACACACCAAACATTCATCTTACAAATATAGGTTCACTGAAATTGTTCTGCATTTACTTCTGCTTGCCATGGGATTTTACAACACCAAAAATAGAATTAACTGTTCTCAAGTAATCTGGTTTTGAGTTAGTTTTGCAAAATATAAAAGTTAATGAATTAATAATTATTATTACTTAATCATAAATCTTACTTAATCATTTTTGATCGATTTATACATATTATTTGTCGAATTTTGACTTACGGATTTAAAGATATAAATTTATCCATATTAAATTGAAAATGACAATAATAATGTAAAATTGATTTTGGATTATTTATACAAATTCAAACACTTTTCATGTTGAAAGTTTTGTCAATTCAAAATATGCAATAAAGTTAATGCATTTTTAATTGAAAATGGCAAAATGGTTAATAGTTTGTATAGTTAGAATAATTATTTTAGAAAACAGAAAATGGTTTTGGATTATTTATTCAAATTTAAAAACTTGTCATGTTGAAAGTCTTTTCAGATTCAAAACCATTTGAAATTCATATCCAAACACCTAAATAAGAAAAAAAAGCCGAGAACAACATTTCAGAACTGAAAAGTTTGAAATAATTTTGAAAAAGGACTCATTGGTCCCGGTTTATACGAAGAACCGGGACCAATGAGTCCATGGACGCGCCACGCGATCTGGCATTAACTGACAGACTCATTGGTCCCGGTTGCTGCCACGAACCGGGACCAATGAGGCCTGCTATATCTGTCTCGGCCTCTTCTCCCTCCTCATTCGTCTCCAAAAATCGACGAAGGACACACGGGCGCGCGACGGAGCGACACTACGCCGTCAGGCTGCCCGCCGCCGCACCGCCCACGCGCCGCCCCACGCCGCGCCCCGCCGCGCCGCCAACGTCGTTGACGTCCGCGGCACCACTAGTGGCCGGGCTCCTCTTCCTTTTCCCCCACGGTGAGCTCCCTCTCTCCCCTACCATGGCGCCGCCTCCATGCATCTCCCCTGCCTCCCTTCCCCTGACCTCCCCTACCTCTGCCCCTGTCCGGCAGGAAGAAGAAGAAGGCCGAGCCTCACCTCTGCCCCTGTCCGGCCGCGCCGCTCCACGCCGCCACGCCCTCCATGCCGGCCACGCCCCCGCCCAGCCCCTCTCGGTGAGGGTTTAGAACAATGTATGAGTTTGTGTATGAATTACAAATTAAATGTATGATGTACAAATTAAATGTATGAATTAGAAATGTATGAATTTGCGTTAGGGAAAAAAATTTACGGGTTTACGGGTTTACGATACGAGTTAACGAGTTTACGGGTTTACGATACGAGTTTACGAGTTTACGGGTTTACGATACGAGTTTACGATACGAGTTTACGATACGAGTTTACGAGTTTACGATACGAGTTTACGATACTAGTTTACGGGTTTACGATACTAGTTCCGACCGATACGAGTTTACGATACTAGTTTACGAGTTTATGATACTAGTTCCGACCTATACGAGTTTACGAGTTTACGATACTAGTTCATGTGGTCCGATACGAGTTTACGATACTAGTTTACGAGTTTACGATACTAGTTCTGACCTATACGAGTTTACGATACTAGTTTACGAGTTTACGATACTAGTTCCGACCTATACGAGTTTACGATACTAGTTCATGTGGTCCAATACGAGTTTACGATACTAGTTTACGGGTTCATTCCCGATAGAGAGGATGACGAGATCACATGCGCCCTTGGGAATGAGGAACATGACGGACGAACACGAGGCGTATCAGGCTCCAAGCCCAAGACAATTGCGATTCCCGAGCACAGGAAGAAATTTCCTGATAGAAGCCATCAGAGGAGAAAGGAAAGGGAGGCAATGGAAGCACGCGCTGCTGCAGACCGGCTGCGTAATATAGAAGAAGAATTAAAGCGGCAGAAGGATCAAATTGCCACACTTAGACAGCAAGGTACTAGCGGCCAATCTCAGCGGCACATGGTAGAAGCTGCATGCGATGGTACCGGCAGCCCATCGAATCGGAAAAGCAGCGTGGCTTCCACGGAGCTCCAGGATGGTACTGATGATGCACTGACGGTGGCTCCTCTTCGTCGCTACCCAGTGGATGATATCATGGAGAGCACACCTTGTGAGCTACATGTGAAAGTTTTTAACTTAACCATGAAGGTGGCGGTCGGCTATGCCGTACCAATTGGACCTAATCCAACTTACCATTTCTCTCCGGTTCCACATGGCTACGCTGTTGTCGGGTGGATGAAGTGATGAAAGATTTTGAGGAGCTAAAGCTGGAACACCCTGCAGGTGAAGATGGGGAGGTGCTTGAACTTGGAGAAGCCAAGAAAGGGACCATTCTATGGCCAAAGGAATTCATCGTGCTTCCAAACTGGCAGCCAAGGCCATCGACTCCTCACCAGTCTCCAGCGCAACAGTCCTCTTCACCGCCTCAGCATTCTCCAGCGCAACAGTCCTCTTCACCGCCTCACCAGTCTCCAGCGCAGCCGTCTCCACCGCCGCGTCAGCCATCTCCGCCGCCGCGTCAGCCGTCTCCGCCCACCGCTGGTACTATGAGGGGTAAGCGACCATCGAAACGTAAAAGGTCGCCCCTCCCAAAAGTACCTCATAAGAATCTTCCCATGAGACCTTATGACCGTACGGTGGAGGAAAACGCCGCGATCGCAAATGCCCAACATCAAGAGTGGTTGGCTAGTCTGAAGAAGCCGAAAGCGGCAGAGTTCCCGTCCACCCCAGCAGAAAAAGCCGCCGTCTTCAAAATGCTGAAGACCCTTGAACAACCCCCACCAAGGCTGACACCAGACTATGACCGCCAGATTCGCAAGTCGGTTCAGGCAAGTAAGGAGCGGTCGAAGAGTAGTAGTGCAAGCGGGAAATCAGTTCCCCAGCTCGGAGAACAGAAAAACCAGTCGTGCCCCCCGCTTAAAGTGTTTTCCAATACCGCAGAGGGGTCGAGCACATGTGATGTCGTTATCGATCCTGAGTTTGTTGCAATATACGGAGAAGCGGCCGCTGCTCATGGCATGTCTATCAGGACTACTTAGCGCAATTACAAGAGTTCCAGAAAGTAGCATACCAATACCGGCACGGGCATACTCTCGTCAAACCTGAGCTAGTCAACGGTCTACCAACAAAAATGCGAAGATTGCATAAGTGGTACATGCGAGCCTGTGAGGAAGGGGAAAACTGGATCTACGTGGCCTATAGAAACGAGCATTACGGGCGTGGAAATGGCGTGGTAATGATTGAATTTCCTGAATTATTTCAGTTATTCCAACAAGACGTCATCGACAAAGCTATCCTCAGTGCCTATTGTTTGTAAGTATTATTTCTGTAATTAAGTCTCTAGCTAGCTCAGCTCGTTCATTGCATGTATAATCTTACTCATCACTATATTAATTATGCAGAATGAAGATTCTCCAATGCAAAAGAGGACAAATCTATGACATTGGGTTCATTGACCCATACTACATTCATCATGTATCTCTCCAACGTCATTATAACGACACAGAGGATAACTTGGTAAGGGCGTTAAGGTTTAACGAAACCAAAAGGGAAATACTATTTCCTTACAACTACGGGTGAGTGTTACTGTCTTGTACACATTCTATTTCGCTTACTCAATGTTAAGTGTATAATTGATGACTTATGCGTGCGCAGCTTCCACTTTATTCTGCTAATCATTAAACCTGACAAAGGAGTAGTACTTGTCATGGACTCGAAACATAAACCCCTTAAGGAGTGGGCGGACATGCAGGAATGCCTCCAAGGGTAATTTGAATCATTATGGCACTATATCGGCAACTTTTCGTTCATTCCCTGGTAGCAAGCAATTAATATATAACTCCTTTATTCATTTTCTTTGCCGGACAGGGCTTGGAAACGGTTTACCGCCAACGCTAGGGGTATTTGGGCGCCGGAGCTTACATTTGAACAAATAAGTGTAAGTTATCATGCTTGATTATTATTCCGCGCATCTCTTCGATTTTAGTTTCAATACCATTATCATGCTTGATTATTATTTTGATTGAACTCTGTTCTCGTAAAGTGCTTTAGTCAGGAACATAGGAATAATTTATGTGGATACTACGTTTGCGAGTTCATTCGCCAGACGACCCAAGAGCGATCCAAGAGCCGGTTCTTAGAACAAGTTGAAGTACGTAAACAATATTCACAATTTTAGTTTATTGCCATCAATTGTGTTTACTTTCATTCATATATATTGACCCCTTCTTTAAATTAGATCGAACGGCTGCGGGACGGTCTTCTACCACAAGATCGCGTACGCGTAATTCAAGAGGAAATTGCGGGATTCTTAGATGCAGAGGTACTAGATCCAAACGGAGAATACTATGGGCCGGTTAAAATGGGAGTGTAAAAGAGATGTATATATGCATGAAACTCGTGCGTACATCTGGCATTAATTTGTGGTCCGATACGAGTTTACGAGTTTACGATACTAGTTTACGGGTTTACGATTTTACGAGTTTACGATACTAGTTCATGTGGTCCGATACGAGTTTACGAGTTTACGATACTAGTTTACGAGTTTACGATACTAGTTCCGACCTATACGAGTTTACGAGTTTACGATACTAGTTCATGTGGTCCGATACGAGTTTACGATACTAGTTTACGAGTTTACGATACTAGTTCCGACCTTTACGAGTTTACGATACTACTTTACGAGTAGTACCTGCACAGAAATATCGAAGCTTGGCCTCGGTCGGCGATGCGAAGAAGGGGGAGACGACGGAGGCACCGGCGAGAGGGAGAGGGGCACCGGCGAGAGGGAGAGGTGGCCCAAATAGACCCTAAACCCTAAATACAAAAAAAAACACTCATTGGTCCCGGTTCGTAATACGAACCTGGACCAATGAGTCTCCCCCCACGCACAGCCAGAACTGACCACGTGGACCAGCAATTGTCCCGGTTCGTGGACCAACCGGGACCAGCATTGGTCCCGATTGGCCAGTCCCGGTTCGGCAACCGGGACTGAAGGCCCAGCCGAACCGGGACTACAGACCATTTTTCTAGCAGTGACGTGGCAAGACGGGAGATCTCTTTCTCGGCCCTCCGCTGGGACCTGCCGGCAGACGCAACCCTGGTACTGTCGCCACGCCGGTACGCAGTGCTGCCCTCGGCGGCAGCTTGTTTGAGCTCCAGGAGAGCCTCTTGGAAGCTCTGGTGCGAGTCGGCGAGGAGGAGGAAGGCGTCGAGGAGGTGATCGCCGGCTTTGGTGGCCCGGCGAAGCGCGTCTTGTGGGCCCTGGAGTAGGAGGAAGTCGGCGAGCACGGCATGGAGGGCATGGATGTGGGCGAGGCCGGAGTCTGGTGTTGTCGGGTCCTGGATCCAGGAGCGGACGGCGGCGATGTGTGCGTTGAGGTGGGTTAGGAGCGGGTGGGAGCTGCAGGGTAGGGATACAGAGCGGACGTGACGGGCTTGGAAGAAGACCTTGCCGGAGTTAGCGGGATAGAGATTGAATGGCCAAAGCGGAGAGCCAATTGTTGGTTCTTCTTCTTCTTGCAGCTAGATGTATAACATAGAGATGGCATTAAGAAGGCGAGGTTGAGGTGGTATATATGGAAGTAGAAGATATGAGGGAGGGTGTCCTGGATAGTGGTGGTTGCACGTGCAGGGGGACATGATCCGCGAGGGCACCTTAGGCTGCCTAGCGGTGGTGCGCCAAGTCAAATCTCAATGCCAAATCCCTTGAGTGGCAATGTGGTGTGGCATAGGTGTCATACTCGGGATGAGCTTCCAATGAGCTAGGTGTCGGACATGCATGCATGTAGGACACGCACGCTGTGTCGAACACAACAGCTTGCACCTAAACGTAGCTAGGCTGCTGGGTAGACCTGGTTCCATGATATGCCTGGACATATGATTGTGGGTCCCTCTAAGATGCAGTTGGGTGAGGATTAAATTAGTTCTCAGTCGAATGCCGTCAGCTCTTCTTCTCCAACTCCGGCGAGTGCGCCTCCCCGCAGCCTCCGTCGGCTGAATCGCCGTCCGCCCCGTCCGCGGCAGGCGCGCTGCCGTGACGCCTCGCCGTCTCGCCCTCCCCTATCTCCTTCTGCACCCCAACCATTCATCTAACCCCCCTCCCCCCCCTTCTTCTTCTTCGGCGTTGGCGAACCTGCACCCCCAAATTAAGTTTGCTCCTCGCCAACCGGGCCGCGGCGGCTCCGGCTTAGCTCCAGGCCACCGGCGTCGCGAGGAAGAAGAAAGATCTCGGGCTAGCACAAATCGCGACACACGGGATGAAGGGTGGATGATTCGATTGAGCCCAGCGATATTCTCAATCGATCGAGAATTAGAAAAACCGTATGATTGTGGCCAGACAACAAAGGATCTACGGTTGGATGGATGACCAAGTCATGGACAGTAGTCGGTAGGTACGTAGCTAAGCAAAGAGCGCTTGCACATGCGATTACGATTATCTTTTGTGTAGGCACGCCAACCGGGCACGCGGCTGGTGAGATGAGATCGATGAGATGCAACCTCCGCGTCAGTCGGGATCACTGCGTGCGTGCGTGCGATTTTGTCCTTTGCTCCAAATGACACGAGAGATTCCAAATGTCCATTGCTCCATCCATTGCCAAAGTTCATCCCCTTTTCCTATGCGTATGTAACACATGCTGATAACACTCAACGTTCGGCTGTTGAATGGCTAGCTAGCTAGTACGAGAGCCATATTAAAATTGCTGTAACAGCTCAAGCTCCGACGGCATGACAGCCTAGTTAAGTAAGCTACTACTCCAGGCTAATTTTTTTTTAATAATACATTTTTTATATTAAATTCAAAAAATATTACGCAAAAAAAACGATTTTCCAGAAATAATACGGCTTCGGCCTGGTCTGGGCCGATTAGGTCCTGTCGGCCAGGCCTGGGCCGATTTGTGCTGTCGGCCGACTCTGCGCGTGTCAGAGAAACTGGTCGGCCAGAGCTAGGCCGACTGGGCCTATCGGCCTGTACTGGGCCGAGAAGAGGCTGTCGGCCCAAGCTGGCCAAGAGGCTCTTCCATTTTTTTCCACCTCTCCCTCCTCTTTTTTAGCCACAAATGCAGACAAATTACAGATGAAATCAAACTCCAAATTTAAATCACTGATCCACACATATTACAGATAAAAACATTGTCTACAAACACTGATCCACACATATTACAGATTAAAACATAGTCCAATTTTAAAACATTGATCCTCATTATTACAAATAAAAGCACAGTCCAAATTTATAACATCCTAGTTTCTTCCCCTTCCTCTTGGTCCTCGGCTGCATCGCCCACGTGGAGCAGCTGCTCTAGTTGCCGGAGCAGCATTCGTAGGTGGGAATTTTGTACAAGCAGTGTCCCTGTGACCAAAATCATTGCACAAGAAACATTGCACTGTCGGGCCTCCGGCTTCAGATTCATCCATACCATTTCTGATACGCTTGCACGGTCGTCTACCTCTAGCAGGACGCAGTAGCCTTGGGTCGGGGATGTACTGCCTTTCATTAGGGTCAACCGTGTTAAAATTACCCACAGCTCAAAATCCCACCATTTCACCGGTCCAGGTATTAAGCACAGACTCGTTCAAATAATATGGTGAAACGAACGAGATGGCTGACAGTCCTACCCATCTATAGATCTGAGCTGCCTTAACTCTCTAACACTTCTAGGAGGAAGATTTGGTGGCTGGGTGGATAGATCGCCGCTGAAACGCAGCAGGGAGCTGCTGGTTTTCGAGAGGAAGAAGAAAAGGGGAGAGAGGACGCGAGGAAGAAGATGGGGATTTTTGGGCCTTAAGCAGCATCCTGTCGGCCCAAGCCTGGCCGATAGGCCTGTCGGCTCAGACTAGGCCGATTAGTACCCACGCGCGGCCTGTCGGCGCAGGCCTGGCCCAGCAGCTACCCTTTCGGCCCAGGCTAAGCCGATCAGCACAAATCGGCCTAGGCCTGGCCGACAGGACCTAATCGGCCCAGACCAGGCCGAGGCCGTATTATTTCTGGAAAATCGTTTTTTTTGCGTAATATTTTTCGAATTTAATATAAAAAATGTATTATTAAAAAAAATTAGCCTACTCCAGCACTACAACAACGGATATATGCCTAAGTTCTCTCATATCTATCTATCGATCGATCCATCGGGTGCAATTATATGCATATGTTGCGCGCGAATGGATTGTCGTCAGTCTTCCAAATCAATTCTTAACACATGCATCGATTTTGTTAGTCTTCAGCAACTATCCAGGTCGATTAGCGCATTTCCTTGGAAGAAAGTAACAACATGTATATAGATATAACCATATAGGAGAATCTTTAAGATCACTTTCTCTTGTATATGTTTATGTTCATAATTAGAGAAATATTCATGATAAATCTATATAAGACAAGCAACATTTTCGCACTAAACCTAGAAAATACCACACCTCGAACTTGTTCAGAGTCGGGTTTTGTTAAATTGAGAATTAACTATTGTAAAAAAAAAGAGTTGGTATACGACTAGCACTAGTAGAAACATGACCATCCATCCGGAGCTTTGGTCCCGGCCGAATTATAACCCGGGATCAATGCACCATTGATCCCGGGTCGAGCCGTCGTGGCGCCCGTGGGCATTGATCCCGGGTCGGTTGGGACCTTTGATCCCGGTTCGTGACACGAACCGGGATCAAAGGGTCTTCACATGCGCGCACATGCGTCGCCGCGCTGGGCCCCTCTGGCAGGGGACCTTTGGTCCCGGTTCGTGTTACAAACCGGGATCAAAGGGTCTCCCTGCTATATATCATCTTCTTCCACCCCGAGCTAGCTCGAGTTCATCACCATTTCTCCTCCATTTTCCTCTCTCCCACTCAAATTAATCCCCATTTTTTTGCACCATTTGAGAGGATTGAAGGCACCCCATCTATTCAAAGGTTAGCAACATCGTTCTTTCCTCCGGCGTTGCAACTTTAGCTCATTTCGTTGCTAGTTTAGCTCATTTCAATTTTGTAATGCTAGCAAGGTGTTTGATGAAATGCCCAAGCTAGAAAGTGTATTTGCGAGCTCAAATTAATTTATTATTTGTGGATTTTAGTGTTGTCCCCGTCCTCACCGCCGTCGATAGCCCGCGTCGTCCCGTCACCGGCACCACTTTGGTGAGCCTCTTTTTTATCTTTTATTTTTAAAACCTATATATATACTTGTATGATTTAAATGCATATTTATTTCTTGTATAATTAATTTCTTATGTTTTTTATATGTATAGTGTCATGGTTTTGATATCCGTCCCCGTCGGCCCTCGTCCGATCTATGATTCGGATGTGGTATATTTTCATAACTATTTGTTTCGTTTCGTGTTTATCACACTCATGCCCGACCAACTTGACGTAGAGATATTTTTATTTAGGAGGTAGTTGAACCGGAAATTCCAGTCGACCCTATTGTCGAGTATTTTAAAAAGGAAAACGACGATTTGAAAGCAAAATTGAAGATAAGCGAAGATCTTTGTCTCCAATACCTAGAAGAGAAGAGTGTATTGGACTTGAAGATTGCCGACATCGATGATGCTTACGGGGTCGTCGTCGCTGCTCACGAGATGAAGATGGAGGCAATGCGCTTGAAGCTTAAAAAGATTAGAAAATATGCCATTAGTCGAGAGGCTTGGTATCATTATGCTGTTGGTTCAATAGTTACCTTAGTTGCGATTTTGATCGCATTTGTTGTTGGATTTAAATTCTTTAGATAGTTGTATGTTAGGTTCAATTAATGTATGTTTCATTAGAACAATGTATTACATTTGGGCACTACTCTACTTTGGTTTTAATGTGATGAACTTGTATTAATTAATTTGGTCAGTACTATATATTTATGATGTAGTGTAATGGTTTTTGATATATTTATATAATGCAGATGAGCCGGCAATGGATGTACAGTGACCGACGCGGTCTCGACTTTATCAATGGCATGCATAGTTTTCTCCGTGTGGCTAATGATAACAAGCCGTCGAGTGGTTATATTCTTTGTCCATGTAGAGTCTGCAAGAATAAGCGGGATTACTCTACGTCAAGAACCATTCACGTCCACCTGTTGGAGGAGGGTTTCATGGATGGTTATTATTGTTGGACCAAGCACGGAGAAAGAGGGGTTATGATGGAAGAAAATGAAGAAGAAGAGGATAATGACACCTATCCTACGTTCACTGCAGACGGTGATACTCCAATGGGGGAAGACGAAGCTGAAGAAGAGCCCAATGATGATGAGCCCAATGATGATTTTGGCCGGGCCATTCTTGATGCACGGATAAACAGCGGAAGTGAAAACGAGAGGTCGAAGTTGGATAGCATGTTAGAGGATCACAAAAAATTGTTGTACCAAAATTGCGAAGATGGCCAGAAGAAGCTTGGTACCACGCTGGAATTGCTGCAATGGAAGGCAGAGAATGGTACAACTGACAGAGGATTTGAGAATTTGCTGAAAATAATAAAGAAGATGCTTCCAAGGGATAACGTACTGCCCCCCAGTACGTACGAAGCAAAGAAGATTGTGTGCCCTCTAGGATTAGAGGTGCAGAAGATACATGCATGCATCAATGATTGCATCCTCTATCGCGGTGAGAAGTACGAGCATTTGAATGCGTGCCCGATATGCGGTGCGTTGCGGTACAAGATAAGGCGAGATGACCCTGGTGATGTTGACGGCGATCCGTGCCCCAGGAAGAGGGTTCCTGCCAAGGTGATGTGGTATGCTCCTATAATACCACGGTTGAAACGTTTGTTCCAAAACAAAGAGCATGCAAAGTTGTTACGATGGCACAAAGAAGACCGTAAGAAAGACATGATGCTGAGACACCCCGCTGATGGGTCGCAGTGGCGAAAAATCGACAGGACCTTCAAGACGTTTGCAGATGACGCTAGGAACATAAGATTTGGTCTAAGTACAGATGGCTTTAATCCTTTCGGGGAACAAAGCTCCAGTCATAGCACCTGGCCTGTGACTCTATGTATGTATAACCTTCCTCCTTGGTTGTGCATGAAGCGGAAGTTTATTATGATGCCGGTGCTCATCCAAGGTCCGAAGCAACCCGGCAACGACATTGATGTGTACCTAAGGCCATTGATTGAAGAACTTTTAGAGTTGTGGAGTGACGAAGGGGTACGTGTGTGGGATGAGCACAAACAAGAGGCATTTGACCTACGAGCGTTGTTGTTTGTAACCATCAATGATTGGCCTGCTCTTAGTAACATTTCAGGACAGTCAAACAAGGGATACAATGCTTGCACGCACTGTCTAGATAAGACTGAAAGTATATATGTAGGCAACAAGAATGTGTACCCAGGTCATCGTCGATTTCTTCCACCTGAGCATCCCGTAAGAAAGAAAGGCAAGCATTTCAAATGTGAGGTTGATGACCGGACGAAGCCTACCTGCCCTGATGGTGATGCTATATATGAGATGGTCAAGGATTTAGAAGTAATCTTTGGAAAGGGTCCTGGCAGTCTATCTGTTCCGAAAGACGCCAACAAGCGCGTACCCTTGTGGAAAAAGAAATCCATATTTTGGGAGTTACCCTATTGGAAAATCCTAGAGGTTCGCTCTGCAATCGACGTGATGCACGTGACGAAAAATCTTTGCGTGAACCTGCTAAGCTTCTTGGGTGTGTATGGGAAGACGAAAGATACACCGGGTGCACGACTGAACCATCAACATATGCACGAGAAGACGAAAGACGACCACTTAATCCAGAGAAGTATCAAGGTCCTGCCAGCTACGCTCTTACCAGAGAAGAGAAGGAGATCTTTTTTGAAGTCCTGAACAGTATCAAGGTCCCGTCTGGCTTCTCGTCGAATGTGAAGGGAATAATTAACATGGCAGAGAAAAAGTTCCAAAACCTGAAGTCTCATGACTGCCATGTGATTATGACACAATTACTACCGGTTGCATTGAGGGGGCTTCTACCGGAAAATGTTCGACTACCCATTGTGAAGCTATGTTCATTCCTCAATGCAATTTCTCAGAAGGTGATCAATCCATTGACTCTAGGAACTTTACAGAAGGATGTTGTTCAGTGTCTTGTCAGCTTCGAGTTGGTGTTCCCACCATCCTTCTTCAATATTATGACGCACCTCATAGTTCACCTAGTCGAAGAGATTCAAGTTCTCGGTCCTGTATTTCTACACAACATGTTCCCCTTCGAGAGGTTCATGGGAGTCTTAAAGAAATACGTTCATAACCGTGCTAGGCCTGAAGGAAGCATCTCCAAGGGTTATGGAACAGAGGAGGTCATTGAGTTTTGTGTTGACTTTATTCCTGACGTTAACCCGGTCGGTGTTCCTCAATCGCGCCATGAGGGGAGATTGCGTGGAAAAGGAACACTAGGAAAGAAACAAATATTTTCTGACTGGGATTCTTTCAATCGAGCACACTACACAGTTCTACATAATTCGAGCTTGGTGGCTCCGTATATCGAGGAACACAAGAATACTTTACGCTCATTAATGGCTGAAGAATGCATTGAAAAAGAACACTTGAAGACTTTCTGCGGGTGGTTGCACACACGTCTCATTAATGACAACACTGTCGAAGAACAGCTAAACTTGTTGGCCAGAGGACCATCTTCGACTATATTGGCTTTTCAAGGGTACGAGATAAATGGGAATACATTTTACACGGCCGACCAAGATAAAAAGAGCACCAACCAAAACAGTGGTGTCCGCTTTGATGCATCAAACAACAATGGGACAAAGGACACATATTATGGGTACATAGAGCAGATATGGGAACTTGACTACGGACCTTCTTTCAAGGTACCTTTGTTCCGGTGCAAATGGTACAACCTGGATGGTGGGGTAAACGTAGACCCGCAGTACGGAATGACTACAGTGGATCTCAAGAATTTTGGGTATGACAACGAACCATTCGTACTAGCCAAAGACGTGGCTCAGATTTTCTATGTGAAGGACATGTCTTCCAGACCAAAAAAAAGAAAAGATAAGCAAGCGAAGACATCATATGATGAGCCAAAGCGTCACATAGTTCTTTCAGGGAAAAGAACTATCGTGGGAGTGGAGGACAAGACAGACATGTCAGAAGATTACAACAATTTTGAAGAAATCCGGCCCTTCGCAGTGAAAATTGACCCAAGTCTCGCGTTAAATGGAGAAGCTTGTCCATGGCTACGGCGCAAACAGAAGAAAGTGACGGGTAGAAAGTTGAAGAAGATTGTGTAATGAGGAGGATGACGACGACGATGACTTCAACTGGAGCGACCATGGAGAAGAGGTCGGCGGGCCACAGATGCAGGAGGCCATTGAAGCATCCTTACAGTCCGTTTTATGAAAAGTGTGAGTGATGTGTAATAATGTAACTGTGTGAGTGAAACGATCCGTATGCTTCTTCAGTCCCGGTCGGTTAGAAACCTTTATGTGATGTGTAGTAATGTATTAAAGCATTAAAGTCGTCTCTGATGGTCTACGACCGTCCCAAAAAGTGTTGGGAATGTCGCAGATCATCAGAGCGCCTTGCCGCTGCTTGGATCGGACCGAGGGGCATGGCTACCACTTCCACCACCACCACCACTCCCACCTCCTCGGCAATTCATCATTGCGTCACCCTAATCCAGTGGCTGGATTCAACCTACCTGAGGGCTTGTGTTTCCAACAGCGTCGTTGTGTTGTCATTGTTCACCGACCTATAGGAGGTGGCTCCAATGGCTGGCCGGTGAACAAGGACGAACACAATAATGCCAAGGAACATGCCAGCAGGTAGGCTAAATCCAGCCATTGGATTCGGTGGCGAAGGTAGATGCTCGTTGTGTGCCGTTCGCTGCAGGGACGCCGCTATTTATAGGCGATTAGAAAGTGTACCTGTGGATGAGGTGGGAGTGGTGGTGGTGGTGGGGAGTGCTGATCCAAGAGCTCACAAGCCCTCAAAAGAAACACACCCCTGATCCAACGGCTCACAAGCGCTTGAAAGAAACACACGATCCGTGTGCTTCTTTAGTCCCGGTTGGCACCAACCGGGACTAAAGAAGCACACGGATCGTGTGTTTCTTTCAAGCGCTTGTGAGCCGTTGGATCAGGGGTGTGTTTCTTTTGAGGGATTGTGAGCTGTTGGATCGGCAGTATCACGACCACTTCGTGATCCACATGACCCGGTTGGTGTTACCAACCGGGACTAAAGAAGCACACGTACCCTATATATAGCCCCCCTCCTCAGACAGGTTACTCACACACAAAACATTCCAGCGTCACTCGGAGAGGCATCTTTGGGCAACCAGCGGCAAGACGTCTCTGATGACCTGCGACCGTTCCAAACGGTTGCAGATCATCAGAGATGTGTTGCCGGACGGTTGTAGATCATCAGAGACGTCTTGCCGCTGCTTGGATCGAAGTGGTGCTCAAACACAAAACATTCCAGCGTCACTCGGAGAGGCATCTTTGGGCAACCAGTGGCAAGACGTCTCTGATGACCTGCGACCGTTCCAAACGGTTGCAGATCATCAGAGACGTCTTGCCGGACGGTTGTAGATCATCAGAGACGTCTTACCGCTGCTTGGATCGAAGTGGCGCTCAAACCTAGGACAAGGGTGCCGCGTCGTCGAAGGGGAAGGGTGTTGCGTCGTCGAAAGGCAGGAGTGATGCGGGAGGCTGCGTCGATGGTAGATGAATTTTATTTTTCTAATTTTGTAACAGTATTGTCCTCACTTTACAAAAACATCATTGATCAAATATTCAAAAGTATCACGCATACATCTTTATTTAATCCATAATACATCACGAATAATATAACTAACTTTTGCCGGGTCCTAAGCCGCGAGGTGCTGAGCGGCCGGCGGCTTGCACCCAAAGATAAGGAACCATCACTGGGGCAATACTCACATGAGGAGGATCCCTATGAAGTGTATACCACATATTGTCATGCACCGCTTGCGTATCCAACCTAACCAGGTAACGACGGACGTGCTCGTCCTCCTCTCTGATACGGTGACGCACCTCCACCTCGGGGGCCGGCGGCCTCTGCACCGAGGCTGGCCCACGCGACGGCCACCAAACAAGATCCGGGTCGACGACGTCACCCGGATTCCTCACCAAACTACGCGTCCCGGAAGACACCTCCCAGTGCCAGCCCGGCGGAGCCCAGTCCCGGACACTGCCCGGTTCCAACAAATGGGTGGTCGTCATCGATTCCCGCCGAGATCTGAAAAAATGAGTGGGGAATTTGATCAAACAACTAAGGTGCGTGCAACCTAGGTAGGGGAGGGAGAGGGCAGCACCTTGGCATGGGGACGGAGGGGAGGTCCACGGTGGTGTGGAGGATATAGCGCGGCGCCGGCGGAGGCCACGGGCGCGGAGGAGGGCGTCGAGCGGCGCAGACAAGGGCGGCGGCGGCGCGGATTAGGGGAGAGAGCAGGGGCAGGCTCTCAGGTCTCCCGGCCCCTGGCCTTTATATAAGGAGGAAAGATAAACCTTATCCCAGCCCCCACCAACCCCACCTTATCCCGGCCCCTGGCCTTTATATAAGGAGGAAAGATAAACCTTATCTCAGTCAAAAATCAAATTTATCACGAAAGCAATTAAATCAATAGATATAAAAGAAAAAAAAACACAAATAGAAACAAGAAAAAAAGGCCTTTCATATATTGGACCATTTAAGTTAAATTTTAAAAAGAAACTAAAATAACAATTCAAAAACATGTAAAAGAAAAACAAACCTACAAAAGCAATTAAATTAATAGATGTAAAAGAAAAAGAAAACAGAAATAGAAATAAGAAAAGGAAACAAGAAAAAAAAGAAACACACCATTCATCCCGGTTGGTAACACCAACCGGGACCAAAGGCCTGCTGGGCTTCGCGCGCAATTTTTCGCGGCCCAGACAGACCTTTGGTCCCGGTTGGTGTTACCAACCGGGATGAAAGGTTCATCCATCCCGGTTCGTGGCTGGAACCGGGATGAAAGGTCCTTTACGCGCGTTATTGGGTGGTTTCCGGCCAAAAAAATTCACAAGTCCTCGAGCTCTTCGACGCCTCTCCTTCTCCCCCGACGCCGTGCCGCCCCTCCCCTACGCCGCCAGGCTGCCCCGCCGCGTCTTGACGCTACCCCGCCGCCGTCGCCTCCTCAGGCCGCCGCCGCCGTCCGCCGCCTTCTTTCCACCAACGCCGCCGCGTTTGGCGCGCGCCGCCCCGCCATCATCCCCGTCGACGTCGCCCCGCGCGCCATCATCCCCGGCCGCCCTCGCCTTCGATCCCCTCCTGCAGGGCCGCCCTCGCCGCCTCGATCCCCACCGCCGGCCGGCCGCCGCCGATCCCGGCCTCCCCAACGTACGCTGCGCCCCGGCCCGTCCTCCCCTGCGCCAGCCTCCCCTGCACGGTGCTGCCCCGGCCGATCCCCTCCCCTGCACGAGGTGCTCCTGCGATCCCCTCCCCTGCAATTTTAATTTTGTATTTAGGTTAGCAAATTTTAATTTTTTAGTTTGTTAGTTTGTAGCTTTTTTAGGTTAATTAGCAAATAGTGTACATATGTTTGTAGCAAATATAGGTTAGTGTGAACACTTAATTTTGCACACTTTGTTTTAATTTTGTGTGTGTAAATTTAGGTAGTTTAAATTTAGGTAATTTAGGTAGTTTAATTTGCAAATCTATTAATTTGCAAATCCAAGTTTAGGTAGATTACAATTGCTATGAATTTTAGATGTGTAGATTAAAATTGCTATGAATTTTAGATGTGTAGATTAAAATTGCTATGAATTTTAGATGTGTAGATTACAAGTGCTATATATGAATTTTAGATGTGTAGATTAAAATTGCTATGAATTTTGGTGTCATTTAATTAGAAAATATGGAGATTCATGTGGAGATTACTTAAACAACAAAATTGTAGAGATTATTTGTTATTTGTTCATATTGTGCCATTTTGAATTAGGGCCATTTTAAATCATGTAATAAAATTATTTGTTCTTTGTCATCTTAAATAATTTGTTCTTTGAATTAGTGTCATCTTAAATTTATTCATATTCTTGTTACAAAATTGATTGCAGGCACATTAATTGAGCCATGGATCCAAATTGTCCGGACGACTTCGGCATAGACGAGGAGCGTGGAGAGCCATTGGATCCACTTTTTCCGGGCCTCGGCGTTAGAGACGAGGATCGTGAAGAGCGAATGTGTATGATTATAGCAGGACGTGCAGCCGCGCCTGTCGGTGAAGAAGACGTTGTGGCAAATTTAGAGGAATTCAGCTCCCAATTTCTCAATGACTCCGGTGAGGGAGCAGAAATTTGTGTAGAGAAGGAAGTGGTAGTAACAAACTCAGGCGAGGTATATATTAATTAAGCCTCTGTTGATCGATGACATAGCTTAATTATTTGATCCTGCGGTTATTAACGAATCTTTTTTTTTCTTTTAGCCCTCTGGAACAAGCAAATCATCTGCATCTAGAGTGTCGAAAGGGTCGAAAGGGTCGAAAGCCATGAAGCCTCGAGGCCCGTCGAAGCCGATGAAGGAGGGTCAAAGGGTAGTGATCGACATAGTTGATGCTACTGGCCAACCAATGCAACCCTTAGAGTGCCGCCGCAAATTTATAAACCAATGCGGAGTTTTAGTTAGGGACATGGTACCGATCACATGTCAAGAATGGCATCCGCGGAAGGACGGGAGCAACACTTGGACTTATGTCGACGACCAAACAAAAGATTTGTTTTGGGAGAAGCTCTTGACAAAGGTCACCCTGCCTCCAGAAGTGACAGAAAACGAGAAGTGGATGGAGAAAGTCAAGGAGTGGACTCTTGGCAAGGCTGCCGAACAGTTCCGAACCCACAAGAAAACTATATGGAAAGATTATTGTGAAGAGAAGGAAAAAGATCCTGAATACACTCCAGTATTCACCGGAGCACAAGTGAAGCTAAACGACCAGTGGCCCTTATTTAAAGAGCAAAGAGAATCGGAGGCCGCTGTGGCCCGATCGGAAAGAAACAAGTTAAATGCTGCGAAGAAGGAATATCACCACACTTTGGGGGCAGGTGGCTACAAGGCTGCCGTGCCTAAGTGGGAAGCATTTGAAGCAAAACTGCTTGATGAGGGGAAGATTCCACAGACAGCGGGCTGGCCCGATAGGTCCAAATTTTGGTTGTTCGCGCATGGCGCTGGGTTGGACCCTGACACAGGGAAGATTGTTGCTCAGGGAAAATGGGAGGCAAAGATTAGGTTTATAACCACAGAACTTGAGAAAGCAATAGAGCAAGTTCGAAATGGAACCTACAAGGTCGACAGAGAGAAAGACGAGCTGTCACTCGCACTCGGGAATCCTGAAAAAGTTGGACGAGTACGAGGTTATGGATACGGAGTTACTTGGGCACAAGGTTTTCCGGCAGACGCTCACACTTATAGAAGCCGTCAGAGAAAGAAAAAGGAGGAGAGCGACCGGTTATCGGCATTGGAACGCAAGGTGCATCAGCTGTTGCAAAGTCAGCAAAGGGAATCTCGTGTGCAGCTAGAAAGTCCAGAAGTCGAAGCCGCCCTATCTAATCAGCAAAAAAGCAGCGTGGGTTCCACGCAGATGGAACATTCTGAACTTGAAGCGCCGCCGACTCGATACCCCGTGGATGATATCACGGAGAAGACAGAATGCGAGCTACATATGGCAATGGGCAACTTGTCCTTCAAGGTGGCGGTCGGCTATGCTTTACTGAATGAACCTGGACCAAGGTACCATCTCGGCGGGATTCCAGCTGGCTATGCTATTGTCGGGGTGGATGACATTGTGCCGTTATATGCTAATCTAAATCTTGACATTCCTGGAGGTGACGGCGAGAGGACACTAGGAGATGCCAAGAAGTCCATCATTCTGTGGCCAAAGAAATACATCTTGTTTCCAAATTTGCCGCCGCCAAGGCCACCGACTCCTCCAAGTAGCAACCCCCCACCTCAAGATCCACCCTCCCCACGTCATGATCCATCCCCCCCACCTCAAGATCCTCCCTCCCCACGTCATGATCCATCCCCTGCACCACCACCTCAAGATCCATCCCCCCCACCTCAAGATGCATCCTCGCCACCTCGTGACGACTGTCGGGAGCCCAGCCCGAGTCCATCCCCACCACCTCAAGAGAGAGTGCGCTCTGTTTCGCGGAAACTAAAGATCCCGTCGAAATATACAGAGAGGTGTGCTTTAAACTTCCCGCCAGAAACTCGAGAGGAACGTGAGTTGCGAAAGCCTCTTCCAAAGAGATCCTACGACTTGACTCCAGAGGAACTCGAGGAGTCGGTGCGAGCTGATGTGAAAAAACAATTGGCACCGAAACGGCACATGCGAAAGGAGGTAATAGCACCGGGAAAAGTGGCACAATTTCTGAAAAATCTATCGACTGGGCCGGCACGGCCGCCTATTCTGCGAGACGACTATGATCGTACCATTGAAAAGTTAATTAGAGAACGGAATTTGCAGGAGAATGAGGCATGTCGCCAAAAGAGGGAGCAGCAGCAGATGGCAGCTAAAAAGGCCCAGCAGGAGAAGGAGGCTGCATTTCGCCAAAAGAGGGAAGCTAATAAGAAATCTGGGAAACAAGTGGCCCAGCTCGGAGAACAGGCAAACCAGTCGGTCCCCGCGTTCAAAGTGGTGTCCGATAAGGAAATACAGCAAGACACAATTCGCATAGAAAACCCCAAAGAGTATATGTATGCATGGACATATGCCTACGGGAAGCCCTTGGTCAGACCTGAGATGGTCAAATCTCTGCCGACACAATTGCGACGTTTGCATGAGTGGTACGAGGGAGCCGTAAAGGGGCACCATGAGTATTTCCACGTTTCATATAAGAAAGACCATTATTTAGAGGATAACGCGATGTATGTGCCGTTTGACGAAATATTTCAGTTATTCAATCAAGACTCCCTCGACAAAGCCATCATCAGCTGCTATTGTTTGTAAGTGATTTATTTTATGCAATTTAATTAAGTCTCTATCTCAGCTCGTTCGTTGCCAATTATCTAACTTTATTCTTTTGTACGCTATTATATATGCAGAATGAAGATCGTCGAATGCAGAGACAACGGAATCTATAGTTTAGGGTTCATGGACCCATATTGGATTCATGAAGTAACCGTAAGGAACCATCCCGAGGACACCGAGCATTACATGCTCCAATATCTAGTGAAACACCATACATGTGAAGATATACTTCTTCCTTACAACTTCAGGTGAGTGTTACCGTACCTTCTACACATTCTACTTTGCTTACTCGATGTTTAGTGTAACTCATGGACATATAAATGTGTGAAGGAACCATTGGATTCTGGTAGACATTAGACCTGAACAAGCATGCGTTCAAGTCCTGGACTCGTTAAGGAAAGATATGGACGATTATATCAACTTGCAAGCAATGTTTCAGAGGTAACTTCAGTCATTATCGCTCTATATATCGATCTCTTTCGTTCGTTCAAGTCCTTTGATTTTTTCTTTTGCCGGCCAGGGTTTGGGAAAAGTTCATTACCGAGGTTCGTGGGACTTGGAAACCGCACCTGTTTTGGTATGAAACCAAGGTAAGTAGTAGTACTATATATATATGTCCGCGCAACTTTTAAATTCTAGTTTCAGCACCATTATCATGCTTGATTGTTATTTTGATTAAATTCTATTATTTGTAAAGTGGTGTCTGAGGCAGGCACAAGGGAATAATTTATGTGGATATTATGTTTGCGAGTACATACGATCTTTTGTTCATCAGCGGGATAGAAAGCTCAGAACAACAGAGGTCTGTATACACTCTCGGCAATTACTTCATTACCATATTTGTGTTCATTTCCATTTTCACATTTTCTGATGATTTCACATTTTCTTATTGATCTAGATGGAACGAGAGAAGGACAAGCTCATACCAACGAAGCGCCTTATAGCAATTCAAGAGGAATTGGCGGGATTTTTGAACAAGGAGGTCCTGAAGAAATCCGGAGAATTTTTTCACCCTAGAAATTATTTTCTGCCTCCAATGTAATTGACGTGATCTCGACGTGAGAAACGTGATGTCGGTGTGTGACTTAATTATATATGTATCAAAACGTATGTGTGTGACTTATATGTATGCATCACGCGCGTGACATCGATCGATGTGTCAACTTTATATATGTGTGTGACTTTGTATGCGCGACGTGATCTTAATTAATAGGAAATAATTAAATGGAAAACAAAAAATCGAAAACCCTAAAAAATAAGCAAATGAAATACAAAAGATGCAAACCCTTTGGTCCCGGTTCGTGTCACGAACCGGGACCAAAGCTCCCCCCCTGCGCGCCCAGCCGCGCCCACGTGGAGGCCCATCTATCCCGGGTCGTGGACACCCGGGATAAAAGCCACCCCCCCCCCCCCCCCCTCTAGTCCCGACCATTTAATCCCGGTTGTAAACCCGGGATCAAAGGCCCTCTGGACCCGGGATAGATGGTCTTGTTTCTACTAGTGTAGACTAGATTTAGCCCTTGTTTTCCGTTCGGAATCGGTTTCGCACAGTGTTTACTAAAACAAGCATAACTTTCTTATACTCCATTTTTAACGTACAATCATTCAAAGCGTTCAGAAAAACACGTGTGAAATTGTTTTCGCCAAAATCAAGGTGGGGCGGCCGCCGTACCTTGCCCTAAGGAGAGCTTCACCCCCTGAATATAGGAGAATTATTAATTGTTCATGACTAATCGTGTCAGTATTGTTGAACTCTTGATAATTAGTGCTCGTTAATCATGCATGCATGGATACAATATTGATATGCTTGCAGCTATCTTGATGAGCTACCGGAAAGTTGTGTATGGAGAGAGCTAGATCACACCTAATGGAGAATAGAAGAATGTTTGGTTCTAGACAATATATTTGGACGTACATACCAACGGATTTTTGTCTTTCAACCACAATCGTATCACTATGCTAGCTTAAAGTGAAGGCAATTAATGTGAAATTCATAAAAGAGAATCCATATTCTAACCGAGCTATCAAAAAGGAGATGCTAGGGGTTGATGGTTAACCCAAGCCTCGATGGGCCCGGGTGGGCCACTTAATTTCGGCTCACCATGGGCCTTTGCGAAGTGTAAGGACGAATACGCTCGGCCAGTTTTAGAAGTTTTGCATTTAAATTATTATTATGATACATTTTTAAGAAAACATAATATACCAATAATAAATCTCGAATAGGGTATCTGAGAACTCTTATATTGAGAACTATTTTATTGAATTTTAGTAGCAAACTATGACACACTTGCACATCAAATTTGAATTACTTTCAGGAAATTGGCATAAAGTCATTTAAATGGACAAAATAGAATATTGGAAAATTCATAAAATTTGGGAATTTTCCAGCAATGTAGCGGTGTCATTTCGTAAAATAGATAATTTACTTGATTCAAACAAAAAAATTTATTTTGGAACTTAAAAAAGGAAAATGATTTATTTATACAATTTTTAAAACATTTTAAAACATTGTTTGGCATGGAAAGATGCACCTGTCTTATAAATTTGGGCATGTTATAATTAAATATGCCACAACTATGACCATTACCATGGTCATTACGCTTGAAAGTTAAGAATGTTCGTATATGATAGCCCTATTTCTTATGGAATTTTAAAAACTGTCATATTGCTAGTTTGGTATTTTCCCTGTCAATCCAGACACCACGCGGAGGGATTACATTTTTAAACGTTCTTCATTTTTCTTTCTTTTTTTCAAACAGGTTCTTAATGGGGTTGAATTTTTAACACTATGAATGCTTCTTCTCTATAATGACTACTTGTGTATCTAAGCATGATTTGGTAAAATTTAATAGCAAACTGTAAGAATAGTCTTGCAAAAGGCGCTTGACAGGATGTAAGAAGTGTGTTTTTTCTGATAGAGATGAGTCTGTAGAGCATCTTTGTATATCTTGTTCTTTTGCTCGAAAGATTTGGCGGTTCATTCATTTTACTTTCAATATTCATCCTCTAAGTATTGCCAATATTCCCATATCTTTTTCTAGCTTAATGAACTTGATAAGAAGATGAAAGCACGAATACGTATAGACCTCATTTTTTGCATGTTACCAACATGGCTTTATACTGGATCCACGCGTGGTCCATTCTTCTTCCTACTGACCAACGGGGTCATATGAACTCAGGATATACCTTACTATCGGCGGTCATTCGGGCTATCTTCAGCCGAGGTGGATGGTGGCACGCTAGAAGAATTGATGCTTAGTGTTACCTTTTTGTTGGTTGATTTTCAGTTCCCCCTTATGTTATCCTTCAGATGCATGTAATCGTTGATATTTGGTACTTGCTACCTGATACTTTTGGAACTATGCAATAGAAGGTTGTGTGCATCAGTTTGATCCAAAGGCTGAGGTTCCCCCATTCTCAAAAAATAGATACACTTGGAAAGAGAATATCTGCAGCAATACAAAAACATAACTAAAACAATATTTACACACCAATCTAGACATCTTCAAATATGCATGGGATTAGAAGGAGCTTCTCCTTCCGATGCACATCCAACCCGAATGACTCTGTCATATCAATTTCTAGCAACCCTTCGGGGAGTTCCCAGTTGAAGTGGTACATGAGGTTTGCCAGAATGATTTTGAAAGTGATTGTTGCAAAGCTTATAGCTGGACAAATCCTCCTCCCAGACCCAAATGGTAGGAAACGGAAGTCGTTCCCTCGAAAGTCGGAGGCAGCATCCATGGCTTCTTCCAAGAAACGCTCAGGCATGAACTCTTCTGGACTCTCCCAGCAGCCGCTGTCCCTACCTAGAGCCCACACATTGAGGACTACCCGTGTCCCGGAGGGTACGATATAACCCTCTACGTCGCAATTGGCTGTGGAGAAGTGGGGTACCAAGAGAGGTCCTGGTGGGTGCAGCCGCAGCGTCTCTTTCATTACTGCCTTCAGGTACGTCAGGCTGCTCAGGTCTTCTTGGGTAACCAATTCTTTCCCAATGGTTTTGCACCTCCTCAACTCGGTTTGGAGCTTGCACATTATATGGGGTTTCCGCATAAGCTCGGCCATGGCATAGTCTAGCGCAATATAGGTTGTGTGTGTTGCAGCTTCAAACATATCCTACAAATTTAGATTGAGAAAAGTGTTAATAAACTTGCAAAAATTTTAGCAGGATCTAGATGCCCTGTAGTGTCACTTTATAAACAGAGTACTGGTAAAACCTTTTATCTACAAATGCCCTCTAAATATCCGTTCTAATCCGATATAATGCTCATTTGGAAGAGTGGTCAATCACTGAAGGGCTTAGCCTGCTATTTCAATCAATCTTTGTAAAATTCAAGCAATTTTTATAAAGAGGAATTGCGATTTTTTATATTTAATTGCATACCGGTTGCCGGCAGAAACGAAACTCTGCATATATACATACCATGAGTATCGCCTTAATGTTATAGCCAGTAAGGTTGTACTTTTCTTGAACAGATAGTAGCACGTCAATAAAGTCCTCGTCCTCATTTTTGCCCACAGTCTTGCTCATATGCTTGTCAATGAGGTCGTCAAGTAGATCATCCCATCTTTTCTTGTGCCTCACGGCCTTGGACGACACCATGTCAAGCCTTGCCAAGATCGGAAAATAGTCATCCACGTTAAACCCCCCAAGGAGTTTGGAGTTTCCGTCTAAGAGATCGTGGAAGAGCTTGTTCCAGCCTGCCTCCCTAGGAAGCCTCCCTATCACGGCCTGGCACACGACATCATTGGCGAAGTAGCTGAAGAGCTCGCTGAGGTCGACCGCTGTGCGTGTGGCAGCGGCCTCCCTTAGCCTGGCGAGGACAAGTCGCATGTCCTTCTCACAGGAGGAAAAATTGGAGCGGACCTTCCTGGCCGTGAGGAGGTTTGTGGTGACAATCTTTCTGACAAGCCGCCAGTAGTCGCCGTATGGGGCATTGGCGACGTTGGTCGAGCCGGTGTACAAGATGTCGCCTACGGCGGAGGGAGGCCTGGACGCGAAGATGTGGTCATGGGTGCGCAGGACGGCCCTTGCCACGTTAGGAGACGACACGACAAGCGTGGGGACGGTGCCGAGTCGGAGGAGCATCACGCCATGCCCATACTTCCTTGCGAGGTCTCTCAGGGAGACGTGTGGAAGAGAGCCCACAAGATGGAGATGTCCGACGAGCGGGAGCTTGAAAGGTGGTGAAGGGATTTTCTTGAGTAGGTTCTCTGCTCGTGATGTCGAAGTTGCCACCAGCACGGCGATGAGTAAGATGACAACAAGGAGGGCTATATCCTGTGGAGATGCATGTTCATGGAGGCGTACTAGAACTTGAGCCATGTCTATCGAGATATATAACAGCTAGCTAGCTTGTGAGATCAATTCCGCGTGCAGCGCTGCCTGCATTTATGGTGCTTGAATCAATAGATTAGCGAAAGTAGCAAGATATAGATAGAGTAGGCGTGGGTAACATAGATGTCGTTGTGTATTAAGAGTGTGAGACTAACTGTAAAGCTAAGCGATCTGGAGAAACATATCCGTAGCGTTCAGCATGAGAATAATCTAAAATAGAATCAATGGTTAACCGGATGCTCCTAAAGTGCCTTAGGCTATTCTTCATCGGATGCTTTATGGTAATCACGTGGGGACGAGGGCAACAAACAAAAGACCTAGAAACTCACACAGACACAGGGGACACTACGCGCCACACAAGCAATGCCGCACATCTCCTTTCCTCCCGCTTGCGTTTAGAGCATCTCTAGCAGAACCCGCAAAACGGTCAAACCCGCATAATAACCGCCCGATGCGGATTGAAAACCGCAAAACAGCGGAGAACAGAATCCGCAAATTTACCCAACCCGCAAAAGATTTTGCAGGGCCCCGTGAATCCCTGCCTCGGAACGGCTTTTTCGCGGATTTCGGCGCCAAATCTAGGGGCCCCTGCATTTGGTCAAAACGGTTGGCGGGTGGGAGTTTTCACCACGCGTTCTTCCTCTCTTCTTCCCCATCTCGCCGCCGCCAGCGCCGCCGCCTGCGAATCCCTCCCTTTCCCGGCCACACCTGACGGCGCCCCGCCGCACGCGAGCTGCCCCGGCGGCGGAGGTCCCCTTCCGCCGGTTTCCCCTAGCCGCGTCCGCGGAGAACGGAAATCTGCGCTGCCGCCGCCGATCTGCCGGTGAGTCTAATTCCGCTCGATTTCGCTTCGATTTCGGCCGTAGTAGTAGGTAGTGAGTATGCCTTGCCCATTTCAGATGGAGTTGAGCCCGGAGGAAGAGCTCATGCTCTCCGATTCGTCCTCCTCCGACGACTCCGATGTGGAGGCGCTGTTCGCAAGCCGGCGGCAGCAAATGGTGGTCGCCGTCCTCGCCGTGAAGGAGTTTGAGGACCGGTATGCAAAGCGGCGGCAAGGATCCAAGGTTGGCCGGCTTTGCATACCGCGCAACCGATTCTACGGCAATGAGCTTCTCATGCGCGATTACTTTGCCGAAATCCCGACGTACCCGGCTCACATCTTCCGAAGAAGGTACCGTATGCGCCGCTCTCTTTTCGTGAAGATAGTAGAAGCTTGCGAGGCGAAGTGTCGGTACTTTACCCGTCGCCGTAAAGCAGAACCGCAAAACAGACGTTTCGAGCCAAAAACGCGAGTTGCGCGAACTGCAAAACTGTTTTGCGGGTTCTGCTAGAGATGCTCTTACTCTTCCACAGATTGAGTGAACTGTGGAGGCGAAGCGTGATGTGTGCGATAACCAGTTTTTTATATTTATTTTCTACTTAGATGAATAGGGCTATAGAGATACGTTTTTTATGTTTGTGAATAGGGTAGTTTTTGAAAAAGTTGTGAAGGGTTAGTGGAGGGCATACACCATGTTCGGGTGAAGTGTAACAGTAGCTATTGTGGTAAGGGTATTTAACTGGATAGGATCACCTTCGCACTCTTTGCCCCTGTCTCTAAAATCACCCCGTTCTTGTGAACATTTAGCGGGACATACGGAGACGCTTGTGGTGTTGGGAATGGTCTTCCTTAATGGAGTTGTAGAGTCTGAGTCATATATGTCTAATACTTATCTATTTGTGTTATACTTACGTGTTGAAACTGGCTAGCTTGTAAACAAGGTCGAGTCGGGTTTGGAGTGTAGTCATCATATTCTAGTTTGAATAGGATTACCATGATGTGTTAGCGTCATTACAAGTCTAGTACTGGTTTTCATGAGGCTGTTTCGTGTTTTTTGCTAACTCTGACCTTTTTGAGATACTAAACAAATGTATGAACTCTTTTAAAAGTATTTTTAAATCTGACCCCTTGGGGTGGGCGCCGAAAGTATTTTTAAAAGTATTTTTAAATGTATGAACTCTTTTGGCGCCGAACACCTATTTCGGTTCCACAATTTTGTCTATGAATTAAATTTAAAACATGGATCGGCTTCAAAAAGGATGGAGCCGGCCTATACAAGTTCGGTTCAATCCTCTTTTGTGACGACCTCAGTATCATATTTGAAAATAGTTTTTAGAAAGGGTCTTACATATGTTTAGTTTTCTCAAAAGGGTTATATTAACAAAAAATACGGCTGTTTCGTATCGGGCTTCGATCATCTCTGCAGGAGCTCTCCCTCTGCCATGAAGGACCTGATTGTTGCCCTTGGAATGCCACAGCCGCCTAAGAAGTAGTTCATAATGGTTAGTACTATCTTCTATTATATCATCGGTTTAGGAGATGTAATTGAATTAGTATCGATATCGATCGATGTGTATCGGTGGAATCCAATTTATATGATCGATGGAGCAGATGCGTGGTTACATTTGACAGAAGCCGTACCCAACAAAATTGCATGTTGTTGGTTTTAAGCAACCATCCAGATTGATGAACGGGTAGCTGGCTGCAACATATAGAATGCCCTTGTGGCAGACCAGCTGCACATCTGTGTTAGTTCGTGTACACTAGACAGTTGTTCGTTAATCTCACTTCTCCATGGATGAAACCTTTAGTGTACTTGCAGTTGCAGTTTATTTGAGTAGCCTATGGACTATGGACAATCGTATCATATGTGCCTATATTAGTGTACTTGCGTAGAAATCATGTCTTCTCGTATTAGCATATTTGACAACGCAACCCAACTTCTCGTAGATCGGCTCTGGGAGGTTATTAGCCCAAGTGAACTGCCTCCCAATGGGTTCCACTTGCAATAGCATTTGAAGGACGACAGTTTCACCATCCGCTGCGATGTCTTGGCCAACTGCTTGCAAGATGAGATAAACTCATAATTGATTGATTGATTCCATCGGGTTACATGGGTTTATATATTACAAAAGATAACCGACTTGGACTAAACCCTAACTCGAACAGTATAATCTAACATCCCCTGCAATGTCATTATGGGGTTCAACAACATTGAGACTGAAGTGTATGTCGATAAATTGTGCGGTAGCAAGCCCCTTTGTTAAGATGGCACCAAACTGAGCGCTAGTGGGCACATGAAGAACTCGAACTTGCCCCAAAGCAACCTTCTCACGGACAAAATGGATGTCGATCTCGATGTGCTTGGTACGGCGATGCTATATTGGACATGTAAACAGCTGAAATATTGTGACAATAAATAATGGTGGCCTGCTGCATAGGCCGGACTATGTAGTTTTGATAACAATTGGCGAGGCCAAACAGTTTCAGCAATAGCATGTGCAACTGCTCGATACTCGGCTTTAGCGGATGAACTAGGGGCGCCCATGAACGGGAGAATGTAACCTAATGCCCATGAATGTATCAGGCTGGAGCACGGTGTCGATCTGGAGCCAATCTGGAGCTGATCTGGAGCGGTGTTTCGCCATCGTCGCTGGTCCGGAGCGATGCCTGGAGTGGAGAAGCAAGGGGCTGCCATCGTTTCCCCTAGATTCATCATTCACAGATCAAATCCATCGTTTCACCATGTCCTTCGCCGGTGTATCTGTCATCTGCGGCGGCCAGCTACTGGGCAATTCTAACTTCCGGCCAACATTCGACGCCGGCGCTGCCAGCTGTGGCTACCATTTGCTTGTCGTCGAACGCTACTCTCACACCACGAACCCGCAGGCGGGGTCTGTCGTCACATCCCACCACTTCACCTTCGGTGGACATCGCTGGTGCATCTTCTATTACCGTGGTGGCAATAATGGGGAAAACGGCAACTTCATATCAATATATCTTTGCCTCGCCGAGAACACTGCAGATACCGTTAAGGCGCAGCTGGAATTCAGTTTCATCGACGAGACCGAGAAGCAAGAGCCAACACGTATCCATGGTAGTAAAATGTTCCACTTCCGAAGCTTTGTCAGCAATGGAATCGACAGGTTCATGGCAAGGGACAGTCTGCAGAAATCACAACACTTCAAGGACGACAGTTTCATCATTCGGTGTGACGTTGTTGTCGCTGAGGAGGATGTGACCTCTGACTCTGAGTGCATCGACGTCCCGCCATCCGAGATGAAGTAAAACTTCACCGACCTTCTCATGGCCGGCGAGGGCACCGACGTGGTCTTCCGGGTCGGGTCCGAAACAATCGCCACCCACCGCTGTGTCCTTGCGGCCCGGTCTGTCGTCTTCAAGGCGTCGCTCTTTGGACCCATGAAGGAGGGCAGCACTTCTACCGTCGTGCAGATAGACGACATGGACGCGACGGTCTTCAAGGCGATGCTAGGGTTCATTTACGGCGACTCGGTGCCCGCACCGGCTGAGGGGGAACAGCCGGAGGACGGCATTTTGTTCCAGCACCTTCTCGTAGCTGCCGACAGGTATGGCCTCCGGCGGCTCAAGGCGATGTGCGAGAAGAAGCTGCGCAAGCACATTGACGTAAGCACGACTACAACCATCCTGGCGCTTGCGGAGCAGCACCGCTGCAACGGGTTGAAGGAGGCCTGCTACGAGTTCCTCCGCTGTCCGGCGAACCTCGAGGCCGGCGTTGCCACAGATGGCTTCGATCATCTCTGCAGGAACTGCCCCCCTGTCATGAAGGGCTTGATTGTTGCCGTTGGCAAGCTGCACGCGCCTAAGAAGTAGTAGCTGATAATGGCTTCGATCTCTCTTTTGTGAGTACTGTCTCATGTCCTTGGTTAGGAGATGGAATTAGGTCCGATCTCTGAATCGATGGAAAATGCAACTGTATGATGGTCTCTGCTAAGCCACCATATATACTGATTCGTTTAAATAAATCTACTTGGATCGATGGAAAATGCAACTGTACATGGTTGCAGTTTTATTTTACTTGCAGCCATGTTGATTATCTACTGGATAATCCTACGTCCCTACGTGAAGAATTTGCTAACCACCAAATAGCAAAAAGAGATTTAATTTGGACATATTGTTGCACGAAGTGGTTTCCATGATTCAATGCTATGGTCTCTCTTCTAGAATGAAAGGATAATCAAATTAATACATGAGAATTCACAAAGGAGCAAGGTTTCGGATACCGGTTCAAAAAAAATTCCGGAGGGGGCCGATATTTCCGGTAACCGGGGTTACCGGAAAATACCGGCCGGTAACCGGCCCAATATTTCGGCAAGAATTCAGGATTTAAACTTAAAACATCGAATTTTTTCGAAATTTAAATTTTTCGAGCACAAATTTGTTTCAAATTTGACTAATCCGAGATTTTTCATCCGAGATATGCAAATTCCGGGGGGGTCCGAGAAATCCGGTTACCGCGGAATTCCACGGAATTCCGGCCGGTAACCGAAACCTTGCAAAGGAGTAATATACATGCGTCTGCGTTTACCACGTCATGAAAATTTAAATTAGTCGTAACTGCTAAACATAAGGTGGTATACGGCTTGGCCCGGATTATGACCTTTTCATCTTTACTATAAAAAATGTGAGTCTGCGGTTGTGATGGTCCATTGGTGGTACCTACGTCACAGGTAGACCATCCTCGTTCGATCGATTGCCCCTCCCATGACCGCGCGCTGCCTTGAGGGTCACCAGAAAAAAGGCCTCGATCAATTGTGCCAGACTCCATTCCGACCTCCTCCCATGGAACCCTAGCACAAGGTCATGCTGCCGCCGCTCCTGCCGTCTTGCCCCCAGCTCCGAGCCCTGGCCCCCTACCACCAATGGTGAGGAGCAAAGAGGTGCCCAAGGAACGACGGTTGTGTTGGCGGGAGCCTGCCGAGGAACCACGGCGGCGCGGCCATGTCGTCCAGGCACTGGGCACAGCTGGCCTCGTGCCCAGCTACATGACGGCCACAAGCAGCTCTGGCGCCAAGGCCAGCCAGCGCGTGGGAGCGCCCTCGTTATCGTGGGCGTCACTAGCGAGGTAGCGGATGTCAGTACCGATGGCGACGATGAGAGGGAAGTTCATATTCCCAGCGCCCACGGCGGGGGCACCCCAGACCTCCTCCAGTACCAAGCTCGCCGCCATTTGACTATCAGCCAGACTGCCGGAGCACCTCCAAGCCAGGGCCTCCTTTTTTCTGGAGCGCCTCCGGCCCGAGCATGTTCCTAGCCCGACCTTCTCCTCCAGCCCGACGTGATCTGAGATACTAACAATGATATTGTTAATACTTTTCTTTTTTGGTGGATGTGCAAGATAGTTGGATGTGCTCCTCACACAATAGTTGTTAGTATTTTTATTTTTTGGTGGATGTGCAACTTTATTATTTAGCTTAAGAATGATCAGGAATTGTGCATGATAATTGTGCTCCGTTTAAGAATGATCAGGAATTAGTTCTTGTTATAAGGATAGTTTTCTCAAATTTGCACCGGGTAATTCAAGGTTTTTTCATTGTTTACTTTTATGTTTCTTGAACTGATTCTTTGTATGTTTTTGTGTGTTATTTTCATAAATCGATGCATTACGATTATGAGCACATGAGTATGGCGCTACCCAAGTTATGTTATCAATCAACTTGGCATTGTACCCGGGCAAGTGAACGATGTCTTGTTGGTGTGCCTCTGCAACATGCTGTTTTGTACCCATTTGTTCATTTAGAGTAAATGCACATTGTCCGGTCTGTCTTGATTAGTCCAGTGTCCAATGCAATCAACTACTCACATGAAGCAAAATTACCTATCCATTGCACGGACGCACACGAGGCTGAGAGCATGAATGGAGATAGGGCTGCGTTTAAGTTTGTTGACTTTTGTGTTAGGTTTTACAAGCTTATGTCCATTTGGCAGCTAATAGCTAATGAAGAAACTGCATATTGGTATTGAGAAAGCACCCATCTATAATGTTACAATAGTTTTAGAATTATTATTTTCAGATTTAATTTTTTTGATTATTTCTAGTCATTTGTTGATTGCTATTTTGGCTATTTGGTTAATTGATATTGTATTGTCAACATGCTGTTTTAGGAGCTAATAACTTTCCTACAAAATGCAAAATATTATTTTATGTTTTCATAATATTAGTAACATGTGGTTTTTTTATTGATGATACATCATTTTCGCCGTTTAAAGCACGTGAAAACTAATCATTTTTACAGATTTATATTAAACTTTTTTACCTCCTCTTATTTGTTTCTTGCCATTCATAGATATATACATTATTTGATGTAATTTCTTAATTATTTTTGTTTCTCATATTCTTGCACAGAAAGATGAATTTCTATTACTCCCTCCGATCCGGAAAAAGTTTCGTAACCGCACCTTTACAAAAAAGCCCTCCTGGTTTATTAACGTCAACCCGCACTCCAGTGTCGCGACTCGCGAGGCCACTGTCCCGAGTAAATCCGTACTCCATCACGTTGCTCTCGCTCTCTGCTCCGCGGCCGACCATCGCCTCCATGCTCCCCTCGCTTCGCCGCCGGCCAAGAATCGTCGACGCCAGCGAAGAATCACCGAATCCGACGCTCTCTGCTCCGCAGCCGAGCATCGCCTCCCCGCTCCCCTTTCTTTGCCGCCGGCCAAAAATCATCGAAGCCAGCGAAGAATCGCCGAATCCGGCATCGGCGCGGCCGGATCCGGTGGCTGCGTGGCCGGAAGCGCCGGATCCAATGGCTACGCGGCCGGGCGAAGCCCCCATCCCCGACGCGGGAGCTGCTGCTCCTCTCTTTCCTGTCCGCTGTGCCAAGCTCGAGGGACGGCGAAGGTTCGGGGACGAGCTCGAGATCCACTGTCTGGAGCTTGCGGGCGGGGCTTGCTGCGTCGGGGAGACCTGGAGGACGGCGAGCACGGTGAGCTGCGGAGCCTGCTGCTGATCTGCACGGAGGATGAGCAAGCTGGGATCGCAAGGAGCTGGAGGGCCGGACGAGCACGGATCGGCAGCGACGGCGGGCGGCGGCCGGCTGAACGGAGGAGCTCCGGGAGGAGCAGCAGCAGCAACGGCCGCCGGCGTGGGGGCGGAGCTGGTCAGGGGATGCTGATGGATTGGGGCGTAGCTGTTCACGGGAGGAAGATAGAGCTGCATCTAAATCGCAGGACATTTTTGTGAAGAATTAATGTGTATGGTTCTGTTTGTAAAATAAACATGTTAACTGGCTGGCGAATCTTTTTTCGGACCGGAGGGAGTAGGATATTTTATTAACAATATTTGAAACAATGTATTCTTTTGTTAAACTGATGTGGTATTTCATAAAAAAGTTATATTCGTACTTTTGTTGTGATGTTCACATAAATTTCTATTTATAGAGCATTTAAACTTAAATGTAAGAATGTAAAATATCCGATTGTATTGTAGTGATTTTGTGTTTGACCGTTAATGTAAATAATTTGTTAAGTTGTTTTGGAGCATACTCCCTCCGTCCGCGAATAAGTGTACTTCTACCTTTTGGGGTAAGTAAATTTTATTAAAGTTTGACTAACTTTTTAGAGAAACGTACCAACATTTATGACAATAAATTGGTATCACTAGATTCGTCTCGAAATGAAGTTTCAAAATATACAAATTATGTGTCATATAAGTTGATACTCTTTTCTATAAAGTTGGTCAATTTTTTTCTTTTTGACTTAGTACAAAAGTTAGATATACACTTATACGAGTACGGAGGGAGTATGAGTCTAAGAAACTATATGGAAGACTCTAGAGTCTAGGTGAAAATAGATTGAAACTACCAAGACGAGCATATGAAGTGCAAGTAAGTAATTATTCCTCAAATATTCCACCACTACTCTCGCTAGTTTTGCTACGTTTAATATCCTTAAATATATTTTTAGAAAATACAGGCGCATGATGCTTAGGCATTCCTTTCTATTAATTCAATATAGTTAAAGACATGTGTCGTAAAGTGTCGTATTTTGTATGGACGAGAAAACTAGAAGATCCAGCTACCCTCTGATGAAATGCATGGACGGTGCTAACATTTCAGGGGCCTAGGCAAAACAAGAATCTAACTCCCCCCCCCCCCCCCCCCCCAAACTATTGTTGTTTCTTAGAGATGCGCATGTACGAAATGTTAACAATAAAGAGTTAAAAGTGTACCAGTAACAATGTTCACATAAAAATAACAATGTATAAATAACTTTATCTTAGAAACACAAAGATTTACTAGAAAATCATATGGCTCTATATCCAATTCAAACTAGAAGAAACCCCTTCATTTTTATAGGTGTGAAAGTAAGTATGTATCCTTTAATTTTATTGTATTGTAGACTCAATGCACATCTATGGTGATTACAACTTCTTGCGCATTGAAAGGCTTTGATAAAAAATGGTGTGATCTAATTCAAAAAGTTTATTATGGGTGGTTCGGTTGGTGTACGGGTAAATGATAACATTGGCCATTATTTCCAGACTAGAAATGGACTTCGTCAAGGTGATCCCCTTTCTCCTATTCTGTTTAACGAGCAAAGGAGGATGGTCAGGTTGGTGGTCTTATACCGCATCTAGTTGAGGGAGGGTGTCGATTTTGCAATATGTGGATGACACCATTTTATTCTTGGAACACGATTTAGAAAAAGCGGTTAATATGAAGTTGATTCTGTATATGTTTGAATAACTTTCTGGACTGAAAATAAATTTTCATAAAAGTAAAATATTCTGTTTTGGTCAAGCTAAAGAGGCTGAAGATCAATACAGGAATATTTTCGGATGTGAAGTTGGGTCTCTACCGTTCAAATACCTAGGATCCCAATCCACTATAGGAAACTTCTTAATAAAGAATGGAATTTGGTCGAAAAACGTTGTGAAAAGAAGTTAGGATGTTGGCAAGGAAAGCTGCTGTCATACGGAGACAGGCTAGTGCTAATTAACTCGGTGTTAACGAGTTTACCTATGTTTATGTTATCCTTTTTAGAGATACCTAAAGGGGTACTGAAAAGGTTAGATTTTTATAGGTCTCGCTTCTTTTGGCAAAGTGATCAAAATAAACAGAAGTATAGACTCACAAAGTGGAATATTGTATGTAGACCAAAAGACCAAGGAGGTCTAGGAATTGAGGTCCTGGATATAAAAAATAAGTGTTTACTAAGCAAATGGCTTTATAAACTGATGAATGAGGAAGGTGTATGGCAAGAATTATTAAAGAACAAGTACCTACAAACTAAGACACTGTCACAAGTGACAGCTAAAGCTACTGACTCTCAATTCTGGAAGGGTCTTATGGGGGTAAAAGACAGTTTTTTCAGCAAAGGTAGATTCGATGTTGGTAATGGTCAAGCCATACGTTTTTGGGAGGATTCCTGGTTGGGAGAAGTCCCGCTGGCTGTTCAATACCCAACGTTGTACAGTGTGGTGCGCCATAAAAATGTTGTGGTGGCTGATGTTTTAGCAAATTCCACGGTACACATTGAGTTTAGACGAAACTTGACGGGTAACAAATGGAATGCTTGGCTCCACATGTTACAAAGGCTTATAACCATTACTCTTACTGATGTGGAGGATAAGTTTGTTTGGAAGCTTACTTCTACGGGTTCCTTTTCGGTAAAATCCATGTATGAAGAATATTTAAATGGTCACACCGTAAATTTACGCAAACAGATTTGGAAACTCAAGATACCATTAAAGATTAAGATCGTTATTTGGTTCGTATATAACAAAGTTATTTTAACGAAAGATAATCTTGCTAAACGTAATTGGAACGGGTGTAAGAAATGTGTGTTTTGTGATTCAGAGGAGTCTATAGATCATCTATTTTTTACATGCCCTTTTGCACATTTTTTTATGGACAATCATTCAATATGCCTTTAATATTAGTCCACCGGCTAATAGTATGAATATGTTCGGGAATTGGCTAAATGGGGTGGATAAGAGTTATAAAGCACAAATTCGTGTGGGAACTTGTGCTTTACTATGGTCTTTATGGGGATGTAGAAATGATATCATTTTTAACAATGCACGCCATGCTAATTTTCTACAGGTAATACGCATGGCTTCCCACTGGATTCACGAGTGGGCTTTCCTGGTCCCAGAGGCGCAACGTGCGCGTATCAACTCTGGATGTACCCGGCTGGAGGCGGTCGCTTTGGATATTTATTCCCGGGGTACCTGGCGACTGTCTAGAAGGATTCAAGGCTCTTAAGAGGATAGGCGTTTGAGAGGCCTTTCTGGTTTTGGTTCCTTCAGTTTGCTGATTTCCTTTTTTTATTTTACTTTGCTTTGAGATGTAAACGCTGAAATACTTTTGACGATGCAATAAAAGTTGTGTGCATCAATCGATGCAGAGGCTGGGCTTCTCCCCTTTTCTAAAAAAAAAAACAACTTCTTGTGCATTGTGCTTACTGCAGATAAAATTTCATGCCAAACATAAATTCAAACTACCAAGCACTTCAAAGAAAATTACTAGAGGGATCTAATTTTACAAATCAAAATTACTTTGTTGCCTACAATAATAGAATTGGCGCCAACATGGCCGAATTTTCGGAAGTGTTGTTACTGTTCGAAATTTGTGAAGAGATCCTCTCTATGATTCCGTCAAATTATTTTCTCTGTAATCAAAGAGATGTTCGCACAATTGCTAATCTGGCCGAATAATCCGGAATGATTTTCCTGTTCAGCAAATTTGCCATAGTGATGCTCCATGTGAATGCATCATAGACGCGTGCTGGTGATGCTGAACGTGGAATTTTTTTCTTCTGGACCTGTTTAATGTTTGCTTCTTTTGGATTGCCGTCTGTCCGTGCGGCGCTTCGGAAATCACACTCATCCTTGGAAGTGGATGCCATAATTAAACATTGGGAATAGGCACGGCTGGGCAGCTCCCGAACAGATTTTCTCCTAATTAAACTTGTGGGCTTACATCAATGATCGCAAGATTTGAGGGGCCACGACCGATCAGTTCTCTCTGTAGTACTGCATATATATTTGAGGAAGTTCTTTGAACAACTAGATTTACCAGTTGCGAATCAATCTATCATGGCGTTCGCAGGCGTATCCGTCATCTCCGACGGCAAGCTCACGGGCGGCTCCTCCGCTCGCACCACCGTCAACTCTGGCGCTCCCAGCGGGTACCACTCGCGCTGCCCGAGCGTTGAAGGCCACTCGCGCTGCCCGAGCCATATCTCGTCTCGCACTTTCACCGTCGGAGGACATCTCTGGCGCATCCTCTACTCCTCCAACGGCTATTCCACGGACGACGCAGGCTTCATCTCACTTCATCTTGACAACGTAGACGGCCGCTGGCCACGGACCGCCGTCAAGGCGCAGTTCGAGTTCAGTTTCGTCGAGGAGACAGAGAAGCAGGACCCGGCACGCATCCGCGCCAGCAGGGTATTCGAGATCGTACATAGAGAGGGCATCGACCGGTTCATCAAAAGGGATGCCCTGCTGGAGTCCAAGCATTTCAAGGACGACAGCTTCACCATCCGGTGTGACGTCAGGGTCGCGGAGGAAGACTTGGTTTCTCCGTGCATCGAGGTCCCCCCGTCCAACATGAAGCAAAACCTCACCGACCTCCTCATGGCCGGCGAGGGAACTGACGTGGTCTTCCATGTAGGGGGCGAGATGTTGGCCGCCCACCGCTGCGTCCTCGCGGCCCGCTCTGCTGTCTTCAAGGCGTTGCTCTTTGGCCCGATGAAGGAAGGCACGTCGACGCCCGCCGTCGTGCAGATTGACGACATGGACGCGACAGTGTTCAAGGCGTCGCTCGCCTTCATCTACGGCGACTCGCTTTCAGTGCCAGCGGCTACGATGGGGGATGAGGACGACTGCGTCGTCCTGCTGCAGCACCTGCTCGTGGCGGCGGACAGGTACGACCTCCGTAGGCTGAAGGCGATGTGCGAGAAGCAGCTGTGCGAGCACATCGGCGTGAACAGGGCGACGACCATCCTCGCCCTCGCCGAGCAGCACAGCTCCGACGGCCTGAAGGAGGAGTGCTACAAGTTTCTACGCTGTCCGGCGAACCTGAAGGCGGTGGTGGCGACCGACGGGTTCGATCGTCTCTGCAGGAGATGTCCTCCTGTTATGAAAGACTTGGTCATTGGCATGCTGCAGGGGCCTAAGTAGTTCACGATGGCTTCTATATTTTTCGTTACTGTCATTGTACTGGAATTACTTTTTTATCGATCGAAGAATCGCTGCAATGCAATTTTATGATCAGTGGATACAGGATACAGCAGGTGCAGTATTGCATTTTACAGTACTTACGGTGACAGCAGGCTGCCTGCACTCATCGGCTCTGCGCTTAACTGAAAATGAAGTTACAACTCGCAAGCGCGTGCATCCTCTGCACCGTGCGTGGCTAGATGCTAATTTGACAATGTACATTACATTCTTGGAGGCGTCGCCACCAGCTTGTTCATACCGTGCGGCGCCCAAAAGTCCTCGGAAAGCATGTGCACGGCTATTTTTCGTGTCCGTGACTGTTTTATTTAAATTCGAAAATTTTAAAAGATTTAGCACTCAAACCAAGCCGTTCACTCAATAAAAATATAAGAAAAAGCAAAAACTATTGTGTTTCGATGCATTAATAAAAAAGAAAGTTATATATACAAGTATTGAAAAGGACCAACCCGCACCATACAACTCAACCCATCCTCATCTGGGGGAGAAGTTGGTGAAGACCCCGATCTCCCACGTTCACCCACTCACATGCCTCGGGAATCATTCACTCAATTGATGATCTAATTTTACCATTAGCATTCCCTCGTTAACTAAATCCCATGTTTATATATTTTGGCAACTTTTGATTCATCCTTAATTATAACATTATTATGATTACAACACTATGCATTACTTAGCTGCATGATTGAAAATGAGGACAGTGTACTCTGAATTATGCATAACTTAGGTGTTGATTATACATTAAATTACAAGGTATAAAATTGAGCACATACCGTATTAAACTAACAATGTAATCACATTAACCTATTGTGATTATCAGACTATTTGAGATTCTCATCCTCCAGATTTTTATTACCAGATTTTCCAAATAATAGTCACCATATTATTCTACCATGGTCACAAGATTATTCTAGAATGGTCAACGAGTTATCCCTATAGCAGCTGTCAGATTAATTGGCCACAATTAACAAATTATCCCATAATATGCGAGTGACAATGTTTCAACATCAATCATTGTAGTGCTTCAACAAAGCCATGATGTGTGATCAAGTTCTCAAATCTTCATAGTTAAGTAGATCATTAGTTAAGCAATGAGAATGCTCTATCCAATGTTAAAAGATTAACTAGTTGAATGCCCGTGCGTTGCTACGGCGTCAGTTTATACACCGTGGTATAAATGTCATGCATGTATCTCAAAAGATATTTATGAACATCCAATCATATATAGTGTTTTTTTCCTTAGAACATATGATTTCTTGACTACACACATGTTCAAATTTTGATTTAGCTACTAAATTTATTTATAATGGAATACAAAATTACGAAAACATAACAGGACATTTTATGTTAGAAGGATAGCAATACTTTATCCCATTAGTTGATTAGAATCATAAATAAAATAAAATGATAGTGTCCTTCTGCTTCGACTACTTGGAGTCATCCCTGCCATCCTTCTACTTGCTCTTGGGCTGCGTGGCGACGCCGCATCGGCGTCGTTGGGTGTCTTAGTTGGCCCACCGACTCCATCATCGAAAATGGTGCGGATCTTGATTCCAGCGTATTGACAGAGTGGATGAACCTAGGGGGGCGACACACGGGGGGTAGACTTGAGAGTGGCGAATTCAGTGGAAGATGGGGCCATGGTGTTGTTTGACGAATGAGGCCAGGAGATGAGAAGAGGGAAGGGATAGAGTTGAGAGTGGCAAATTTAGTGGAAGATGGATCCATGGGGCGGTTTGACGAATGAGGTCGGGAGCTGAGTACAGGAAAGCGAATGAGAGTAATTTCTTCGTGCCTCTAGTTTTGACCGGTTTTTATCTAACTTTACTGAGAACGGGGCGTCGACTTATTGGCGCATTTGGGCCGGTGGGGTGCTCACCGTGGTTTCTTCGTATAAAAATATAAAGCAGTGTTGAATACCGATTCGTGTCTCCTCAACTACTTTCTCAAACGCAAAGCATCATTTGTCTCTCAGCCCCTCCTTCCCATCTACCTCCATTCTTTTCAGCTGTCCTTACTCTAGCATTGTCGCCTTTTCAAAAGTCGGTCATCGCGCCTTACCAACACTTGAGATTTTTTTAACCTTCAGCAGATCTATGGAACTGGCCTCACATACCGCAATGGATGTGGCATGTTAGATTTCTTGTTTACAAACGACATAAAATGCAATTAGTGCAATGACAATGTTTGCCTCACCTTATTCTTTGACCACAACAAAGTTAATTCTTTTGTGACTGCAAGAAACGTACAGGAAAACATATATGCTGTATAACTGAGAATAACAAGCTAACGACATAAGCCAGTATTCCCCTTAGGTACCTGAAATTAATGCATAAATGCATACCCCAGGATCTGATTTGATGGCTAATTGTTCAGAGCGACTGCTAATATTCTGAGAGGAAATTTAGAATTATAGTTGGTAAACCAGCATAAGTTGTACACCATATTGTTGGCTCCTAGAACATGTGGAACACATCTTAGAAAAAGAATGAAGTCAGCATAAGGGATCAATGCACATTTGCTGATTGATCTCAACAAAAAATGCTGACGAGCTTGGACACTTGCACTTGCAAGAAACCACGGACTGATCTTGCAGTAGACAGTATGCCTACCAGCTCCCTTCTCTCAGCATCATATCTTCTTACATTGTTGGGGTATATCAGAATCAACTTACCTATGACATGTGGTAATACAGCACAACATAGCTTGTAAAACAAAGAGAACTGCAGCTTGCTCGGCAACTAACATGGTAACACATTTCATTCGAAACAGGAGGAGGATAGAAGCTTAGCTACTTTGGGTTGAGATATAAGATGCACTTACCTTTATGACTTGAGAATATCGGGCCATGAATAAATTTAGAAGACATCTAGTTCTACCTTGACATCATGACAAGCGGTGGCATGCCATTCTAACTTCTGTAGAAATTAGAATGATTACCTGGTAAGATCACAAAGCTTTGTGGAAATTTCAGGACAACATTGAACAAAAAAGGCCATGTCTCACGGATACTAATTTCAGGTGAACCTGCGAGGACCGTGTACCGCCAATGCACTGCCCCTAATACTTAGAAGCAGCCATTATAAAAGGATAATGCTAAAAATATACGGCTTGTAAAAAATATATTGTCAGGCTTCGTCAGAATATTTTCAAGAGAACTTCTCAGGGAAACTTTGGATGAACACCTAATCGAATACTCATCCAACTAAACAAAGAAGCTCATGGTAGTGTAACAACTTCTACATCGGCTGGCGGCAGATGGAGTCACAATATCTGCTCATAGTGTAATAGCTTTCTAAAAATTAGTGAAGGCTCATGGTTGTTCTCTGCATCCTCACAATGGCACATTCATGACTCTTATTTCTACCAAATGATCTCACCAAATATAAAATATGACGGAGTTAAATAAACATGAGCCAGAATAATTCATCAAATGTCGAGTTAATGAAGAAAAGGAGAACTGAAGCAACAATGGCATGGTTTGGATATAAAAATTGGTTCTTGTTCTGCATAATGATGATATAATTATTGAAAATAGATCACATAAATCCTGCATAATCGGATATCGAGTATTTTGCAACATTGATCAATCGGTCATCAAATATACTTGTTCGACTGCAAGCAACAATCAATTACCCAAACGACACCATAATATAAAATCTTAATCTAGATATGTACGGATGGTCAGGATGATCTAAACGTGGCAACAAGAGAAAAGGAACCACGTAAAAAAACAAGAGAAAAGTAACCAAATATTCCAATTGACATGCATTTGGAAGTCGCATTGGCTAGTCGATAACTTGATATGCAATAAATAGAGTGCATATCATGTTAATGGTCAAGAGAAAGTGTGTTTTCACAATATCAACGTGTAATCAACAAAAACATATTAATCAGAGGTAGAAGTTGATAGTGGCAAAACACCAAAGCATGTAGGGTGATGCAATGCAATTGCATTCATAGCAGTAACCCAAATGATGCACGAAAGATTGTGAAGTGGTCATGTATGCAATATCTCAAGAGTAATCCACACAGCGTTGAAGGCAACTGAAAAGCTCGCAACAGACCCTTGCAGCTATTTCCAGAAATGTTGTTGTCAATTCTGTAATTGACAACTACACTTGGGTCATCTTATTCTTCATTTATGCTGTGTTAAATTAAACAGCTAGGCTTGAATGGCTGCTCTGATCCATGTGATGGCTAGCTGTTTCTGGTCCAAAGCAGCCTTGATGGGAACATCAGAAGACCTGTTGATGAGCTACTTTGGGTTGCCGGCATTGTCAGATTGTAGACTGTGTACTGAAAGAAAAATAGAGCAATAATGAGACATATTCACCTAAGCACAAATATGAAACGAACTGCCCATTGTTCTTATGGCATTTGTGTGAAGTTTGTTAATTCCAATATTAGTTTTAATCACCTTGGCATTTTACAAACTTCTCGGTGGTAGAAGCCTCCACCAATCCATGAAACACAGCCTGAAGTGTCATGTCCCTCTGCTTGCTTAATTCCTGCTGTTATTGAAGAAAAAAGCCCCGAAAAAAAAGTTGGGACCAATAAGAATATACTTCTTGAGATGATTGAAACAGAGGATGAGAGGAAACGAAGTACGGCAATGTGCTAGTGTAACTTCCCATGCCTCACCAAGCTGGAGGAGAACAAGCTTCTGCATCACATTGTCCTTGCACCACGGTACCACCTGATGTCGAGAATGGCGTCGTCGCCAGACAGGAGCTCTCTATAGGCGTCTTGCTGGAGACATGCATCTCCCTCTTGGCGAGCACCTAGCACCTTGAACGACTCCTCGGTTTTCCTCCTACCCGACTCCAGCGGATCATTAAGCGCGTAATTCCGTAGCAGAGCTTGGGACTGATTTCCTTGTTTAAATCGACAGGATATAACATCAACAGAATGCCGGTTTCCTCGCACATTTTTCGGGTTAGAAGATACACATTTATGTAGCCTTCAAGAAATGGCTTGACGTTGTTGCTGCGTGTCCAGGGATAGACGTACTTGATGCTGCCTGAGAATTCAGGATTCCTCCTCGCGTGGCACAATGACGACGACACGCCCAACTCACCGCTGATGTCGTCGATGGACACAACGCGGATGATCTTGACTGTCGGCACCCGTCCGCTCCACCTCGCTCCCGATCTTCACCATCCTCTGTTTCAGATACCAGCAATAGTAACTCTACCACAGTATATGAATCAGAACAGAAGCTGCAATGGGAGAAGAAAATCAACAAACCGCACGGTCTGAACATATGTAGAAGAGGTTGTTACCTTTAGGATTGCAGCGGCGTTCGCTCGGGTGCCAACGGAAGCAGTCGTTGGAGAGAACCAGGGAAGGGGGCGCGGAGGAGGACATCACGGGTGTGGCCGACGGTCCGATCCCGCCGGTGAGGAGGGCAGCAGCTGCATGGAGGAGAAGGTCTAAGGTGAGGTCGGCGTCCGGGATACGGGGCGTGCAGCTGGATGCTGCGGTGGGGAAGGATTAGGCGGCGGCAGAAGTATGCGGCGGCACCCAAACCCTAGGTGGCGGTGGCGCTCAGGTCGTGGAATGAGTCCGGGAAAGATAACGCTTTGCGAAATTCTGCCGGTTTGAATGGGCCGGCCCATGTCAGTTCGATGGATCGATCGAGGGAGCGATCGGACGAAGGATGTTGGACGAAATTTTCTGTCAGGCTACGTACGTACGAACTCCCATTTAATAGTAAAGATAGTGTCGACGATTCATAATCATTGATCTTATGAATATATTGGCACTCAAAATAAGGAAAAGATAGGTGAAAAAATCAATGAGCATTTCTTGTGTCGATTAGGAGTTAACTAGATAGGTTGAGAAGATTTACAATGATAATTACCGATGACTTATTTTTCTAGCTACTAATTTTGATAAATTAGAACAGGAATTCATGACTTATCAGCTTTATTTTCGGGCCTGAACCTCTGGTATAGTCGTCGACTGGGACCTTCACGGACAAGTATTTTTCTATGGTTAGAACTATTGATCAGCATAACCTCTCTTAGTCTTTTGAGAGTGTTAAACAATTATTATAATGTAGAAAAGCCAATGGTACATATTTGATGCTGAAATACATCCCGCGAAACATTTAAATCTACTATTTTTCCCCTATTTATATTTAACTTTTTTACTTCATTTCTTTTTCAGCTTACCACTAAATAATGTTTTTTTCATTAATACACACTAGGATGATTTTGTATACAATTGTTTCATGTATAACTAGTAGTATTATCTTGTTTTTTTGTGCTCCCTTATCCATAGTTTCCTTCAATTCTACCTAGCTAATTCATTTGTGTATGGTTCTAGAAAATTGTATGAAGACTCAAGATTATGTATTAGTAAGTGGGGATACTCTCAGGAGTATAGTGTCTGAAGCGTTAATAAGTTATCAATCCTTTGAATACCTTCCTTTGCTTTCGCCAGTTTTACGAAGTTTAAAATCCTTCAATATCTCAATAGAAATTTCGGGTGCATGTGGTCTAGGTATTATGTGTTATTCAAGAAATGTGATGACGATACCTTCAAGGAGATTAGAAGATTTGGCAGTCTAGCTAACATCTTGTACTCATGCCTACACCAGAGAAAGCGCTGTCGTGGTGGAACCAAAGCTGAGAAAAAGAAAATATAATATCAAATTCTCCGCCTCCCCACTAGTCCGATTTCAACCAGCAAAACATATCTCAGCTCAGACTGTGGAAGGTCAGAATCCTACCATCGCTTCATCCAGGGCATGGTGGGGATATACAACCTTTAACTCCCATGCATCGACCCTTAGGCAATCACCATGATGTCGTCACCGCCATAATGGCACCCCAAGCAACCAAACCCAGCACCCATTTGCATGCGAATTGCTAGAGCCAGGATTCTCCCGCCCTCCAGTGGACAGTGGGCCGGAGGAGAACCAGCGTGTTCACCGGGCTGCATCTCTCTCGCGGGCCGTACCTACTATAGCAGACCGAAGGGAAAAAAATTTGAGAGTTTGATTTGAGTTTTCAACTGTAGTATGTATTAGAATTGTCTCGAAATATATTTTTCCTTTAATTTGGGGCAAATTAAAGATGATTGTAAGCAAAATGCCCTTTCATGAGCATGAATGGGCCAACTAATTTCCAAACATAAAGAAGTTTCAATCCCGAGGAATTTGGTGAGTATCATTTTGGCTGAATCTCAACCAGGAACAAAATTTCGACGACCGGGCAATCAATCTAAAATCCTTAGAAAATAAACCAATTAAAAAGTGGCAAAAATTAAGAACGATCATGCCACGCGCACTATAAAACTGCCTTGTCTTACAGAACAGACGAAAACCTCAAGCCTCACTCCTCCACTTGGCATGAACGCGCGACCCGCATATTGGCACTGTCAGACTTCAGTCAGCTCATACTCTAGGGCTCAGCTAAAGCTGAATATCACCTTCGCCATCTTTATAAGCCAGCAACGCCATAGAGACACAGTAACACGCTGGTCTCGCGCACACATGCATGCACGCCTCGACATCACCCACCAGAGCAGACCACGCACAGCAGACGCAGTCCAGTCGATGTTAGAAGATGGATGAACGCCATCGAACTATCGGAGCGTAAGTGAGCGCAAGTGGTGGTGGGTGGATCACTACTAGCTTGCGTTTGGGCGTTGGAAGTTGGAACAACCCGCACGAGTGGCGGAATCTCTCAGCGTCTCTCCCGGCGGGTACTAGCAGCAATAAACAAGTGAGACTAATCTCATACTAATCCACTGACTGCTCGGCCCGCATGATTCGGCCCTCGTTTAAAACGCTACTAGCTGTAGTTTGCGTTGCGTGCATACATACATTTTGTCAACTCATCTTGTCGTCGTGCAAATCATGTTATCCCACGCTACAATCCTATCAGCTGATGGCAATGCCGTTGCACGACTATCCCATCAGAAGCACGAGGGAGGGAAGGAAGCAACTCCACACCAGCCGGGAAGTTGCCGGTTGCCACCCGCTCCTCCTCTTGCGGATCATGCCTTCTAATTAACCTCTCGATCGATCTGTGTTGAGTATGAACAACTCGATCCCGTCGTCACCCGCCCGTGCGCGCACACTGAAACTCGCTGGTATGTCATGTCCTGCCCGCAAGTGATAGGATTAATCATATATATCATCAGTGTCATGGGAGATCCGTGCCCTGTCACCGGGGGACAAGCCAGTAATGTATGCTAATCTAAACCTGTTGGAGACTAGGAGCAGTACTTATTTAACTCTTAGCTGCTTGCGAGTACAGATGGAGTATTAACGTTTAGTGCCAGGAAGCAGCTAGCATGGGTGCCGATCTGGCAATAGGCAATAGCCAGCCTCGAGATCTGGACGACGGGCGCACAGGCCACCATGCCTCGCGGATCATGTCCGTTGCCGTGTTGTATGTACCGGGCCTGCTCCTTCCTTGGCTTCGCCGTTCATGTTGCCAAAGGAACCATACACACATAGATGTCCTTTCTCTCCTCCCTAACGCCAACGGCCAACTAGTGCTACTGGCTACGATTGCGATCTTCACCATGGCAGCCAAGCTGGTGCTTTATTTTTTTAGAAAGGAAAATGTATGAATAGCAACACGATACCTGCAAATAACATCGTGGCTGCACATAACCGCATTATACAAAGAATGAGAAAACGAATACATGGCCCAAGAAGTCATGCTGAAGAGACCAACAACATGCAACGAACAACATCTAGAACCATCCTTGACTATGCATAGACTCTGAAAAAACATTCTCCACAAGCGATTCTCCATTAAGGGAAAGACAGAAAAAGCATAGCCATCTCCATACCTAACCACTGAATGTCAAATCAAGAGTTTTCACCCCAGATAAGATGTCTGAGCAATCTCTGAGCAAAGACTTGGACAAGGAGAACAATGCATAGACACCTCATTTCCAAGTACAACCAACTAAGGTCAGACCTACCGTTTTTACCTCGAAGGTTAAGACTTGGTACTCTAAGAGCACCACCAAACCGAAGCAACAAAGTATTGCCATATCGACTTGTCAATCCGGCACCTCCATTCCCCATGGATACCGACATATCTGAGGTGAATTGCCATGTGACCAATACCCATGCTCCATTGAACGTGTAAGTAAAAGCCACGAGTGGGTCATCCATCATGTGAACAATGCGCCCAATCAGAGTCAAAACGCACACTTATAGCAATATGTCTTAATCGTTTGGTCATCGCTCCAAGTTTGGAGGTGTGCATGTGGTACCAAAGGATTTTCTTCACTTCATACCAGTGAGCTTGTTTGTCCAGAAATGAACACTAAAAAAGTTTTGGTCATCAAGGAGGAAATGTCACATGTGCCAACATCAACCATTGTAGTCCTTCAACAATGATATGTCCTACTATATGAGCCGTAGGACACTCTCCTGCTGTAGTTACTGAAAAAAAAACAATGCTACGTCCTATGGTCGAGATCTCAGACCTTAGTAGATAACCTAATGATATGGTAATCAGTGATATTCTAACCGGTTTGGAATGCTCTATCTAATGATGGAAGATTAACAGTTTAGACAATTCAACATTAATCTTATGAATGTAAAGCTAATCAAAATATTAAGAAGAGTGGTGATAAAATCAGCGAGCGTTTATTGTGTCGTCTGAGGCACCTTTAGGATACTTGATATACTCGTGGAGCAGTATAAATTCCTACAGTTGGAACTGTAGATAATGATAATATGTCTTAGTCAATTGATAAGGTCATGAACATTCACTGTGTCCTGCTCTTTCTTTCGGATTGCCTATTTTATTTGTCTATCTATCTGGTGAGGGCTTATTCCCACTACTGAGCTTCTACCGGGAAAGATTTCCTTCTATGCCTGGTGGATTTTGAATTACAAATGGGAAAAGCTGCTCACTAACAAAAGGAAAGGCGATCTAGCTAGAATCCGCCCAAGAAGATAGAGAGCCAGAAAATTTATTCCCCTGCATGATTTTCCTTTTTTGAATCTTTTATTAGAGTATTATGGCAGCCTTCATCAATGCATGGATGTCTCTTTCCGGTCCAGGTGAAATGGTCGTTGTAGGTCGGCTCCCCCAACTATAAAAGGTTAGGCTACTACCAGATTGAACTGGCTCGGCAAGTCATTAGGCCTACACTCTCCCTCGAATCTTCCGCTTCCATGGCGAGTCTATATTCTTGTTTCTTGTGTTGACCGTATCTGAAAAGCTAGCATGATATTTCCTAGCTCTGGATATAGAAACCTTAAAGCCATTTTGTAGTACATGCCGATTAAATGATGTAAATCTTTTGTTATCCATAGTTTTTTCCATGTTCGTGTTACTACTTTGTTTCAGCTTAGTGAGCGGTGGAGTGACTATTACTGAAATAATAATGGCAAAATAGCTCCTGTAACAGGTCAAAATCTACCATTCTTCCCTATTTATTTTGATCTTTTTTACTTTATTTCATTTTTTGTATCACTAAGTAATTTTGTTTTAACTATTACACAGATGTATGGATTGCTATATTATTTTCTAATGAATAACTACTGTAACCAGAATGATTTGCTATTACAATTTATTAATTATCATTATGAATATTTTGTGTGGTAAATTAGATTGTATTCTTATTTTATTTTAATTTAGATATTTATATAGTAATATTTTGCTAAAATACGTTTCACCCTAAATACATGAAAAAAATACTTCATTATTCCAAGCATACATTAGTGCCCATTGTGCTTATATGTCTTCCCTTCTCATAGTTTCCTTATATATATAAGATTCTAGAGAAGTGTATGAAGACACTCAAGATTAGGTATTACTAAGTGGAAACTATCAAGAGTAAAGTGTCCCAAGCGTCAGTAAGTTATGAACTATTGAATCTATTCCTCTGCTTTCGCTAGTTTCACTAAGCGTAATATCCTTAAATCTCTCGGTAGAAGATTTTAAATTCTTGTGGTCTAGGTATTATGGCTTATTCAAGAAATGTGATGATGATACCCATAAGCTGAGTAGAAGACCCGGGTATTCGGCCATCCTCCTGTACAAGCCTGCTAAATGGCATCCGGCTTGCTCTAGAGAAAACACTGTTGTGCTAGAGCCAACGTTGAGGAAAAGAAAATCCTATAACGAAGACATCGCCTCCGCACTAGTCTGACTTCAACCAGGAAAACATATCTCAACCTATAATGTGGAAGGTGACAAAATCTTACCATAGCCGCATCCAAGGCATGACGGGATCTACGGTCTTTAACTCACATCCATTGACTCATAGGAAATCACCATGATTCTGATCCGGCGATGTCGCCACCACCACATCAGCACACCAACAAATAGGAACCTACACCTATTTGCATGCCAGATACGAGACTAGGGTTTTCCCTGACTCCATCGGACAACAAAGTGGAGGGACAACTGGGTTGCCTCTAAAGGTGGAACTGAAGCGGAGTCCAAAGCCAATCAGCTAATGTCCAACCAGTGTCCTTGTAACGTTGTCTGATCCATCTCCAATCCATGTTTCACTTTGTGATATCCAAATCCATCCAGTCCACATAGCTAGAAATGTTGGATATCCAAAATTCAATGCACTTCCCTAGCGTCGCGGGGGAATATCGTGGTGTGTTCGTTTCGTAAAGGAATTTGCCACTACAGAGACGGAACGGGAAGCAGGCCGCGACCACGGTGCGCGCATGGAACTCGTGTCCAATGGATTCTGTACTGTCCAACGATGAGGTCCAAAGGTATGCCATTCAATTGGACCTAATGTCTAATCCCTCCAATCTGTATAAAGTGCCAGGGGAACCGAATGGCAGGAGCAAAAATTCGTAGCTGTAGTTCCGACAATTTTTTCGGACTAGCTCCAACGCCCGCCCGCACCTCCTCTATCCGCTCCTCCTCTCCCCTTTGGCGCTGCAGCAGAGAGATGGCGGCGACGACGACGGTGGTGCAAGGGACCGAGAGGATGGCGGTGGTCGCGCCTGCGGTTTTGGCCGTTGCGGCTGCTGCCGCCACCAGAGGTTGCTGGCTCTTCTCGCGCTCGCGATGGAAGCTGTAAACAGTTGGAGCCAGGGGCGGGCCCACCTCAATTCAAGGGTATTCAGTTGAATACCCATTATTTTTGTAAAAAAACTAGGTATATATAGTATATATATACTGTCTTCTATAAGGAAAAACGAAACTGCTACTCTAGAACGTGAAAGTTAAGCATTTCAGCCCAAAAACAGAGGCAGCCCATCTTCTATTGCCCCCTCACCACCAGAACATGGCCCATATGGCCCAAATAGCTGCAGCACGCACCAGAAAAAAACAAATCGATCGATCTAGCTGATGATCGATCTAGCAGAGTACACAAACAGGCACGAACAGGTAGCGCGACCTGAACCGCCGGTGCCTGATCGATCGGCACCTCACGGCGGACAGGGCTCAGAGCTGCAGTTGGTCGGCGATCGATTGAAGGTGCGTGTGGTGGCGGCTACGGCGCGGACACGCCCAACGATTCCATCCCTGATCCATTGCCCCCTTTTGGTTCTGAACTTTCTAATCTCTGTAGACTACAATCTTTGGAGGTTTAGCACTTAGCAGGCGTGCAGGAATCAGGGACAATATTCGATCCAATTCAAAGAAACAACTCAGCTATTGAAGGTATAACCGTTATTTACATGTACTAATCCTTTGATCCAGAATTCAAGTATACAAAGTGTTCTAACTGAATTTATCCGTCACTGTCGAACTGAATTCAGGCAACAAGGGCTCGGTTTTGATCTCATATTGTCCAGCAGGCTGCAGTACCGAAGTGCAAGACTAAGTAAGTTAGTTTGACCACTGACCATTAGAATTTGTAATGTGAGATTGTGAGAATGTTTGTAAATTTGTTACAGTGAGCATTATCTATAACTATTAGTACTCTAAAACTTGAGCAATTTTACTTTTCAGGTGTAAAACATGAAGAGGAAGAATACATGTACTACTGATTTGAGAACTTTCTTGTAAGGTTTCTTATCATTTGCTATTTTCTATCCTCTATATCTTAGACTTTGCCACGGTGAACAACTTTTGCTTCTATATGTTGAACAGTACCAAGTTATGATCATTTTTTATCAATATAATATATTATACGATATCTTTTATATAGTTTAAAAATAGTACAATATGCTACTATAATAGGTTATACGCGACAACAAAAGGAAGGCTATAGGCTTCCAGATTTTTTTTTCAAATTTTGAATACACAGCTCTCAATTCCTGGGCCCGCCCCTGGTTGGAGCAGACATATTCAGCGAAGACCAGCAAGGAATCATCAAGCAACTTGGCAGAACCAAGTCGGAACCTGTGCCTGAGAACAAGGATGCTGGATCAGATGACGACGATGATGATGAGGAAGACGAGGACGATGAGACTGGTGATGCTGATGCTGATGATGATGACGCTGGGGAGGATTTTTCAGGTGAAGAAGGCGGCGAGGGCGACGAGGAGGACGATGAACCTGAGGCCAACGGTGCTGGAGAAGAGGAAGGGGGAAGCGATGATGATGATGAGGAGAATGATGACGACGATGATGAGGATGAGGACGAAGATGACGAGGATGAAGGAAGATGAGGACCAGCCACCGTTCAAGAAGAAGAAATGATCTGTCGGCCTAGCTTTTGCTGCATCCTTTCAGTATCTGTTAGCTTGTCTTTCTGTTTAGATGATGATTGAGCAGGTCTGGTATAAAAAAAAAAAAATCGGACTAGAGGGAGTAGCTGATGTCTAGTTCCGATGAAGCCCAATTCAGTTGGATCCGATTTCATTCCGGTCCAAAGCCCATGGAATTTAGAAATCCAGCTCTAGATTTACTTGCCCCTCTCTTCAAAAACACTAAAGACGAGTCCTTATAAAATGCTTTCGACTGTAGTATGTAGCAGTATTATCTCGAAATGTATTTCTTATTTAATTTGGGCCAAAATATGAATGTTCAAAACGGCCTTTCATGAGCATGAATGGGGCAACTAATTCCCAAACAGAAAAGTATCAATTTTGGAAGGAATTTGGTCAGTATCAGTTCGGTCGAATCTCGATAAGAACAAAAATTTGTTCGGCTGGGCAATGGATTTGAAATCCTTGGAAAGGAAACCAAGAAAAACAGAGGCCGGAAACAAAGAAGTACGCTTCATGCCACTTGCCTTGTCTTACAGAACAGCCGAAAAGCTCACGCCTCAATGCTCCACTTCACATGCATGCCAAGTACTTCAGACAGCGTGCCGCTTAGCTCATACTCCAGGGCTCAGCTCAGTTGCGATCACCTTCTACATCTTTATAAACCAGAAACCCCTCGAGGAGACAGGCACGCACGCAGCAAGCGACATCACCAACCACAACCAGGAGCAAGCACAGTACCGTTAGCCATGGCGCGGTCCATCTTCTTCAGTCCAGATACAGTCCAGTCGATGTATTCAGCTGCAGAAGATGGATGAAAGCCGTCGATCGATCGGAGTATACGTGAGCACAATTAGGTCGATGCGCGAATCGAACTGTACCACGCGGGCGTGCTTTGCTCTCCGTTGCCTGGTTCGCTGCGACCTGCACTTCTATCGACCTATGATTGCCGACTGATCAGTGATCACTAGCAGCTTGGGTTTGGGATTGGAACAACCCGCACGAGTGGCTGACTTGTTTGCTGGCCGGAATCTCTCAGCGTCTCTCCCGGCGGTAGTGGCCGGAATCTCTCAGCGTCTCTCCCGGCGGTAGTGGCCGGAATAAACAAATGAGACTAACCTCATAATCCTAATCCACGGACTGCTCGGCCCGCATTGATTTTGCCCTCGTTTAAAACACTACTAGCTGCAACGTTGCGGACTTTTGTCAACTCATCTTGTCGCCGTGCAAATCATCATGCCCATTATCTCATCATGCAATCTTCTCTGATAGCAATTCCATCGCACGACTACGGCAGCCGGCCGAGAAGGAAACATCTCCACACCAGCCGAGAAGTTGCCGTTTGCCACCCTCTCCTCCTCTCGCGGATCTTGCCTTCTGATTAACCACTCGTTTGATCTGTGTTGAGTATGAACAACTCGATCCCGCCGTCACCCGCCCGTGCGCACACACTGATGCTCGCTGGCATGTCCTGTCCTGCTCGCAAGTGATAGGATTAATCATATATATCATCAGTGACATGGGAGATCCGTGCACGGTCACCGGGGGACAAGCCATAACGCATCATCATACAGTATTACAGTACACCACTAATCAACTACGCTCGAGGAAAAAACCAGTAATCTATGCTAATCTAAACCTGTAGGGGACTAGTAGTAGTACTTATTCAACTCTTAGCTGCTTGCAAGTACAGGTGGAGCATTAACGTTTAGTGCCAGAATGCAGCTGCAGATCTGGCAATAGGCAAGCCAGCCTCGAGATCTGGACGACCACGCCTCGTGGATCATGTCCGTTGCCGTGTTCTACCTGTGGCAACTGCATGCACCCGGCCTGCTCCTTCCTTGGCTTCGTCGTTCTTAATGCCAAGGAACAAGCCACATCCATGTAGGAGTACGTCCCTTTCTCTCCTCACTAACGCCAAAGGCTAACTAGTGACCTGGTTCGACCCGCTCATGCCAAGCAACTCCACAAAATCGAGCATGCACATAACCACATTATTTAAGACAAAGAATAAGAATGCGAGAATCCGAAAAACCCCTGACTTCTCGCCTAGAGCGACACGGGAGGCGACTCGCCAACCCTAACACCCGAGCCGCTGTTCGTCCACCTCGCTCGCTGCGCCGCCGGGCGAAGCTCGCGTGGCCGACGGTGGTGGGGGCCGCCTCCTCATGGATCGGGCCGGCGGCGAGACGTGGCGCTCGGCGGCGGGGCTTCGCGAGAGGTGGCGGGTCGGCATGGTGATGCTTCTCGGCGGCGGCGGGCCTGGGTTTGATCTGGGCTCCGGATGGGCCGGCGCGGCAGCATCAATCTCGGCGCTGCGGGTGCCCAGATCCGGCCTTCTTCGGTAGCTGCATGGTGGCGCTCTCGGTGCAAGTTGTAGGGCTACAGCCTGGAACCATGGTGGTTCCTGACCTCAGGCAGCACTCCTATGGTGCTAGCCGTCATGTTGCTCGGCGGGGAATGGTGCTTGTGCTGCGTCCGATGACCCTGGTGCATCCGGCGCCTTGTGCTGAAGTTTTGCCGCCGGTGGTCTCTGCGAGGTGTGGAGCATGTGGCGGCTGCTGGTGGTGGTCGACTGGGATGTGCTCGACCTCCGGGTGAGAACCCTGCGTCGACTTTGTCGTTCCCGGCGACAGCTATGTCTTTTGGCAACGTTTCCTCGTAGGAGGTGCCGTTGTGGAGCTTGAGCAGCCCCAGTTGATTGCCTTGTGGTCTCCGGGTGAAAACCCTTGATTCGCTTGCCGGATCGCATGACGGTGTTGTGCCCACCACAACAAATTCTCCCTGGAGGCGTCATCTTGGAGACCCAACGATGGCTTTTGGTGTTGTGTTTCGTGGTGTTGGTGCGGCCAGCTTGGGGCCGACGGTGGCATGTTTCTCCCTCCGGCGGGCCTTCGTGTGGTGTCGGTCACATGTATGTGCCCTCCCAGGGCCTTCCTATGGTTGCTATTTCCGGTGTGGTGAGCTTCGGGCTCTTGGTGGCATCTCGGCTCACCTTTGTTCAATGATGACACAATTGATGCCTCCCCAACCTGCTAACCGTCTTGACCTTCCGTGGCGGACCTCCTTGTCTAGGTTAGTACTAGGTGCTAGGCTTGACACTCGTCGATGATGATAGTGGTGCTCCTGAGTTGTGACGTGGGGTTCGAGTCGCACGCCGGTGCGGTGCGCTAGGCTGATTGCCGAGTCTTAGTATTGTGATCCCTCGACAGCACTCCCACCTCTTTTGCCCCTGGTGGGTCTTGATGTACCCTTTTCTAGTTGTCTTTTTTCATGTATTTTCTCTGTGTTCTCTTCCATTTATCCTCCTGTAACTTCTCCATCTGTTTGTTACAACATGGCTTGGCAGGCTACTTTCGATGAATGAAAAAAGTGGAACGGATCCCACCCCCCCACCCCCCCGCCGTCAATCTCGAAAAAAAAGAATAAGAACACAGAATACATGACCCGAAACGTCATGCTGAAAAGACCAACAACATGCAACGACAGATAACATCTACAACCATCCTTGACTACACATCGACTCCGAAAAAGAATCCCCACAGGCGATTCTCCTTGATGGGAACGACAAAAATAAAACATAGGGCCATCACCATAGCTAACCATTGAATGTCAGATCACGGGTTTTCACCCCGGATAACAAGTCTGAGCAATCTACGAGCAAAGACTTGAACTAGGAAAACAATACATAAACATCTCATTTCCGAATACAGCCAACTAAGGTCAGACCTAGGGTTGCACTTCAAGGTTAAGAGTTGGTACTGTAAGAGCACCACCAAACCGAGGCAACACGGTGTCGCCATATCCACTTGCCAATTAATCCGGCACCTCATTCCTCATGGTCCCTCACGAACTGACGTGAACTGCCACGTGGCCGATAGCTATGCTCCATTGAACGTGTTGTACAAAGCGACGAGTGGGACATCCATGTGTGAACAATGTGCCCAATCAACATGAAAACAGATATGCCATAATCATTTGGTCTTCAGTCAAAGTTTGGAGGTGTGATTGCGGTACCAAATGATTTCCATCACTGCATACCAAGGCACTTGTTTGCCCGGAAATGAAAATAGTTGCAAATTAAGTTTGGTCATCAAGGAGGAAATGTCATAGTGTGTCAACAAGATTAATAGTGTCAACAATTCATAATCATTGACCTTTTGAATGTATATCTAACCAAAATATTGAGAAGAGAGGACATAGAATTAGCGCTTGTTTCTTATGTCGTCTGCCGAACCTTTAGTATAATAAGTTAATAACTGAATATGTTATCTTGATCTAGCGATTGATTTTGACATATTACATTGGATCTCTAGCCTAATTGATATGAGATCGATGACTTATTACAAACTCAGTTTTGTGGCCTTGTACTTTTAATAGTTGTGGAGCAAAACCTTCATATACAAATAAAAAATTCTATGTTTGGAACAATACATTTTAGTCATCTCACACGGTTTTAAACATTCCTTGTGTCGTGCAAAGACAATTCTACAATAATGCTGCCAAAATAGGTCATGGGGCAGATCAAAACCTACCATCCTTCCCTGTTTATATTGAACTTTTTTTACTTTAATTATTTTTTCTCTTAGCAATAAATAATGTTGTTTTCAGTATTACAAGCAAGTATGATTGTATATACAATTGTCTTGATGAATAACTAGTAGTATAAACTATGTATTCATGCTCGTAACTAGAATGATTGGTTATCACATTATTATTAAAAATAGTCTCTTGTGCTAAAATGAAATTGTATTTTATTTTTATTTTAAGTTGAGATATTTATATAATATTTTGTTACAATACGTTTCACCCTAAGCACATGAAAACAATATTACCACGTTAATTTGAGAGTACATTAGTGCCCGCATTTTTGTTTTGTTATGTATTCGCTTGTCATCATGTCATGGTTTCCTTAAATATCAGCCTAAGTGTATGATTCTAGAAAATTGTATGATTCTAGATAAATGCCCTTTCATGAGTATGAATTGTGTCATGACGCTGGCCTCTGTACTACAATGGTCATGGCTCGGCCGAAACGACTTGCCAAGAGCTAACATCCCTACATATGCTCGACAGTAGTTAAAGAAGAGACTAGCAGAAGGCTCACGAACCGAACAACGGCTCTCCTCTTCCTCACATGTGTTCCTCTCTTCTTATTCCACACCTCTTGCTACTTGTATCCCCAAATGAGCAATTCAATCCTTGTAAACTTGTGTTGTGAGTGGTTCGTGAAGTTGGTTCGTAACAAATGGGCCAACTAATTTCCAAACGGAAAAGTTTCTTGGAAGGAATTTGTTTGGTCAATCGAACTGAAATCCTTATAAAGAACGTGAGCACAATTAGGCCGATGTGCGAACCAAACCGTCCCACGCGGGTGTACATATGCTCTCCATTTCCTGGTTCGCTGCGACCTGCACTTCCAACCAATTGCTGTATCTATCGACCTATGATTGCTGGCTGATCACTAGCAGCTTGGGTTTGGGAGTTGGAACAACCCGCACGAGTGGCTGACTTGTTTGCTGGCCGGAATCTCTCAGCGTCTCTCCCGGCGGTAGTGGCCGGAATAAACAAATGAGACTAAGCTCATACTAATCCATGGACTGCTCGGCCCGCATCGATTTGGCCCTCGTTTAGAACGCTACTGGCTGCAGCTTGGAAGCACCTCGTCTTGTCAACTCATCTTGTCGCCGTGCAAATCATCATGCCCATTATCTCATCATGCAATCCTCTCTGATAGCAATTCCATCGCACGACTACCCCAGCCGAGAAGGACGAAGCAACTCCACACCAGCCGAGAAGTTGCCGGTTGCCACCCGCTCCTCCTCTCGCGGATCATGTCTTCTAATTGACCACTCGATCGATCTGTGTTGAGTATGAACAAGTCGATCCCGTAGGTCGTCACCCGCCCGTGCGCGCCCGCACACACTCCTCTCGCTGGCATGTCCTGTCCTGCTTGCAAATGATAGGATTAATCATATATATCATCAGTGTCATGGGAGATCCGTGCCCTGTCACCGGGGGACAAGCCATAACGCATCATCATACATACACCGCTAATCTTGTACGCTCGACGAAAAACCCAGTAATCTATGCTAATCTAAACCTGTAGGAGACTAGGGGTAGTACTTATTCAACTCTTAGCTGCTTGCTAGCACAGGTGGAGGATTAACGTTTAGTGCCAGGAGGCTGCCGATCTGGCAATGGGCTAGCCAGCCTCGAGATCTAGACAACGAGCACGCAGGCCACCATGCCTCGCGGATCATGTCAGTTGCCGTGTTGTATGTACCCGGCCTGCTCCTTTCTGGGCTTCGCCGTTCATGGTGCCAAGGAACAATACACACATCCATGTCCTTTCTCTCCTCCTAACGCCATAGGTCAGCTAGTGAACTGGTTCGACCCGTTCTCCAATAGTTGTCACCAGTTGCTAGGATTTTGCCACCCACACCATCGCAGCTGAGTTGAGGATTCTTTTGTGAGTGAAATGTGACACCCCTCCCTGGCACATATTACCAGAGAGGCGGTCGTCCCGTGCGCCAGCCCAAGATATCTGGCCGCACGTCGCGACAGTGCAACATAATGGAAATCATTACACAATCAGGCACAAGAAATGCTACAAATGCTTTACAAGGCCATCAAGGCATGACCGAAACATCAAGCCGAGCATGGCTCAGGACAGAGTTTAATTGGCAGCGGAAGACGACTAAGGCAACGGCTTGGAGCGGCTCCACTCCACAGGCATCTGGCTGGGCTACTGATACTAGCACGCTCCGGCTCAACATCCTCGCTAAGATAGAAGATGAATCCTCGCCAAAATCTGGCCACAAACACAAAGCCCGTGAGTACATTTGTATGCACTCAGCAAGAATCGCCACTCACTACAAACAATCCAACAATCATGCAACAAGATATACATTGGAGATAAAATCCTACAACATGGCAAGTGTTTACTCTAGGAAGATCAATATAATAACATAAAGGTAGCATGGCATCACAAGCAAAACATGGCATAAGCAAACAATGGGGTATCACCAGTGTAGAGTCCAAACCAGGTGGGGTTGGATCGTACACTGGCAATCATACAAAGAAATTACCTGTGACGAGTATAATCGAGTGTACAAGTTGGTACCAAATAATACACAACAACACCTGTGATCACTATTAGGCCCTCTGGCATCAACTTTCCACTCTGGGCATGCACGGTTGATGCCGGCTCTGGCCTAACTCTAGGCTCCCAACGATCACACCGCCACCCGTATCACGGGTTACCGTCAGCGTCTCAAGACAATATTCCCTGCATCATCTTATTTGTTCATTTAGTGTAATCAGGTCGTTCATCAATTCTTTTAAACAAATCTTAAGTTTAACCTCCGGACACGACGAGGACACACAGTGTGACCGACACTGAACTGTTGTTCCATATCCCAGGAACGAGGCTAGCTTGCTAGGTTGAGTCTCTCGAGAGTTTGCTTTACCACCTATCAGAATGCACCCTACTCAGTCGACGCTCCAGGTTTCTCACGCCCAAAGTCGTACTAAGCAAAATACACTCTCACGACGGTCCACTTGTTAAGACACTCTCCTGCACCACCCTATGCGCATGGCACAACGGGCAAATAAATCCGGCACATCCCCCGGCGCGACCGGGTATGCCTAGCTCCGGACTCCCTATCATAGTCGAACCCGTGCCTGTCGACCACTCCCCTCGGACAGCGCAACCGAACGACTGCGCCCAATGGAAGGCACAAAAGGGGCTTAACAACCTACTAGGTCACGGTCCTCCCATGAGACGATGATGGTTCTGCTTTCAAAGTTCAGATTAGTGGCACCATGGACTGACCCTATCGTTGTTTGGAGGGGTGTTTCATTTAATCAAGTTTCATCACAACAAGTCCCAAAACAGAGGATTAGTCCAGCATAATAATCACGATATCGATATCATATATCATCAAACAACAAGGCATTAGCAACATAATATTTCAAGCAATAGTTTAGTTGGTTTGCGTCGACCGGGTGACTATCGCGGCGATTCCGCCGACAAGCGCCACCACAGATCAACTACAGAATATAGTTTAGTTGGTTTGCGTCGACCGGGTGACTATCACGGCGATTCCGCCGACAAGCGCCACCACAGATCAACTACAAAACATAGTAGGGCATATAGTCTCCAAAATGAACCAAAAAGCAATCATAAGAAAGAAAGCATCCATTCCACTCGAGGATTAACTTGACGTGGTGTCAACAATCTTGGCAAAAAGAACCAAATGGAAAGCAAATGTCCCAATCGTCGCAGTCCAGGTGGGCTTACGCCAACCACGTTTGACGGAGGGAGAAGAAGCAAATAACTCTTTTGGCAAATGCCCCCAACTCCGAGGATCATAAGATGAGTTTCGTCCACTCCTCACCTCGGCGAAGAAGAAGAAGTAAACAAAGCCACGCAAGTGCGAGGCGCACAGTTGTATTGTTTCCCCCATTCCTTTGACTGTGGCGGTTCCTCCAGCCCATCGCCTCTGGAATGGGGGTGATGCGCAGACAAGTAACTATAAAGTAATGCGACAATTTAAAATGCAACATGGCAGGAACAATATTACGAGTCTCATAATAAACATGAACAACACTCAGACATGCATAAATATAACGGTACAGACAAAAATATTAACACTCAGCATGGCAATAAGTAAACAAACAAACACTGTGGGACTGCTCATAGCAAGGGGTTAGCTTGCCTTCGAATACGGGGATCCACCGGGTTTGGGAAGGTCGGGACGATTCCGCGGCGTAGGGCAGCGATAGCCCCGTTGCACGGACTCCGGAATGCACGTACAAAAGGGCACCCCATAGAACCATTTTGGAACAAGATGAAATCAGTACCACCGGAAAGAGCTCGTCGAGACGAAGATTTAGAAATTTGAATCACCGAAAACGGACTTACGGTTCAAAAGATATTGATGTTCGAAAATCTGTCCAGGAAAAAGAAAAAGTTCCGCGCGAAAAAAACAGATCGGGCCGCAAATGGGCCGCTACTGCGCGCCACTGCGCTGCTGCGCCTGGCTGGGCCGATGCTGGGCTGGGCTGCTGCGCTGCTGTGCTGTACTGGGCCAAAAAAAAACGATTCAGGGAAAGAAGAAAAAAAAGAAACGAACACAGGGATCGATCCAGTGCGTCTTCTTCGTCCAGCACCCGTACTGGATGGAGCGGGAGCTGCCCGGGGACGGCCGGGGAGGGCGCCGGGAGGCCGGCCGGCGGTGGGGATGGGACGGAGGCGGTGCACCGTGGCCGTGGGAGGAGGCTAGGGGCGTGGGGTGGCACGGGGTGCGTCGCCCGTGAGCTTCGGCCTCACGGCCATGGCGGGAGCTCGGGTGGAGCTTGGCGGCGACGATGGGGTGGGCTAGGGACTACGAAAATGGCGGGAATGGAACAGTCCTGGTGCACCACGCCCATGGGTGCTACTCTCGATGGCGGAGGGGCTGTGGTTCATCCTAGCTGGAACTACTAGGGTTTCGGCCATTGGAGGCTTTGCCGAGCTTCTGCGAGCTTGTGGCTGCACAGGCTTGAGGGAGTGAGGCCAGGGGGGGGGGGGGGCAAGTGAGGGCTGGGAGTGCTCTGGAGGCTCGAGGGAGCTTCTTATAGCAGGGAGAGAGGAGGTAGCTCAACTACCTCAATCCGGTGCATAAATGGTGGTCGAGGTCACCGCTTACCTCACCTTCGTCTACAGGGGAGAAGAGGATGAGGATGAGGTGCTGGAAGAGCAGTAGGTCACAGGGGATCCACTGGAGCATAGAGGTTAGGGCTAGGTTAAGCAAAACAAGAGTTCTAAGCAAGTTTGAAAATCTGCTCCGAAGGTGTTCGATGAAATGCCCGAATGAACTTTTCGATTTTACAAAATTCCAGAAAAATTCCACTGGCTAGGTTTGGATGCTAGGAGATGGTCCACTGAGTTTGAGCTCAAGTGATTGCTTCCAAATATGGTTTTGGGTAAATGTCAAAAAAATGATCATAAGATGATCATCTTCGTTAGGGTTTATTCCGGGTTTAGGGATCGTGCGGATTTAATTATGAGCACATGGATGACTAGAGGAGGAGGATAACATGTCACTTCCCCTACATGTAAGCATAATTTTCCCAAAGGAGATATTTGCATGTCTTCCAAAAGTTGGAAGAGATTTATGGGGTGGTATTTAATTCCTACCAAAAAAAAGGACTTGGTGGCTCTTGGATAAAATATGTGGGCTGGTTGATATTATCCCATGTGATGAATTCACATGGCTCTTATCCAAACATGAAGGTATTTATGGTCCCTGGGGTGTAGAAGGGAGTGGTGGATAGGTGGTTCACATGATCATGCCCATTTTCTTGTGGGTGTAGGCTATGGCATGATGATTATATCATGGATTTATGAGGAGTGTAGAGGGGTTCATGTTAGGAAAAATAATTCCTTGACCAAGACAAGCACTGAGATATTTATCGAGGGTTTTGGAAATATTGCATTTGGTAAATATGCAATGTTTTGCATGTGGAGGAAAATAAATGGATAAGGTGATCTTGGAATATTTGGTGGAGTTTTCCAAGCTAGGAAAAATATGGTTCAGAAGGTAGATGGGATATTAGGATTTTCAGATCACAATATTTAGGCTACAAGGTTTTTAGGAAAAACCCTAGCGGAGGTTTTCAAAGTGGCCAAGAAATCACCGGAGATTCTCTGGAATTATTTTAGAGAAAAAGAACACGAGGGCATCATCTAGCAACAGAGGGAAAAATAATTTTTTTGAGATACGAGGGAAAAGTTTTTCGGGTGTGAGAAAACACCACTAAATTAGGGATCCAAATTTTGGGGTGTTACATGAAAGAAATACATAGTTACCGTACAATTTATATATTTGGGTGGCATTTGTGCAAACTTTAATGTTTTTCAATTTCTATGTATAGTTTGCCACACACTATACTTTTTCGATAAAGGACAGTATATTAATAGCAAGCTGATACCTACAACAATATAATGTCAAGATGTAACTCAAACATCATGGATGCACATAACCGCATTATTAAATAAACAAAGAAAAAGAAAACAAACTACATGACCCGAAAAGTCATGCCGAAAAGATCAACGACAGACAACTACAAACAACATCTACAACCATCCTTGACAACACACATACACTCCGAGAAAAGTTCCTCCACAAGAGATCCTACATTAAGGGCACGTTAAAAAGCGTAGCCATCACCAGACCTAACCACTAAACGCCAGATCACGGGTTTTCACCCCGGATAACAAGTATGAGCAATACCAAGTATAACCAACTAAAATTTAGATCGAATGTTTCCATCTCGGAGTTATGAATTGGTATTCTAAAAGCACCTGTCATATCCACTTGCCGACCCGGCTCCTCCATTCGTCATAGCCACTCACCTGCACGGCTGCACAACCCTGGCGGGAATTTCTACGTGGCCGAGAGCCATGCTCCATTGAAAGTGTTGTAAAAAGCGATAAGTGCCGCCCGACCACCACCATGAGAGCGACGCCCGCCGCCTCTCATGATGGAGACCGCAAAGAAAAGTTCATCGAGACTGCAGATAACACAAAAGGAGAAGTGGGGGCGACAGCACAGGAGAAGTTCAGAATCTACACTTTCAGGTTGAAAACCCAAGGTCTGTCCTTAATTGGTTGTGCCTGGCAATGGCCTTGTTGAAGGGCATTGTTTTTGAGGGTGCGGATTTCTTCAGGGTGAAAACCTATGATCTATGATCAGGGTGACGACGGTGTTTGAGCACTGTTCCCTTCTTGAATGCGTTGCTTCTGGAGAAACTAGACTTCTGGTACTGTTTTGGTGGTGTTAGGTCTGCTGCTACAAGGATAGATCACTATAGCGGGACTTTTCTTTTTTGTAATTCTTCTTTTTATTCTGAGTTGTGTGCATCCGTGTGGCCGCTAGGGTGACGCGTTGTTGCAGAGGGTGAACGTAATTGGTATCTTCGTGATATTAATATATGCTCTTATTATAAAAAAAGATACCACAAAAGGGGCTATCCCACAGCGAGATTCTAGACTACAAGCCAACTGACATGCATCAGCCCAACATTTATTGCCCTTGCAGTGAATAAGGTCCATCCGTGTTATGGATGATGAGATCTGTTGGTCGAGGAAGACATGCTCCCCAAGAGCTATGCCGGCAGGAATATTATATAGTGTAGTTCTTCTTGGATAGTCGTTATGGTGTTGAAACACAAGTGTACATACCAATCAGTCAAAATATTAAATAGGAAAGTATAAGCTCTCGTCCTGCTGCATCATTTCGTATCTTCTTTGTACAACTATAAATCAACATTTTGTTTCCTTCACATATGAAACTCATGATTAAGCGAGAGACATGGTTATTCAATGTTATCACACCAAGGATTCGAAAAAGTTTGTTAGCTTCTTGAAAAGCTCTAGAAGTACTAATCATATATGTACCAAATGATTTCTAGGTTGCAGGCTTTTAAATAGTTTCAATGCTTATTAATTTCAGTCCAAGAAATAAGGTAGGCTAAGTCCCACAGAAGAATTAGTGAGACATCCATCGTGTGAACAACGTGTCCAATCAGCATTGCATATACCTTGATCGTTTGGTCTTAACTCCAAGATTGGAGTTGTGGTTGACGTACCAAAGGATTTTCTTCAATGCGTATAAATACACTGTTTGTCCACTAAAAAACTTTCGCCATCGAGAAGTGAACCTTAGAATGTTTCAAGGCTAATTAGTACTTCTACAATGATAGGATGTATTGTCGATTTTCTTGGTCGATTTCTTAAACCCTAGGAGATAACCACATGATATGGCCAGCAAATGATGTCATAACCGGCCGGTTTGTGATACAAACAAACTTTTTCTACAGATTAATAGTGTGGACGATTCATAATTATCAATCTTGTTAATGTACATATACTCAAAAAAATGATGTGAGACATCAGCGAGTGTTCTTTGTGTCAACAAGAATTAGCTATAGACAGATTCATGCACCCTTGTGAAAATAATCTTTACAATTGATATGTAGCCTAGTTGAGATGAATTGTATGACTTGTAAATAGAGTTTTCATCCGGAGAATATTGTTTAATCTTTACAAGTATCTTTCTACGTGTAGAACTGTTGTTTAGAATAACTTATCTTATTTATTGTTACGTGCAAAGCCAATTGTACATACATGCATACTTAAAAAGCTCCATCAAAGACATGTCCAGAACTATGGTTCTGCCCTATTTATATTGAATTTTTTTACTTGTTTATAATATTTCTTATGTTATTTTTCATCAATTCACGCTTACATATACCAACTTGGTAATTTTTTCATGTTTAACTATTAGTATTAAACATGCGGTCATGTTCTTGTACAATATAACCACTATTATTTGCTATAAATTTTTACTAATTATCATTATAAATATTTTTCTTATGATAAATTAAATGTTATTTTATTGTAGATTTTATATTAATATTTTGTTAAAACATGTTTCACCCCAATTAGAAGAAAAAGTACCACATTATTCCGAGAATACATTTGTGCCCATTGTATGATAGTGTATAATTTGTTCCCATATCCATAATTTACTTAAATATCTACCTAGTTCGGTACATTGTCTTAGATCGTATGATTCTAGCAAAGTGTATGAAGACTCTCACGATTAGATATAACAAAGTAGAGACTATCAGGAGTAAAGTAAGCACCAATAAGTTACCAATCCTCGAATCCCTTCTTCCGCACTCGCTATTTCACTAAGTTTAATATCCTTCAAAATATCAATGTAATATTCCAAGTGCATGTTGTCTAGGTAACGTGTTATTCAGGATATGCGATGACGATACCCTCAATCAGGGTAGCACATCCACCGGCATGTGACCATTGTAACATTCTAGCTCATCGCTAACAGAATCTCATCTCGATAGAACTCCGATGTTAAGCATGTTTGCCTCCGAACAATATTGGGATGGGTGACTGACCGGGAATTTCTTTTCAGGTGCGCACGAGTGAGCACAAAGTGCGCAGGAAAGATTCGTGTTGGTATGGGCCAGTAGTGGCCAGGGTGTTACAACCATCCTTGATGGCGAGAAAATCCAACCATCAGCTCATCCAAGAAATGACGGGGATCTACGACCTTTAAATCTCATGTTGATTTGTAGGAAAACCAAAATGCCGATGCATTGACTCCACCACCACCACAACCACCACAATGGTACCCCAAACAATCAAACCTACACATATTTACATGCTAGATGCAGGACCCGGGTTCCCCATCCCTCCCGCGCACAATGGAGGGGAGTGGAAGCAACGCATTCATCGGAGGTCATCTCGGAGAACCGGGTTCCCTCTCTCTAGCCTCTTGCCTACTCTAGCAGAGCCAAGGGAAATGACTGCGAGTCAAGTCCTTACAAAAACGCATCCAACTTTAGTACTAGTATTGTCTCCTTCGATTTGAGGCAAAAAAGATGAATGTATAAAAATGCCCTTTCATGCGCATGAATGGGTCAACCAAATTCCGAACACACAAGTTTCAATCTCGAAAGAATTTTGCAAGTATCGTTTACAGCCTGTGCGCGCTACCCCTGATCTGCTGAATCTCGATCGGAAACCTGATTTTGTTCAGGCGATGGATCTGAAATCCTTAGAAAAGAAACCAAGAAAACAGAGGCCGGAAACCAATAACGATGCTGCCATGCCATGCTTGCCACTTGTCTCGTCTGACAGAAGAGCTGACGACGCGTCTTCACCTCAACTACACGTGCACGCACGCACGCCGCCGTGTCACTTTCAGACTTCAGACAGCGTCCAGCTCAGCTCAGACTCCATACAACTCAGCTCAGCTCAGATCTTTATATGCCAGCAAGGCCACATGCAGAAGGTCGCACACTCACGAAGCTACACCAACCAGCAAGGTAGCTACACCCGAACTCGGCAGCCATGGCGCGCGCAGGTTCAAGCTTCGCGCAGACTCAGCCATGGCTGCCACGCGAGATCCATCGGATTAGGATAGCCAGCCGGGGTCGTCGCCGGCGCGCCCGTGCGCGTGCACACCCTGGCTGGCATGTCCTGTCCTGCTCGCAGATGATAGGATTATCCTATATATCATCGCTGTGAAATGAGATCCCTGCATGGTTACCGGGGAACAGGCCATCAATAATCATCACACAGACGCCACTAATCTACACGTTCGAGGAAAAAACAACACTGATGTATGCCATTCTAAACCGGTAGGAGTATTACTTAAACAATTTGTAGCTGCTAGCATAGGTGTATTATTAACGTTTAGTGCCTGGACGCAGCAGGGCGGCCGCACGCCTCGCGGATCATGTCCGTGGCCTTGTACACACGCCATTCTTGCTGCCGAGGAACAACACACACCAACGTCATCATTTGTCTCCCACCAAACGCCAACGGGCAAATGGTTCAACCCGGAGTACATTCTTCGGTAAATGTTTGCTGAGATCATATATATGTAGTTTCTTACGCGCTATGCGACCCACACGCTCATTGGCGTCAATTCAGTTTTGACGTTGTAAGAGCATCTCAACCGGCATCCTTGTCAATGTGTCCGGGACACTAAAATGTTGACCGTGGTGGGATATCGGGACGCATGTCCCGTCTTTGTTGCAACGGCTGTGCCAAATCAGCCGTTCGTATTCAATTTTAGCCTTCTTTACTATTTATATTCTAATAGCAGCTACAACACACAATTAGTAACACCCAATTAATTGATAGCAACAAAATCGAAGTCCTGGTCAAAAAACGTCATGGTAGGCCACCAAGTCCGGCCACTAAAACGACACCGAGTCCGCGACATTGCAACACTTCATCGAAATGTCACCAAAATGCATAAATATAATTTTGTCTTCTCCAATAGAGCTTAAGAGTATAAGAAAACCTAGTATGATTATTCGGCTTCAATGTTGTCAGTTTTGGCTGAATGTGCATTTATCTTTTTTGGCTTTGATCTTTAGTGTTTCAAAGAAAGTTGTCCACCTTTCATCAGTTGTTTTATTTCCTAACTCGCCACTACCGCGTGGTGTCAAGCCGCACCCGCACCATGTCTCCTGCTGCTCTTGCGCCTCGCCACTGAAAGGACCAGTCATCCTCGTCACTTTCCCTCTTCAGTTATTGTACACATCTCGATGGTAGCGGGATGAGACAAAGACTTGGTCTGCGACGAGGATGAGGCGTTTGGTTTTTGCCAGTTGGATCATTGGTTACTAATTTGGTGGCTTATTAATACTTATTCAGAAATTTATCGTACATGGGCCATGTCACTTGCTCTTTTTGCCAATCAATTATCCATGTCATCCCACTAACATTTATTAATTATTTTCTATCTCTACATGCAAGTATCCTCATCGACATTTTTTAGCCCAGCAAACTGTCCACATCATGTTTAATGTTCTAGATAAAATCACATCATTTCGCTATGTAGTTATACAAGTAAATCATGTGTAAGTAGAACACCGGAATTAGTTTCGCTTGTGAACCTTTTACCAATTATTTTCGATTAAAATCATATAGTTGTTATTTGAAATTATGGAGTCTTCTATATGTATTCACTAAAAAAGTTTTTTACAATTATTGTGCGGCAATGTGCATGATCATCTTCATGCAAGCCATCCACAACATCCGTTTCTTCAACCTGTTGATATAATTATATATATTTATATATATCAATCATAACACTCCTAAACCATAATGATATTTAATTATAAACCACACATACACTCGATGTCTAGTTTTTATCCTCTTCACTGTCAGGATTATCTAAATTTTGCATATTTGATGTTTTATGCGTTTTCTTAGATACCCATCGTTCTCGTCACTTCACCTCTTCAGTTACCGTACACCTCGATGGTTCGCGATGAGACGAAGACTTGGACTGTGACGAGGATGAGGAGGTTGGTTTTTTCACAGTTAAATCATTGGTTACTAATTCAGTGGCCGATTAGTAATTATTCAGGGTAACCAACTTATTTAAAAATTGATTACAATTAGTAAATCTATAAACAATTACGAAGATGAGGCACGCTGATTATACTGACTTTTGATGGTTTTCACCTGCTGTTACATTTACTATATAGATTTTCTTCACTGGAGAAGGGACAGGTTGGAGCCTCCGCACGCTTGAAGAAAATCGTGGGTTAGATTGTTATGCATTTTGGAATAGGGGTGGATGTGCATGGTAGCTGGGCTGTGGCAGGCGATGACCTGATATTCTGTCTGAATACTATGCCATGTGTATTAATAATAGTACTACCGATGTACGTATTGGTAAGTTAGTCTGGTATGCCGTTCAATCTAACAGATACCAAACTACTTTGCCAAAAAGGTATGGTCCCTAATTATATGTTTTCTTATAATGGAGCCAATACTATGTTTTCTTGTAGTGAAGCACAACAGGGATTATAGCTACTTCAGATAATTTGTCTAGAATATTGTAAAATGTATCATTCTTCCATATTATATTGAATTTTTTTACGTCAATAGATTGGCATTACCATTGCACCTATGATATTTTTCTTCCATACACATTCATTCATGTATGAGTAGAATTAATTATGTACTCAAATGCTCGAACATAGACATACTTATTTGGTATACTGTTTTATTAATAATATTTACAAATATATCTAATGGAGTTAAAGTGAGATTATATTTTTAAGAAGACGTTATATTTTTTTTCACAATGTTACATCATTATTTTCAAGACATTTTAACTTGAATGTATGAAGACTAAAAATATCACATTACCCCAACTATACAATCATCCCCATTGTATTGCAGTCATTTATGTGTATCCACATATAATGTATCCTTAAGTATCTATATAACTTGGTAGATTGTTCCAGAGTATATAACTCCACGTTTCGCATCAACCAGTGGAGGGGAGGAAACTCGTGGGAAAACCTCTCATTCACTGTTGTAGGGCAAATGGGGAAAATGGATTTAAATGTCCTTAATGAAATGCATTTGATTAAAATACTTATATTGTCTAAAAAAAAATTGTCCATGACCATGGATGGGCCTGACAAATTTCCAAATATAAGTTTTTTAATCTTGATGGAATTTGGCGAGTGTGGTTTAACAGCCTGTTGCTAGCACTGAATCTCCTCAATATGAGAAATCTGATTTTCTTCCCCCACGATCGATCTGAAATTCACAATAAGAAACCAAGAAAACAGAGGCCAGAAACCGAGAACGATCCTGCCATGCCGTGCCACTTGTCTTGTTTGATACTAGAAGAATTCATGAGCTGAAGACGCGTCTCCTTCCTCACGACCTCAACTACACATGCGCGCACGCACGCACCCGTGTCAATGTCAGACTTCAGACAGCGTCCAGCTCAGCTCAGACTACAGACAACTCAGCTCAGATATTTATAAGCAAGCAATGCCACACACAGAAGGTCGAACTCGGCAGCTACAGCTACCAAGAAGGCACCAGCCAGCTACACTTGATCGACCTCGGCAGCCATGGCGCGCAACTTCGCGCGCTCCATCTCCTTCCCGCTAAGCCCCTCCAGGTCTTCCAAGCCGCGCGCGCCGTCGTCGTCGTCGTCGTACCACGCGCGCTCCGTCTCTCTACCCTGCCGGTCGCACCCGATCCTGGCGCACCTCCACACCCACATCCGCGCCGTGCGCGCGTGGGCGCAGCAGGGCCCGGCGTCGGCGTCCTCGTCCGTCGCCGCGGGGCTGGCGCACGTGGACGCGCTCCACGCCGCGCTCGGCGACCTCCTGGACCTCCCCGAGGCCCAGGCCGCGCTCTCGGGCGCCGGCGCCTCCAGCGACCGGCTCCTGGACGCGTTCCTGCGACTCGCCGACGCCCACGGTTGCTTCCAGGAGTCCGTGGTCGCGCTCAAGCAGGACGTCGCCGAGGCGCTGACCGCCGTGCGACGCCGTGACGGGGCGAGGCTCGCGTCGGCTGTGCGCGCGCAGCGCAGGGCCGGGAAGGAGCTCGCGCGGCTCGCGGCGGCGGCCAGGGAGTGCGCCGTCCGTCCGTCGCGGCTCAGCATCATGGGTGGGAGCGGCGCGGCTGAGGTGGAGGTGACGGGGCTGCTGATGGAGTCTGCTGCGGCGACGGCGGCCGCGTCGGCCGCGCTGTTCGGCGCGGTGGCGGCCATGTCGGCCTCCGTGGCGTCCGTGGCGGCGGAGTCGTGCTCGTGCAAGCGAACGGCGGCGCTGGTGTGCCTGGTGAAGACGAAGAAGAAGTCGAGATCAGGGGATTTTCAGGTTGAGGCAGAGGAGACGATGGCGGCGGTGGCGGAGCGGCTGGAAGAGCTGGAGGAGTGCATCGAGGAGCTGGAGGCCGGCAGCGAGAAGGTGTTCCGGAGCCTGGTGCAGACCAGGGTGGCGCTGCTCAACATCCACACCCTCCACATCTTCTAGCTTCTATCCCAGCTTGAGTAGTGAGATTAATGGCAGGAAACCAGTGCCAATGTAACTGTAAATAAGTAGATGATGACCATGAATAGAAGAAGGAATTTATGCCGTGCAATTCTTGCTTGCGTCTAAAACTCTGAATGTGCCTGCGTTGCAAAATGTTCGTCTTCTGAAAAATATGCATTCCGGCGAGGACTTTAGCTTGAGCTGTGGTCAGTGCTAGTGTTGGTTTTGCACATCAATGTTCAGAGTTTAGAGCACATTTTGTTTCATTGAAAAAAAAGTGGTGAAAATTTCATGTTTCTACTGAATTTGAAGTGTTCTCTTCAGAACAACTGAATAGTCTGAATTGAATGTGCTCCATGTTTGGTTGTTGAGTTGTATAGAATGGGCTGTGGGTCGCCCATGTTAACTGCTAAGGCCCATTAATTATTTACAGCTGAAGCCCATACGGGTGTCCACAGAACGCTTAAGAACCGTCCTCTTAAACAAAAAATGTACTACTTGGTCATTATACGAACTGGTGATCCTCCCATTTTTGTGAATGATGTAACTGCAAACGATGTATCTTTGATTACTAATTAATAAAGTTGCCGTGGTGTTTTTCGTCAAAAAAAGAACCAATGATCAGAAATTTGCTCAGTAAAAAGCGCTCAAAGAGAAATCGGTGCGAAATTTGCTCACTGGATTTTCTCTTTATGGCTTTGTGATGCAATGTCAATTGTTCATCTATAATGAATGGCAACAATGCCGCCACTTTGCTAAGGGTCTCCTTGCTTCAACGGATTTTCAAAGTAATTTCATAGGAATCCAATGGAGCCCAAAGAAATGAATCCTCCTATATTCCTATGGAATGCATTTCTATACTACAATCACATAGGAATTCTAGCAAGTGTTTGGACCTCATGGAAAAATTCCTATGAGTCTATGACAACTATGGTTTGCACCCAACTCTATACAAATTTCCTGCATTTTCCTGTAGTACAACCAAACAACCCTAGCAATTTCAGCCCGTGCGGCCAGAGAGAGGTGCTAAGTAATTAAGGGCAATTTTAAGTCAATTGACCAACAGCAGATAATTGTTTCCCACGAATAAAAATCTCGATGGGCTGACCGTAGGCGTTGGATCTACATCGTGCAGCTCCGAAAAAGGTGATCGTTCTGCAGATGAAAAGTTCAGAAACATTTCGGTACAGACATCGTTCCATATATACTAGCTCTATACTGGTAGAATCCGAATGTGGAATATATATACAGATGATACAGTATGATTATTGTTAGCACAAACTTACAAATACTTGCTCTTTTTTGTTGGCTGAGAAAATCCCAAACTGAAAAACAGTCGTCTCAAACAGACAATCGACAGTACTAATTAGAGACAAAATTTAAATGGAAATCTTGAGCGTGTGTCGCCTCGATCTCCATGGCCACATGCCGGCTGGTTCGACCGTCCAACAAAAGAAACCAGAACGCAAGGATCGGCGAGCTAGGGCGGCGGGACACGAGCAACGAGACCAGAGAGATGCGAGTGCCGTGCGTACGGACAAAAGTACAGCTCGATGTACGGCTGCTGTACAATTAAAAAGAGGAGGACATGTCGGCGGAAGTCGAGCCTCGCGCACACGGCCTGTCTCCTCCGGCGCTCGCACGGCCGGCCGGCCACACGCGCCGCGATCGGATCGTGTCGGGCCGGCGAGCGCACGCGATACGCCGACGCCCGTTCGTGTCCGGTAGCGGCGACATAGCAGGGCACAGGGCGAGCACAAATATGCCACCGATCGAGATCCACCATATCCAAGGATCGATTTCGTGCTCCATGACACTCTAACTTACATGCTGGTGAAGATGGTAAGGTAAGGGTGTGTGCATGTTGTTGCCGACGCCGGCCGGCCGGCAAGGTCGGCGGGTAGGCACGTACTCCGCGTGGCATGGACGGTGGCCGGCCGGCTCTCGTGATTGCTTCTTGATGCGATCGAGGTACACAAAATACAATCTATGTGTCCATGATCTTGGGTGTCCATGAGGCCGGGCACAGATTCTTCATCGCTCCAACATCGATCGATTGGCCATCATGTAATGGTTCCTCGTCGGCCATCATGTGTATTTTCCTGGTCGAGATCTATATCCATTCTTTCGACATGAAAGATCCATGCCCATGGACCGGTCGATGGCGTGCTGCCTTGCGACAAAGGCGCAAATGAACCTAGCACGCTAGCTTTTAGGTGCAGCCTTGCAGGTGAAGATGCCGTTGCCGACGCCGGCCGGGACGGCGGGCATGCCATGCCATGTCTCGCTTGCCGGTGCTGGACCGGCCGTGGCATGGACGGTGGCCGGTCGGCCTTGATGATGTGCTAACAAAAAATACAACTATCCATGATGCTCGGCGCCTCGGCGTCGATCGGAGCCGACCACCTGACTTATACTGAGATCATCGCGCGCGCATGCATTGAGGGAGATGGAACATATTCCTGTACTGCATCGCGCTAACATCGATCAAACATGTACAAGCATGGAGAGAATTGTGCCCATGACTTGATTTGCTCATGTATCACGCATGTTCTTGCCGTCTATGTAAACGTCTTTGCTGACAACATTTTACACACATATACGGGCGTAGTTTCAGTCCATCATATAGTACACTAGCACTGCGTCTCCTGCTTGCTTGCTTGTTGGCTGATCGGCCTGAACCGAGCATGCATTTGTGCTTGCATGCACATGCATGGCATATGAGATGTACATCGAGATCAAGTGGCATGGCTCCTTCAGATCAAAAAAAAAAAAAGTCAAATGGTTCCAAACGGTGCTAGCTAGCTCTACTGTTATCTTTAGGAGTAATCGTCAAAACCAGGGCCGTCTCCAGAAATTTGGGGCCCCGGTGCGAAATGCAAAATTGGGCCCTAAATATTTAAATCGAATTTTTGAACAAGTTTAATTGAATTCAAGTTTTGTTCAAGAAAGTCATCATAAATTTTATGAAATTAGTTCAAAATAGTTTGCTAACCCAAAATGATGATTATTTTGTTGTGGGCTATAATCTGGTTCTCTAGAGAATCATTATTGGACTATCGTGCAAACACAACCATGGTCTTCTTCCCAACTATAGCGGATGGTCAATAGCCAAAATACGCATAACTAAAATAGAGGACCAGTTTTTCTAAATGGAAACCACTAGCCCAAACATAATGACGGTAGTGCTAATGTTTATGAAACGAAAGGGATAGGGATGTTGTCCAGTCCCACACTCAATTTCTCCACCATGAATACCCACGAAACGGAGCTAATTTGTAGAGAATGGAGAAATCACCTTGTTCGGTGGGATTTGGAGCCAGTTGAGCAAGCGGTGGAGTGGAGAGCTGACCCATGGCGGCCAATCTTGGAGAGCGGAGAATTCACACCAATAGAATGCGACGCGGGACAACCGATCAAGCCAACTGAGGAGAAGGATGACTTGAAGAATCCGGTGGCCGCTGGCGGCGGCGGCGTGATGTAGTATCTGCGGAAAGGTATCACATCAAGTTATGCATGACGTACAGAGAACGGAAGACTTAAACCGTAGCGAGATATACGCGATTTACGGCTGTTAACTCTTAATAATAGTCTATTAATGATATTTGGGGGCCCCATTTTTTTGGGGGCCCTGTGCAGTAGCACAGCTCGCACGCCCTTGTCAACGGACCTGGTCAAAACGATTAGCTGTGTTTGCAGGGGGCACGCAGCGCGCGGTTGCCTGAGCTAGTACCACTAATTTAAACGGATAATACCTGGTTAGTGAGCTGTTCTTGCCCTCACCGTACACAAGTAAGAATCTTTCTCCTCGATATTTGAGCGGCCGAGATGATTAGTCTGTGAACTGTGATGAGGTTACAAATAAGACTAGCCATAGTGGGGAGTAACTACAACTAGTAACATACACATATTACTAGACTATGTTACTACCCTCATAGTGCAAAGTAACATAGAGGTGGTGTCATATATGGTCTCATTTATTACTCTATAGACTCATTTTTTCTTGAAAAGTGTGATGTTACTAGTGTTACAAGTAACTAGCTAAGTTACTCTATTTGCATCTCTCCTCATTAATTACATGCCACGTAGGATTTTTTGCTTAGGTGACATCTATGTTACTAGTGAAATTACTCCCACTATGAGTAGTCTAACAGTAGTGACTTAGCAAGCAATTTTTATCGATAGCTAGGTAGCTGTTACGGCATCACGATCCATGTCATCACCTACGGCGTCTCTACTCTCTAGCGGGAGGAATGTCCAATGTGGAAGAGAACGAGAAGCCCACAAGGGACCAATGGGCCAAGAGAGTTTGCAGGCCATCGACACGGGTTAAATATTAAGCCTAGCCGTTTTCATCAGTACGGACTTTTGGGATAATTGGCTAGTGCATCCGTTTAATATGATATCACAGTCAAGAGGTCTCAAGTTTAAGTTTAAGACCCGGTCAATGCACTATTACCTACAAATAGTTGCATCTGTGATCGATCCCACGTCTGAGGGTCTTTATGTACGTCCACAACCTAAACGTGAGGGGGGATGTTAAATATAAAGCCTAGACCAGAAACATTTGTGCGGAGGATGTGTTAGGTCTCAATGGAAGCATTTCTAACCATGAAGCCGTAGGCCGCGCCGGCGGAGAACCCTATCAAGGAAGACGAATGGTGACCGACACTTTTTCTTTTTACAGGAGAAACACAGAGTGAGTAAATGTACATGTTTCATCCAGCCCGTCATATCGCGCCCACGTCTGGGCCACCAACCCACGTGCTGATAAGGAACGTCAAATCCATGTGGAGAAAATTCTAGAGAGGGAGGGAGCCAGAAACAACTCAGCGAGTGGGAAAAATAAGGTATGACGTGTACACACGAGAAGACAGGAAAATTAAGTAGTAGTGAGGGCTTCTAATTAGATATAAATTATAAGCCTAGACTATATGCATAGAAATATAATAGAAACCAACTTATTTCATGTTCATCTGCATTCAGACGATGTCAAATAACCAATCAATCCATTTTGACTTGTAAGAAATATTAGTCCACAAAATGACCTTACATGCCAACGGGTAAATTTAAACTCCGGAAAAAATTCTTCAAGAATACACTTTGGTTACGAATAAAAATTAAAGATAGCACAACACAAGAGAAATTTTCAGTGACACATTGCAACATATACTAAATGACACTACAAGTTGTATTTAGACAAATTTGTTTAAGGATGCCAAATATGTTGAAAATATTAAACTCGTTAAGTCCATGGCATGCTAATAGCAAGCTCTATAGAAATATAAAAGTTTATTATAAATATGGGATATAGCGAGCTGCGACGGGTATATCTACGCACGATAATCAAACTGTTGGATCAACCCTATAAGCCTTTTTCCACCCTACATCTAAACTAAAGTCGTGAAATGAACACCCACCTATTTTCCTTTTCTTTTCACTTTCGCTGACCGAACCCACCTCCCACGGCTACACCCAATCCCCCCGCCACCCCTGCATCATGCGTCCCCTCCTATCCCAACAAAGCCTTCTCCCCAACACCGGGCGCGCCCTCTTCTCTTGGCCATCAGTCGCGCCCCTTCCCCGACATCGGCGCCACGTACCCTGCCAGCCACAGTGGGCCGTGCCGGCCTCCTCAGGGCACGCGGAAACCGGCCACCTTAGGCGTCGACGCCATCGGAAAGGCGATGACCGCGGAATTTGTTTGGAACAGCCCAGAAGATGGCCTCGCTGATGTCCAGGACACACTGCGCCGCACCACGGTGTCCGAGCTCGCACCTCACTGGTTTCCCCTAGGTGGCATGCCCCTCGCGCCGGTGGCATATGCCTGCGTCCCACAAAGGGGATGTTCAAAAAAGGCCATGTGCAACCGTGGCGACAAGCACGTCGGCGATTGGGTCAGACCCCACGCGATGGGTGTGGATTGTGGGCACGTGTGTGTTTCTTTTTTGAATATTATTTCATTGACAAAGAAACTAGGCACGACTATTTTTCTCGTTAACGGGGAACGGGCGCGGCTGCTTACTCGTTAATGTTGATTTCGGAAGGAGAAATCAAATATGTGTTGATCTCGTATTGAGATTTCAATTAGCCCGCAAAAATTTTACTAAGTAAAATTTGATTACCAAATAACTTGGATCATATTTGTAGTAACGATCTATCTTCCGTGGAACTATTTTCAACCTCTCGGTTCGGCGACTATGGGAGTAGAACCGAAGTTGGGCATTTTGGCGCCAACATATTTTTACACCTGTGAAGCTCATTGTGTTTGGCGTCATAGAGATTGGCGCCGACCTCAGTTCGGATGTTGTATTCGGCTAACGTCGAGGTGCACAAGTTTGGCTCCAATCGCATTGGCCCGGAATGCCCGAACCAAGGGCTAAATTTGGAAACAGTTTCACTGAGAAGCCAGATGTGCTATTAATTTCCCCCATTTTCCATTTTTGGCAAAACAAAAATGAGATCGACCAGCTGGAGATTGCGATTGCATATGCACGTAGGTACAAAAAGGTACCGCTGGAGGTACGAGTGTCGGTACAAAACCGAGAAGGACATGTCGGCGCCCATCGCGGCCCAGGCCTGTCTCCCTCCGGCGCACGCGCGTCGCCCGCCGGGATCGGATCCTGTCGGGCGCGCGTTCGTGTCCGGGAGCGGCGACACAGCAGGCGCCATATGCTCTCGTTTGGCCTCTCGTCGGCAGGTGCGCACCGGTGTACGTACGGATCGAGAGGCCGTCGACATCCCTGTGCAGCGATCGAGATTCGAGACCCATGGAGGGATGACGTGCTAGCCGGCGATCGAGTCGATGCCGTCGACGCCGGCCGGCGGGCAATATATCTATCGATCGTGCAGGTGTTCCGGGGGATAACGTAATGGAATGTAGATGCCGTTGCCGGCGCCGGCCGGCCGGCAAATAGGCGGTGGTCGGCGCGCGGAATGGCATGTCTTCATGTCTCGCTTATTGATGCCTTGCCGGAGTACGTGGCATGCATGGACGGTGGCCGGTCGGCCGGCCAGCTCGTGACTGGTTCTTGATGTTGCGGTACCAAAACCGCATCTATCCTCCATGGATGATGCTCGGCGCCGATCAGAGCCGACCGCCGGACAGCTCCGCATATGCAACCAGCTAGCTTGAATTGTGCCGTCGCCGCCGCACGTGCCGCATACGTACGTACGTCGACTAATTTGCTCCCATGCATGCATGGATGTGATCCTCCCGTCCATGTTAACATCTTTACATGCTGACAACACTCTACACTCAGCCTGGGAATGGTGCGGCTTCTTTTGGGCGTTTTGGGCTGGATTTTGCCGTGGCTTCAGATGGTTTGGGCTGAAGTGGTTTTAACAGCGAAATGGGCTGGGGCGGTGTGGGCTCAGCAGCGAAGCGGGTTGGGGCGGTGCGGTCTGGTCTCAGAAAAAAAAGGTAGAAACGGGCTGAAACCATGGGTTCGACCCGCACCATCCGTGCGGGTTCAGTGCTCCACCACAGAAGACCACGCCTCTCCTTCCTCTGTTCGTCCCCAAGTACCAATCCCCATGGGCGGCTAGATCCTGCACCTCCACCGCCGCCGCCCTGCATCCCAACTTCCGCCGCCCTGAACTGCTACCTGGGCCGTGTACCTTCGGCACCCCAGCACCATCCTCCCTCAGCAGGCTAGGGCTAGGGTTCCAGTGTCACCGCCGGCCGCCGCCCTGCACGGTCACCGCCGCCGCGCGCGTGGAGGAGGGAGTGTGATGCGGCTGCTGCAACGCCAGCGATGGGAGTCACGGAGGGATGCCCCTGCCTCGTCGTCCTCCAGGCGCTGTTAAGACCCGCGCGTTTCCTCTGACTCCGAGGAGGGGACGGCGGCTTGCTCGCCGGCGTGGCTGCGGCTCACTGCTAGTGCGGCTCCTCGTCTGGTTCGTCCGCCGATCCCCCTCTCTATGAGGCCTCCTTCCTCTTCTGAAGTTTCTTGGCAAGAATTAATCTGTTGTTTGCAAGATGCATCTTAAAATTTTCCTATTCTTCAGCTTGTTTGTGCACTGATGCTTGTAAAGAAAGGTTGAAAGCTCTAGGTATGTTCATATGGAAAACTGCATATGGGTTTGCATATGATCTGTGAAATACAAAGTGAAATCGTAGCAGTTTACCTTGTACCTTGTGCGAGTTCGCATATGAGTATGCTACCTGCTAATGCGTTTCAGTTTGTAAAGAAAGGATGGATATGCTCTTTTGTAATCGATTAGTAGTCATTGCCTTGTGTTATTTAGTCTTGTTTATATAACATAATTTGAGGAATGGATGGATTCAATGCTACTTATAATATTCTGCTACTTATAATTTTAGTATACATGTGTTCAGTCGCTACTTATAATATTTTGCTACAAAGTAATATAACTCATGTCTCTAAGGCATATTGTATTAGTCTATTATTCCTGAGGTCTAGGAGATACACGAGCCTCCTTAAAACCACATGCCCTTGAAGCTTTAGTTTGTGCAAAAGACTGGCTTATTAAAGTCCCAAGTAATGAAGGTAAAATATATTTTAAGAAGTCATGTGCATAAATGTAATTTTTGATGCTTACTATATATTTTCCATGTGCAGGTCCAAGCTCAGAGCATGATGCTGGGTCATTTCATGATGTCCACTAGTAGTTGCTGGTATGTTTACAATACTTCATAAGCAAGTACAGTACAGTCAGCTACTATGCTCTGCTATATTCTTAGATCTGAAAATTAGGAATGATCAGCACTTGCATCAATTAGGACAGTCAGCTACTATGCTATATTCCTTATGCATCTATTGTGTTCATGCTATTGGCTGCAGGTGCACTAGATAGACTGGTATCTTCAGTATGATGTGGTAGCCAGATTCGTCAACCGTCGTCGTGCTCGTCGCCTGCCACAGCATGTTTTTCATCGCCTTCATTAGAGTTTTAGCTGTGGACATGATTTGTATTCTGATATGGTACTGTACTTGGTCGTTTCTCCTTGGCATGTTTTGATATTGAGCCAGATGTATCACAAAACCACAACTTCTATGCCACATTGCTGCTTCTGTAATATCTTCTGTGGCTGCATGACGTGGTGCGCGCTTGAATTGATTATTACATCGAATGTCCTTGCCATCCTACTTTTACCTGTCGTACATCATGTATTCATATGTATTCATGTACCATGAATTAGACTTGTTATTAAGTGTTCTGAACTTGTAATATAGTTTTCCAGAAGTTTTTTGTGATTTTCGTTGTATTATTATTTATTGTATAATTCATGATCATTGTTTTAAGATGATCTGATGGATATTTCACATATATAATTTTTTAATAATGTCAAATCTGACACCAACGATTAGCTTACAGTAATCTACATATGGAGTACATCAGTTACTAATACTACTACAACGATTACCTTGCTACTAGCAGTAGTAGCAAGCTAGCAGTATTAGCAGTCAGTCAGCCACCACCCACCAGCGACCAATGCACAGATCCACGGGTTGAACCCGCGGGTTCAGCCCGCAAATTTACATGCGGTGCGGTGTGGTGCGGCCGGAGATTACGCGCGGTGTGGTGCGGTGTGGTTTAAGAAATCAATCTTTTGGCGCGGTGTGGGCTGGGAAATGAAGTCAACATCATTAGGTGCGGGCTGGACATGGTGCGGGCTTTGCCCCATTCCCAGGCTGACTCTACACAGATGATCGTATGGTGTCTTGCTGATCGACATGGCCTGATGGCCCTAAGACACGGTCATCGTCATTCACTACATGCAATGATAAATATGTTGAGCGCCCTAAAGCGCTCGACAAACAACGAATTCCCTCGGCATACGTGTCACGCTCGGCATAGACCGATGATACGACCGGCAAACGAAAACGCTCGGCAAATAGAGGTGTACCGAGCGTTTTTTGTAGGCCGTCGGCGAAGTAACGCTCGGCATACATAGGATGCCTACCCCCTTCGGGGCGACGTGGTACTAGCTTCGGCTCTCCCTCCCGGTAGGAAGCGGCAGAGAGGGGATGGGGAAGGTGGCGAGGGGATGGGGAAGGAGGCGGCGGTGATGGACTCCGGTGGGATTCCGGTGGATCGGGGCGAGTGGATGGAGCGGAGGGGATGGGCGGCGGCGGCGGCGGTGGTCTGGGTGTGAGCGGAGTGGATGGAGCGGAGGGGATGACCGAGGGGATCGACCGATCGAGCAAGTAGTGGGTCTCCGTTGGGCTTCCGGTGGGCTTGTTGGGTTTCATCCCGTTGAACCCGTACGGGATAATGGGACTATTAAGCGGGACGAACGGGTTATTTTTGGTGGGACGGGACGCGGGATTGCTGGGAAATCCCATCCCACCTGAAATCATACTCGGCATAGACCGATGTCAGGCGATACGATCGGCAAACGAAAACGCTCGGCAAATAGAGCTGTACCGAGCAATTTTTGCTGGCCGTCGGCAAAGTAACGCTCCGCATACAGACCTTACATAAGACGCTCGGCAATTATGTCGTTTCCTGTAGTGATTGGCAGATCACGGGTGCGTGATCATTATGCACGCTAGAGTAGTGGACATTTGTGCGTGCTTGCATGCACACCATGCATGGCGGCATGGTGGTGCATGGTTCCAATTTCCAGATGCTGCTAGCTCGCTCCATTGCGCTATTGGTCGACAGGATGAGCTGTGTTTGCAGGGGGCACGCCGCACGCAATGGTGCCCAGATGTAGTGGTACTAATTTAAACAGGTACTACTAGCTTTGCCCTCACCGTGTACGTACTACCCTTAAGAATCTTTTCTCCTCGAGATTTGAGCATCTGGGGTTGATTAGTCTGTGATGAGATACATTGAGATCAGCAGTAATTAGCAAGCTTGCTGGCTGGCGGATTAGTACCCGGTCGATTGGCAGTAAAGAATTAAGAAACTGGTGACAAAGAGCATCGATAGGATCGTGAGGACGCATGCAAATGTGATCTTCTCTGACATATACGCGTGTGCGTCATATCAATTGTCCGGCTCCCTTCATTCCTTCAAGCATCAATCTGACAATTTCTGTTCATATTAATTTGCTTGGGTGAGAAGCTCATAATGGAGTACAAAATTAATTACATACACTTGCAACACATACAGCAGTACCGGATCATGCTGCAAATATGTACGTGCGTGCGATATTCATGTCAGCACTACTGGAAAATGCAACTTCTTACTATGAGGATTTCTCCCGCTTATCATGACAATGCACAAATTATTCAATGAAAATATTCGAATTGTCAATTCATTATCAATAATTTCTTGATTTATACATTTTATTATTTAGATTCATGTACAAACAAGACAATTAACATGTTTTTTGTTTTATCAATACATCATTTAGTAGAAATAATATCGTTCGTTGAATACATGAGTGTTCCATGATGTGATCTATATGTGATCATGAGCTTTGTAATTTAGTTGAATTCATAGATGCTACTCTTCATTATCTTATGAATATGCTACTCAAGTGGTTTTATTAATGTAAACTCCGGAGTCACTTTTGTCCCACGGTGCGAAGTTGACAGTGTGCGCACCGTGTGTGACTCTTTGGATTAAAGATTATGCGAATACTTGCCATGAGTTGTTCTTTGTGTTGGATGTCTCTATGATATTGTGGCGTTTGTTTAGTACTAATTTGGGGCTCTCATAGTGACAGCGCGGGGTGCCCTAGAGGTGGAATACAGACTTGAGGTGTGCTTTTATAGCCCTACGCAGTGGATTGGTGTTCGTTATCCAACCGGAGGATAGTTCGAGATAGCATAGTGAAGAGATAGTATTTATGCATTCAATTATATTATTATTGTTGAGAGTGTCCACTAGTGAAAGTATGATCCCTAGGCATTATTTCCAAGCATTGAAACACCGTTTACTCTCATTTTGTCTCATGTTTACTTGCTGCCATTTTTATTTCAGATTGCAATTACCACTTATAATCATCCATATCACTTGCATTTTAATATCTCTTCGCCGAACTAGTGCACCTATACACCTGACAAGTGTATTGGGTGTGTTGGGGACACAAGAGACTTCTTGTATCCTAATTGCAGGTTGCTTGAGAGGGATATCTTTGACCTCTATCTCCCTGAGTTCGATAAACCTTGGGTTATTCACTTAAGGGAAACTTGTTGCTGTTCTACAAACCTCTGCACTTGAAGGTCCAACACTGTCTACAAGAATAGAAGCGTGCGTAGACATCACCCTCCTTCTTCTTCCTTGGCCTCTCCCCTAGATGGGGAGAGGATTCCCCCTCTGGTCCTTGGCCGCCATGGCTCCCGGAGGGGGAGAGCCCTCCGAGATTGGATCTCTCTCTCTGTTTTCTTCTCTGTTTCTGGCCTTTCACCGTTTCTTTAATAACCGGAGATCCGTAACTCCGATCGGGCTGAAATTTTGAGCGGATTTTCCCCCGGAAATTAGTTTTCTTGCAAAAAAAGAAGGGCTCGAACCGCCTTAAGGGCTAGAAACACGGGTCAGGGGCGTAAAGAGCATCCTCATACTTTTCATATTTTTCATGCAAAGAAGCAATTTCATAAGCACCCTTAAAAGCAACAAATTCTTCTATTTGCTCCACATCATAGTAATCATACATGACATTAGCATAAGAAGTCAAGGTTTTATTATCATTAAACTCACATTGGTAGGGAAGGTGTTGAATCTCCATTCTAGAGCAACAAGTAAAATCATATATAGAGCACAAATTATAAGCATACCAATGTAACATTTTTATTTGATCCCATAAGTGTTTCCCTTTTTGAGTCAAGTGATAATCCCTAAAGTATTCACGTTGATCCAAAGTGTATCCCATTACCATGTTGAATGGGGATTTATCAGGATTATCAAAGTAATATTTAATGTTCCACACATAAGCAGCATCGAGGGTTTTAGGAGATTCCCCATCTCCATGAGTAGCAAGTACAACTAATTTTTTTGGTGTTTCGTGTTCCATATCCATAACTAAAGATAGAGAACAACTTAGAACAGAAAATAAAATTTACTTAGTGATAAAGTCAACAAGCGCACACGAGAATATTCACCCCATGCTATTGCTCCTCGGCAACAGTGCCAGAAACGGTCTTGATAACCCACAAGTGTAGGGGATCAGTTGTAGCCTTTTCGATAAATAAGAGTGTCAAACCCAACGAGAAGCTAAAGGTAGAATTAATATTCTCTCAAGTTCTATCGACCACCGATACAACTCTACGCACACTAAACGTTTGCTTTACCTAGAAACAAGAAATAAACTACTTTGCAAGTGTAATGGGATAGGTTTGCAAGATAATATAGGACACGTAAATAAAAGTTAGGTGCTGTTTAAATAAAAGAACAATAAAGTAAATATAGCGAGTGTGGAAAAGTGGTGGTAGGATTTGCGGAATTGTCCCTAGGCAATTGATAACTAGACCGATAATCGTCATTGCAGTTTTATATGGGAATAGGCCTCTGCTAGCATGTCATCCCTTACTCGGAATTTTATGCACTTATGATTGGAACTATTAGCAAGAATCCGCAAATACTAACGCGTTCATTAAGGTAAAAAACCAACCATAGCATTAAGATAAATTGGCCCCCCTTCATCCCATATGCAACGACTCATCAACTGGGATTTAGGTTTCTGTCACTCCCGCAACCCACCAGAAGCAAAGCAATCACATATTGCAACACCCTATAGTGTAATCCATATGTGCACGCTCATATGATGGCCACCAAAGGACAACAACAAAATAAAAAGGGGCCATTGATACGTCTCAAACGTATCTATAATTTTTGATGTTCCATGATGATATTATACCAATTGTTACATGTTTTGCATCCACTTTATGTCACTTTTATACATTTTTTGGGACTAACCTATTAACAAGATGCCGCAGTGCCAGTTCCTGTTTTCCGCTGTTTTTGTATCCCAGAAAAGCTAGTCAGAAATATTCTCGGAATTGGACGAAAATTCACGGAGGCACCTATTTTATCAGGATACACATGGAGTCCAAAGGAGAGACGAAGAGGAGCTAGGAGGGCCCCACACGCACCATGGGCGCGGGCCCCCTGCCTGCCGCGCCCTGGGGTGGTGTGGGCCCCTCGGGGCTCTCCAGCCGCCGCCCTTTCGCCTACTTATTCCCCCCGATGCAAAAACCCTAAACACCCGAGTCATATTCCACGAAAAGTTTCAGAGGCGCCGCCGTCGTCAACCCTAACTCGGGAGGGTCCAGAACCTCTTCCTGGCACTCTGTCGGAGAGGGGAATCATCACCAGAGGGCTCTACATCACCATGCCTACCTCCAGAGTGATGCGTGAGTAGTTCATCCTTGGACTACGGGTCCATAGCAGTAGCTAGATGGTTGTCTCTCCACTTTGTGCCATCATGTTTAGATCTTGTGAGCTGCCTAACATGATCAAGATCATCTTATTGTAATGCTACATGTTGTGTTTGCTGGGATCCGATGAATATTGAATACTATGATCAAGTTCATTATTAATCTATGATACATGTTATTTATGATCTTGCATGCTTTCCGTTACTAGTAGATGCTTTGGCCAAGTAGATGCTTGTAACTCCAAGAGGGAGTATTTATGCTAGATAGTGGGTTCAGTCTCCAGTAATCTGGGCGAGTGACAGCAACGCCTAAGGTTGTGGATGTGCTGTTGCTACTAGGGGTAACCTAACAATGCTATGTCCACGGTCATATGTATTTGTCTACTTTACGCACATTGCTTAATGCGATTATCCGTTGCTTGCAACTTAATACCGACGGGGAACACGGATGTCAACCTGAAGGTGGATTATTAGTCATAGATGCGGTTGGATAACGGTCTATGTATTATGTCGTAATGCCCAATTAAATATCATGGTAGCCATCTTGTCATATATGTATGCTTTGTCATGCGCTCAATATTTTATCAATTGCCCAGCTGTAATTTGTTTACCCAACATGTCGTTTATCTTTATGCAGAGACACCACTAGTGAACTGTGGACCCCGGTCCATTCTTTTACACTGATTAAACCACAAACTGCAAACAATTGTTCTCTTTTACTTTCTGCAATTAAATACTGTTTTCCACACCATACGTTTAATCTTTTGTTTTCAGCAAGCCGGTGAGATTGACAACCTCACTGTTTCGTTGGGGCAAAGTAGTTTGATTGTGTTGTGTGCAGATTCCACGTTGGTGATCGAGTAACGGCGCCGCCAGCAACCTTCTGAAGTGCTACTGCTCCTACTGGTTTGATAACCTTGGTTTCATACGGAGGGAAAACTTGCTGCTGGAGTGCATCATACCTTCCTCTTGGGGTCTCCCAACGAACGTGTGTTTCACGTCATCAGCCATATGATGACACCGTGTCTGGTACCGTGAATTTCCGGCTTCGTATGAATTTATGTGGTTTAAAACGACATCATCTTGCATGTCGACAGCCTAGCCTTGCCCCCCCTCCCCCCGGTGTCGGGGCCTCCCTCTCCTTTGGTTGCACAAGGCCTGGGCATGGACCAAAGACCATAGATACGAATTTTCAACACATTTCTGGCCATGATTTCATGTGGCCATAGTTCAGATCTTGAATTTCCGGCAATAAAACGCTAAAAATGCAATAAATGTCCCGAATATAGCAGACGGACCCCGAAAAGAGACGGTGTAGAATGTTTTTTTTTCTAGGATATCATTTCCTTATATTTTTTACCATTTTTTTTGTGTTTAGGACACAACTTTTTACGTCGTGGGATTTATTTGCCGGTGAGATTTTTTTCTTCAACAACAGTTTTTTATGTTTTTACTGATTCCGTGGGTGTTAGCACCTTTTTTTGGCTGTCCTTAGGCATCTTTTTGTTGGGAGAATTTCTCTGCTAGGACTTCATTTACTTAGTTTTTATCTTTTCCGTGGTTGTTAGCACATGTTTCAAGGTATTGGCAATTTTCGTTAGGGATATTTTTTTCTGGAACATTACATCGTAGTTTTTTTACCAATTCCAGGTGTATAGAGATTTTTTTTGCTGGCAAGTAGTGATTGGTGAGAGGTATTGACCATATTTAGGATGGGTGATATTTTCCGTTGGGATGTTATTTCCTAAGTTTATACCGTTTCCGTGTGTGTTAGTACGCAATTTTTGAGGTACTAAGGCGGAGTGATTTTTTTTCGGATAAGGTAGTGGACAATTCTAGATAATCATAATAAATGAACAGTGAGGATTTGTTTTGGCTCTTACCTCCTTAGGATATGTTGTTGCGTCATAAAAGAGTTCATCATCAATTTTTTGCAGTGTTATGCAAATATGTTCATGTGGCCGAACCATCGACTACTGTTACTATGGCTGGGCTTGCAAGATATTGTTTGGCGAAAAGAGATGGTGGTTTAAAGTCTGACGAACTTTGGGTGAAGAAGAATTCGGATTAACTGTTAGGTAGTGCTGATGGGTTGTTGAAGATGGGATCAGCAACAGTGTCAATCAATCAGATTCATGAGACCATGCATGTCACTCCGTGCTGATGCCTCGGAGTTTGTATGGTTCCACTGGAAGACAAACATGTTCCTGGTAGCAGGGCCTCAAGCAATGTAGCTTCAGGTTCGGGTGCAACTCGTTGACAGATAGTAATTAATTAAGAACGTAATTTCAGGTTGTGAGTGCACGTAACGGAGATCGAGGCTCCCGCGGTGATATGCAAGTGAGCATGAAACACATGTTTTAGCCATTAAACGGGTGGTATTTATTTATTGCAAACCATGGTCATTCCAACTTTATTTACATTAATATGACACACGTACGTACTTACCTAGGTACGTATATATACATGCACATGCAGCCCTTAACAGTATTTGATCGAGCTGCAGACGAGGATGCTTATTCATTACACACATATGTATAGCAGCAGCTAGCTGGGGTTTAACGTACACACCTAGCTCGACTAGCATATATAGCAAGCATAAAACGGCCAAGACTAGACACACGTACGTACGTACGGCTCATCATATATATCCACCCATGCAGCTAGCTCAAGCTCAAATGGAGATGCTGTTTGGAATGCCCATCTCCATCATCATTTTCCCGTCCGTAGGATGACCGTCTGACGGCTTGAGCAACATATACGGCACCACGCCGGCGCCGTGCCGGTTTCTCCGCTCGGGGAGCTGGTTCCACTCGTCGATCTGCGCCACGATCTCCATCATCCTCCCTCTGAACTTGCCGAACGCCATACTGATCGTCCCTTCCTCTTTCCACGCCGGCTCTTCGTACGTGCCCATGTACTCCTCGTCCGGCGAGTGCGATGACAGGACTTGCAGTATCGCCAAGACCGAGGCGCTCTGGTACTGGGACGGGAACGTGTCCAGCAGCACCTTCTCCGGCGCCTCCACAAACGTGCGCATGTTCTCGTCACCCATCTCCGGCGGCATGTTCCGCCGGGCTATGGTCGGGCGGTTCGGGAAGTACCCGGCAAAGGGATACTGGCCGAAGTTCACGGCGGCGTGGTGCGCCGATGTGACCCACATGATGGTGGCCAAGACCTGGACCAGGCTCTCGTGGCTGTCCATCTTCGGCCACCACGGCTCGTCCTGCTTGTCCTCGTGGCCTTTCGTGCGCACCTCCATCCACCAACCCTGGAGCTCCTGGTCGCCGATGATGTCCGATGTGCACGGGTAGTAGTGCTTCACGTAGTCTGACGCCCACTCTTTGATGGCACCCCAGATCAGCAGGCCATCGTTGGCGTACGGGTAGTCCTTTATGGCCAGCTCCAGCTGGCCGTCCTCCCTTTCGACCGCCATGCCCCTGAATTGACGAGGATGTATGCATTGGCTAATGAGCAAGAAGCATATATATACAGGCCGGAGGAACAACTGAGATGGGATGAGAACATGTCTTGGCCGGCCGGCGTTACCTCCGGATGAGATCGTCTGGCAGAGCCTCCATGCTGTACTCCCTCGACCAGAAGGTGCTCTCGATGATTCCATCCGCGCTGATGAGCACCCCACGCGCCAGGGAGTTGATCTCCATGGTGAACCGGAATTGCGGCTGCAGCAGCCGGTAGATAGGGTGCATCTGGCTCAGCTGCCGGTTAGCCGCGATGATGTACGGCTCAACACAACAGTGCGTCCTCAGCCTGGCCACGAAATGTATGTATGTAACAGGCAGGCGCAAATTAATCAGATCGAGGATGCATGCGCGCGCTGTGACATTGAGTATTACTGGCTACTACCGAGTACGTACCAGTGGCTAACGAGCTGGTGGTAGCCGCTGTCATGAGCCAGGACATGGGCCTTGGCGAGCTGCCACAGCCAGGATCCGGTAACGCTGCCATCGGATCCCGGCGTGAAAACCTCGCGCCACTGCGGCTGTGTCGAGGACTTGGGCCTCGTCAGCTCGATGGCGACTGGCCGGAGCGTGCCGTCGTCTGTCAGGAAGAAGAGCGTGCGCGACCCGTACAACGTCGTGTCGTCAAGCATGCGCACCTTGTGTACGTATGGCAGGAACATGTCGTGGTAGTCCAGCATGAACAGCTTCTTCCTATTCACGGCCTGTATATATGTTCAATTGCCAATCGGACAAAGGACGTTAATTATACTACATGACACCGCATTACTCCTGCATCTGCATGCATATATACTTCGTCGTTGTTCTCACCTCCTCGGCTGTCATGACACGGTTTATCTGCTTTTCTATCAGCTCTTCAGTGATAAGGGATCCTTGCGAGCCGTAGGTTTCCTCGTCGAGCTTGCTGACAATAGGAAACTCCTGCATCTGCATGCATCTACGGTGATGAACTGATAATGGTGTACCTTGAAGCTGTATCATGAAACAATATTTTTGTTGGGACGACCCGGTATTTTAAGCACAGATCGCATTCAAATTTTTGGCTTCTGGATGTACTGGTCCTATGCTCACATCTGCTCCATCCAACAGAGAAATCCTAGCGGTCATTAGTCATTACCCAGCTCCAAATCCCGAATCTCCTGAACAAACGAGCCAAAGACCCTTTTCCACCGCCTCCTTCCTCGCGGTGACCTGACCTTCTCCACCACACCTTTGCCACCATCTCATCCTCCTTCCTTGTCTTGTAGCTACCCACCACCTTGTTCCGCTAGCTAACCCATCATCGATGACCGACCGACAGTCGTCCCCACCTTACCCACCAGGGATTCTTCGCCATCCACTACCCTCCCACATCACTACCAATACATGCATAAACATTACTATCAATGACCCACACTCAAAGGCTGACCTTAGAAACCCTAACCTCGCCCCCATAATTGGAGCTGAAGCCCTTTATCTGACACCGATATCGTGAGCAGGGTTTACATTATCGATTAAAGAAATAATCTGACACCGATAAACAAACGGTGTACATGATATATCGAACCAAACTCAAACAAATTTTGAATCTGTTCAAACAAAATATTGATAAATCAATACCCTTTTTTACCTATCAGGGGGGTCACCAATAAACATGAAATGTCATATATACCGCCGATATTGTAAACCATGCCATGATTTCTGAGTGGATCTTGCAGCCAAAAATATTGGGTGTGGGCAGGCCAAGAATCACATGGGTGAAGTAAAGACATTTCTCAAACAATGATGATTTATTTTTTTCCGGAAAAGAAACAGTGACAAGAAATAATGAATCTATTGGGAAGTTAGTAGTGTGCTGTGAGAAAGAACGTACCTTGACTAGTTTGATGATCATTGGGTTTATCCCTGCAAGGGTTTCTCGCGCGAACTCCTCGTCTCTGAACCAAGCAAACTTGTCCTCTGCATTGTCAACATGCATGCACTGATAAGTATGCTAGAGGTCGTCTGAGCAGAGATTAATCATAGTGGAAGCTAGCTAGCTCGGAGCAGCAATTAAGCATGGCAATCTCTACGCACTGTCGTGAATTTCCAGCGTTTCGAACTTGAAGCGACTGCGTATATCCTCCACGAACTCCTCCACGACCTCGTGCGGCGGCTGGTTCCTGAAGCCGTCGTCGTACAGCGCGTCGATCGCCGCAAAGGAGGGGAAGCTCCGGCTCTTGTGGTCCTCCGTCTTCATTCTCGTGCAGAACGCGTGCAGATCCGACAACTGCGACTTTCTATCGAACGCTTCCTTCTTGCGCTCCGTGAACGCTTCGTCCCGGGGCACATAAATGTCCTGGTCGGTCCTCTCCTCCGACGACGGATCTGGAAGAGAAGATTCATGTACTGATAATCATATACTCCCTCCGTTCCAAATTAGATGTCTTAGAGGAGAGACATCTAATTTGGAACGGAGGGAGTAGTATCTAGTAAAGATATATGCCTGGCTGCGAGAGGGAATAGTATGCTACGTACCTTTCTTGCTCAAAGGGCGGCCCGTGCGGCAGCGTCGCGGGTAGGGGTGCTCCTCACCGCCGAGCACAGGCCGCTTGGTGTCGGGGTTGCCGAGGTCGTTGTAAACGTCGTAGTCGTAGATGCGCTCGTGTGCCTTGCGCTCGCCGTAGCCGTTGCCGCGGATGGCCTCGAGCTCGCTCTTGCGCAGCCTCTCCACGCCCTTAGGCGTCTGCGACTGGAGGTAAGAGTGCTGCACCGCCACACGCATATGCAGCCGCGACGCTGGTAAATTAAGCGATCCATTTGCTTGCTAGTGTTTGTAAAGCCAGCCGGTTTAGTACCTTTAGAGGAAAGAAAGTGCGTTTGTCGGGGCTGTTGTGCGAGGTGTGGATCCAGGAGTTGCAGTGGAATAATGTGATGTCGGACGACTCCTGGTCCTGGTCAGCGGGGAAGACCTTGATGTCCCCTAGCAACATCTCGCTGTAGTGGTCGTCCACGACGTGCACGGCGCCTATGGGGCCGAACGATGCCGGCACCGTGAAGGTGGCCTCGTACATGTAGAACTCCTCGTCGAGTCTACGCGAGTACTTGGCATCGCCGGAGATTGGATCCTGCTCCCGCCCCTCTGCAGACATTCAGGTCAGAGGCCTATAGCACATAAGTAATATGATATAAATATACATACAAGATATTCGGTATGAAAGTAAATGTAAGTGACTATAAATTATATATTCTACACCCAGCCATAAATTATACCTTTCGCTCCACGGTTTAGTAATTCTAAGAGACATAAGTATTTTTAAACAGACATAGATATCAAAAGTTCATGGATAAATATTTTAAGTTCATAGCTAATCAATAATTTTGCTCTATGCCTCACTATCCATTTTGTAACACAATACCCATATAGATGCTCTGTAATCTTTATCTGGTTGTGATAGTCTTCGGTTATAAATTATTTTGTATTTTTCCATCACTTTTTAGTTTTTCCCCGTTGCATCGTACCTCCGTGTGTGTGTTAAACATCTGTTTAGTTCAAACCTTAGCTTGAGTAATGCCAGATCTTCTCGTGGCCCATCTGTCGTAACTTCATAAATCAAAATTTTGGATTCCAAATTCCAACAATACTTGCTACAGTTGTAAAAGGAAAATTTATCTGCATATCAAGTTTAAACCCTCGAGCTTGGTGTACCTCTTACCTCAAACCCCTCTCTTCGAATTTCATTAAGAACATGGATTCTAGGTTCTTAGACTGCACTCTTAGTTAGTACAATGGCATGAAAAGATGTCCCAGCAATGTGTCACGGTGCCTGAGATGTTGAATTTCCTCTATTAAAGAACTATGAGTCCAGCTGTATATTTTCTTTTTCAAAAAAGGGGGTGCTTATAATTAAACTATCAATGGTGACGTGATTTAATGTTCCAGTGAATATATAATATGTTTGTCTAAAGCAACTTACTAATTTTTTTCATAGAGTATTAATTAATTTGCATTAAGTTTTATTAGCATTGATATGTGACTTACTAAGGAAGCATGTTTTATGATTGCTAAGCCATAGAAATTGATATATTCATCGCTCGTTGCATGCATGTGTACATTATCTATATGGAGACACGCATCATGTATGTATACTTTGAGTTAATTTTTTCCATATATTAATAATGGTAGAAGTGGATAATCTCGAAGTATAGTAGGGATACTTGGTTCAGATGGATAATTCATATGTACGTTTAGGGGCTTAGTTTAGTTTATTTCCATAATGGCAGAGGTGGTAATTTAGATTTAAATTTAGGAGGTTACTTTAGTTTATTTTTTACAGTGGCAGAGGCGAGTGATTTATATGCAAATTTAGGTGGTTACATTAGTTTATTTTTAAAATGGCAGATGTGTCTAATTTGGATGCATACTTAGGAGTTACTTCATTGTATTTTCTCGTAATGGCAAAGGTGAGTAATTTAGAGTCAAATTTAATCTAATGGCTATTAGTGTCCATGAAATCAATGGTCGAATGTTCTGTTTTTTGTGAGACTTTCAAGACATTATCTTTGTTTTATAGCGCGACTCCAAAAGAAGTCACCAATTATTAATAATAAGATTTAGTTTTCCTTGCAATATTTTCAATCAAACAACATCGACTTGTTAACCCAGGCATTATTTCCCTTATTATCTTTCTGTAGATGAAGGAAATATAAATATGGTCAATGCACAGCTAGAGACGCTGACAATCATTAAACTTCAAAAACATCTAACCGCTGGACACCAGGATATATTGCCTTTTGTTGTGATTCCTCTCTCGGATCATCACATAGGAGAGGTGCAGTTACATTTTCAATTATAGGAACCATTAGTGTTATATATCTAACAATAATAAAGTTGAACTTCCAAATTTATTGAGGCAACTCGGAAACTTTTGGCAAGACAAGCAAAAAAAATTGGGTGAACGCGTTGCTTCTTTTGGGAAAAGAAAAAGGCAAAAATCATATATAGTAAGATAAATTAACCAAATAATATTCGCTCGTTATCTGGACAAATTAATCAAACAGTTTTGAGTGAGTAAGACATATTCTTCTTTGCTTTATAAAGCAGCAATTTTTCATTTTTAGTAATAAGGCTTGTTAGTTGATCAGTATGAATAAGTAAAAGTCTTAACCCATATGTTGCTGCATGCTTTCCTACCTATTAGTTTGACCTGACTTCTCACACACATCATATTCACAAGCCCGTGAGCTCCTACGTACAGAGTTTACATACACGCCGGTGCTTTTAGTGGTTTATTTGTATGCACGCGCACTTGCCAGTGTATGAATGTGACGCTTGTACGTATGCATCATCCTTGTAACTAAAAAATCCACAGAGGTAAACCTCGAGACCCCAAGGAGCTCTCACAGCGATCAAGGATTTGTGGCCGTCGGATCGAAGGACTTACAGCGCGATCTGGGCCGGCTATTTCCTGTGTTACTTATTTTACTTCCTACATCTCTCACTGACAGTGGGTCTAGACGTCGCCGGTCCCGCTCCGGTCCCGCTACACAGAGAAAGAGTCTGTTTTGCGGTAGCATCTCCTTTCGAGCCTCTTCTTTCCTGCGCCATCGTGGTGTGTGTTTCTACAGTGCTGGGAGTGAAGACCTAATACCCAATCCCCATCCTCTCCCGTGTACCAATCCCCTCCCTCCTCTACCTCTTGCCGCGCCGCCATCGCCCGCGCCGCCTCGCCACGCCCTCGCTAAGCAGCGCCGGAAGGGAGCGCACGGGAGCCGCCCCGTGCCTCGAATCGGAGCCGCCGCCTTCCGCACGCAGTCTCCTCCCATTCCCGCTCTTTCTCCTCCCCGTCCTTGGCTCGGCGCCGCCGCTCCCCTGCGGCTTCTCCTCCCCCACCACGCCACCGCCCATCGTCGTCCTCGCCCCTCGGCTGCGCAGTGCTAGATAGTCCGACAGGGATGCAGAGAGATGGAGGAGGAGGCGGTCGTCCTCGCCTCTCGACATCACGCCGCCGTCATCCTCGCCAGGATGCAGAGCGCTCGCGCCGGTGCTCCGCCTAAAACTAGGTAGCACCATGGAGAACCCAATGATGCTCAACAAGGTCCTGCTGCAGCTGTTCATGCACCTCCTTGTTCTCAATGCGCGCATGGGCTTGAAGGAATGCTTGGATCCTGTTGGCATCATGTGCTGGTTCTACCTGATCACCATTGGAGATGTACCGGAAGTTCTCGGGCATGCCGCGCTCATCTTCAATGATCATGTTATGCAAGATGATGCAACACTTCATTATTTGCCAAAGCACCTTCGGCTTCCAATACTCAGCAGGGCCTTTGATTATGCCAAATCTCTTCTGAAGCACACCAAAAGCACACTCCACATCTTTCCTCGCAGACTCTTGAACCTTGGCAAAGTGAGCCTTCTTGGGATTGTTGATGAGAGTTTTTGGAATTGTCTTCACAAAGGCGGCCCATGTAGGATAGATGCCATCTGCAAGATAGTAACCCATGGTGTACTCACGGTTGTTGACTTCATAGCTAACACGAGGAGCATCACCCGCAACAAGCCTATTGAAAAGTGGTGATCTAGCAAGCACATTGAGATCATTGTGAGACCCAGGCAATCCAAAATAGGCATGCCAAATCCATAGATCCTTCGATGCCACCGCCTCTAGGATGATTGTTGGATCGTTGCAATGGCCCTTGTACTGACCTTTCCATCCAGCTGGACAATTCTTCCATGTCCAATGCATGCAATCTATTGAGCCAAGCATCCCCGGCCATCCTCTTTCTTGGCTCTCACCCAAGAGCCTCTCGGTGTCATCCTCATTGGGTGCCCTCAAATACTCATCCCCAAAGATCTCAATCACAGCCATTGTGAACCTCCGGACAGCCTCCAAGATGGTATCTTCGCCAATACGAACATAGTCGTCAATGGCATCCGCAGAACACCCATATGCAAGCACTCGAACAGCTGCAAGACACTTCATCAACGGGCTTGCGCTTATCTCACCGGATGCACTCCTCCGAAGCTTGAACCAATCATCATGCTTCTCCACCGCTTTGGCAATGGTGAGAAAGAGGCTCTTGTGCATACGGAAACGTCGGCGAAAGTACTTCTCCGGATAGATGGCATTGGGGTTGAAATAGTCTCGCATGATCTTGGCATGGCCCTCGGCTCTATCCCGGTTGATGTATGCACGGCCGAACTGCGATCCAAGCCTCGGCCGCCGAACTTCATCGTTCAAAATGACGGCCATGGCCATCTCGATGTCGTCGTCGTCCTCCTCCTCTTCCTCCGACGATGAGTCGTCCAAGAGGAACTCCCTCAACCTCTTCATCTACACGACGACGACGCCGTTCAAATTTGAAAACAAAAACAAACAAATTCGGCTAAAAAATCTCACCTTGCTATTCGGTCGAACACCTCACGGGCGGAGGAGGTGACGAGGTTGGCCGGGCGGTCGTCGGGTAGGGCAGAGGAGGCGTCGAGGGGGACGGTGCCTGCCTTCTACAGCCTTCCCAGCCTCCGACGGCTCGAAGTTGCGGCGAATCGACGGCGACGGAGCCCGATTTCCTCCAAATCGGGCCGGCGGCCGGCGAAAACGAGCTCGCCCCGTCGATTCCGGCGACGGCGAGAGGCGGCGAGCAAGGGAGAGGTGGGCCGGAGGGCGGCGGAGGGACCGGGGTGGGGGCGGCGGGGTATGGGGGTCGCCGGCGGCGACGCCGGCGGGAATAGGTGCGGCGGGTCGAGCGGCGGGAGGTTTTCTCGGAACTGGCCTCGGAGGAGTAAATTTAGGAGTCGGCCGCCACTTTTACTCCTCCGATGAGTAAAAATTCCCTCCTCTAACCGTTTTGGGGATCGGTTAGGTGCCGCCGCTGCCTATTTTTACTCCTCTAACCGATTTTAGGGGATCGGTTAGAGATGCCCTTAGATGTTATCATGTTGATCATGTCCACTTTATTGTTCAGTGCGTGAAGTTCCAACAAGAGCAGACATTCCTAGCTATGATGCACCACGACTTGAAGTGCAGCTGCACACTCCACAAACCATCGACTATGAAGGCGTGTAATGCAGATGCACATTGCTACATGCCATGGAGTGGAAGGTTTGGCTCATGTAGTTTCTTTTCAGATATAGATATTTGAGTTCTACACTAATTATTGATACTGTGATGTTATTCATTTGCACGGATCTTCTTACCTTCTGTTCCCTTTAACTTTCTTAACTTTTTCTTTACTCTACAAAAATAGGGGACTTGGCATCATGAACTGAGCAACTACAATGGCTGCTATACTCCATCCCCTCCAATATAAGCCTCCGAAAGTAAGCAACCCATATGCTCTTTTATGTGTGCTAGCGTGAATTCTATACAGCAGGAGGCACAAAGTGACTTTAGTGATACAAAAATTTGATGGCAGTTCAACAAATTGTTTGAGGTTGGTGAACGACAGAAAATAGACAGTAGAATCTTTTTTGGAGAAAGGGATCATTTTGTTCAACTTCACTAAGTACATCTGGTATTTGAATTCTGAATAGTTATATATTTCCATATCTAATTCACATACAAGTTCATCATAGGATGAATGTTATTAAGATTGGTGTAATGCAGGTTATCAAACCCATTTATGTTCTACGTTTGGTTTCACGTGAATTACAAAACATTAAATATTACATCACACAAGAGGCTATGTTGTAACTTAAATTTTATAATGATTATGTGATCTGTTCGATGTTAATTATTGTTTCTTGAATTTTTTGTTCTCAAAAGTTGTCGTCACAACAATGCTTTGTGTAGGTGGATATGTAAGGATATTTGGTGCAATAGTTATTTAATCTAGATTTTTTTGAGCGAGTTATTGTGTCCTGATTCATGCTCATATCTAGCGTTCTTTTACTTTGTGAATTTAGATACTGAGCTGTTATTACCAGGAATTCAGCTAGGGCATGCAGGAAAGAAAAGTTTGTGCAAATAATTGTGCGCCTTTTGGTGCAGCGATCTGCAAGCTAGGCACTAAACCACATTGTTTGTATGTTGCTTTTCTAAATTGAGAAGAGCATACATTTTGAGATATGTCTTTGTACCATTTCTTAATGATTTGGCTTGCCTTTTGTTCTCCCCTGGGTTCCTATAATATAGAAATTAGTTTGTTTTTATTAAGATAATTTAGCTGGATTGAAAGTGTGTGAGATGCACACTGTTTATATTACAGAAATTAGGTTGGTCCTGATTCAGGTGATTTCTGTTTTCGGTGTACGCCTAGACTATGGTTTATGGTGGGGGGGTAGGCCCTTCAGAGTGCAAATTGTGGCTGATTAGTTCCTTTGTACAAGTTGTTCAATGGAAATTCAACCAGGTTGCAGGGCAAGATTAGTCGATTTGAGTTTATTATGCAAATTAGCTGTTGTTAGTTGAGCATTACATGTTTATGTGTACCAACTCAGTGATGACTGGTTTACATCAAACCCATAGAAACCAAGATCCAGGCTGCTCATCGTTTAGATGCGCATTGTTTCTAATTGTCTTGCAGGAGTACCATCTCCAAGCGTGTTATTTAGTCTATTTACTGCTGGTCTGCTACCCGGAACTATCATCCTACTGCCGGCTACTACATGTAGGGGAACTTCATGCGTACAAACCAATGTCCTTTTTCTAGATCTTACTTTAGCCTTCATGTGTAGGAGCTTCCCTGAAATATTTCAGTAAGGCTAAAAAATGTAAATTCACATGATTGGTTTTCTAAGATAAAGTGTGCCTTTTAGATTGGTTAAAATAACTGAATGTCGATTAAGGCACTGTTGGTGCGTGCTAATTTTGTGCCATATTATTCCAGTGCAATATCATGCGTGCAATCAAATTTCTCAAAAATACTCTCTTTCATTTTTGTGTATTGTGATCAGCGAGCTCATGCTAGCCTGTGTGTGATAGTTCTGTTTAGTACTAGCTGCAGGACTTGCTTTATGATTAAGCCTAGCTTAAGTGGTTTGAGTTGAGCAAGTTATGTGATTATGTGATGAATGCAAGGAGATCAGCGCATCGGTATCCGTCAGCGGCATACATAGGTGTGGTGCTGCGAGGGAGTTTGTGAGCACGACATTGCAGCACCGGTTGCCTTGCTGTGTACAGATCAACAGCCTCCAGAGCCTATGACTTGGTTCCCTCCAGCCCTAGGTAATGTTTATACTACTTAACATACTATGTTTTATTATGTATTTATAGCATATCATATCAGCAGGATAACATTGGTCTATATTCACTTCTGGTTTGCATGTATTTTCAATCCCTGCTCTGGTTTGCATGTGTGCAGATCATTTGGTGCTCCTTTTGCTTGAGATGATTGTTCATTGTTGTTGTTCAGGGAATAATGTTTGATTAGATTGTCTATTATTTGATTTGGTTTAGTCCATAAAATTTTGTTTAAAGTTTTGATTGTCTATTATTTCAGGTTTGGCTCTTTGAGCAGAAATAGTGACATGAAGATGATTCTTCTTATCAGGTGCTCTATATGTTTCTAACTGTTATTTCTTTGAGGTGGGATGAACGTAGTCATGTACAAATTAAGGGGTTCACCAGAAAGCCATCTATCAATCATTGCTAGACACTCCCTGGGCATATACACCGGAGCTGTGTGGCCAGCACCCTACAAGAACATCTATCAATCAATTCATTTGCTTCGTTATATAAATTCCATCCAACAGAAAGGGCTCAAGCATATACCACGTACCTTCACTGTTGCGTATGTCAAGTCATTGGAGTAAGTTATGGTGAATCTAAGAAAAATTAAGAAAAAGAAACACAATGTGAAAGGCATCCGAATAATAGTTGTTCACAAATATAATTAGCTAATTAGAAAATCCTGTATTCCAATAATTAACGGTCTCTTCGATCACGAATAGATATCATTTTGAACATAGCACATAGTCTAGGTTAACGATGTCTCTTAACTAGAGTGTATCAGATACTCTATAGGCCCACCAATGTTTTTATCACACTACTAGAAAAATGACCTTTAGTCGCGGTTCCAGAGGACCTTTAGTCGCGGTTGGGCAACCGCGACTAGGCTGGCGGGACTAAAGCCCCCACCCTTTAGTCGCGGCGGATTCCGAACCGCGACTAGAGGTCCCTCCACGTGGGCTTTAGGGTGACGTGGGGTGTTGGGACCTTTGGTCCCGGTTGGTAGCACCAACCGGGACCAAAGGGTTTTGGTTTTTTTTTTCTTTTTCGATTTAATTGCAGGGTTTAGGGTTTATATATGCCGGGGTTTGGTTATAGCTAGGTTCCCGTGTCCCGTGGTAACGGTAACCCTTCCCGTTGCGATGACGGTTACGGTGACGGTAACCGTTACGGTAACCGTGACGGTTACCGTTACGGTAACCGTAACGTTTTCGATGTCGTAACCGTTCCCGTGTCGTATGAAGTCGATGCACATATTTATAACACATACAATTAAATTAAGTAATACTTGAAGATCGTAGACAAGAGTTCGTTGATGCGCCAAAAGTTATCGTAGTACAAGAGTTAACGATTTCATGCTTTCAGCATCGTGTCGTTAACGATTTCATGCTTTCAGCATCGTAGTACTCTCCTTTCTCCTGTAAGGCCTCTGAAAGGTAAAATCCCGCCAATTCCTCTCCAATTGCTCTGAAGCGGTGGTCGAGTGGTAGCCTCTCGCGCTTTTTTGCCAACTCTGCATCCTTTCTCATATTCCATTTCTCGGTGACTAATACATATATATACTCGCAAACGAAGAATCCACAGTACTCAGTTTCCTTTGGTTGCTCCATGCAAGACTATACAAGAATAGATTTCAGTCAATAATAATGAAGTATGCATGAGAAATGTTGTGTGGACGAAGAGGTAGCAGTACTTACTTGGTTTAACTTCCAATCCAGCTTTTGGCGCCACCCACCTTCAGGATCTTCCGCTCGAAACCTTTCCCAAACTCTGCCCGACAAAGAACATTCACAAATGAGTTATTCGTTAATGACTTGACATCAAGATATGAATGACAGAGGCGGTAAGAAATGAATGTACCTTGCTAGTAAGTCGAAACAACTCCTGTATTTGTCAGGATGATACCTCAATGAGTCAAGTGAATGAATAAGTCCTTCGTGATGTCTAATGACAAGAAGAATCCAGTGGTAGCTGGGCACAGTCATGCATAACTCATCAGTTAAACTTAACATCGGGTGAGCAAATTAGAATGTGTAGAAGACACTAAAACTTACCCGAAGTGGTAAGGCCAATATATAGTTCTTTTGTCGCGGTATCGCTTGAACACCCTTAGCAAATCATCCGGTGTGTTCTTGTTATACAAGGGATTTATTATGGTTTCTTCGTTATATTTATCCGGGTCAATGAACCCAATGTCATGCTGGTTCAGCTTTTTGAGCTCGAGCATCTTCAATCTGCATAATATAGCACACAAAAGATTAAAGTGAGAATAATTACAAACAATGAACGAGACTAGGTAAAGACTTAAATAAATCACTTACAGGCAATAGGAACTCATGATAGATTTGTCGAGTGCCCGCAGATTGTATAGCTGAAAAAGTTCGCTAAACGTAACAGTGTGATTGTAGTCTTCTAAGAAGTGCTCATCGTCTTCCCTACATTTCAGAACGATAGAAGATGTCTTCTTTGCATTTTTCATGTACCATTGATGCAGAGTACGCATTTTTGTTGGAAGGCCCCTGATTTGCACCAAAGCTTTCCCCGGAACGAAGTTTCTTACTGGAGGAGCTGGTGGTGCAGTCTCAAAATTCAATCTCGAAGCATATTCATCTATAGGCATTTGCGCTTCGGCGGCAAGACGACGGATTACCTCTATGTCAAACACCATCGGCTCTTTAGGGTCAGATTGTACTGGTTGTTTTCCGCGCTGGGGAACTCGACTATCTTTGTTCGTCGGCGGCGGGACAATTAGCGGGGGGACAGAACGTACGGGTTGTTCTCCGAGCTGGGGAACTTGTTTACCTATCTTCGGCGGCGGTGGGACCGATGGTGCTGCTTTTGTAGCTTCCTTCGCCGGCGGGACCGATGGTGCTGCTTGTTTTTCGTTTGCCGCCGGCGGCGGGACTGACTCTGCGTCTTGTTCACCTTTCTTCGGCGCCTCCGCCGCCGTCACCTCGTCATATGACTTCTGAATAGAACGGACATAGTCAGATGGCGGCTTCTCTGGAGGGACATATAAGTTGTCAATGACTTTATGACAAGCCGCTGCAGTATAGCCCTCGGTAAATGTTGGCGGCGGCACTTTCGGTGCGAACAATGATTTATTATGCTCCTCGATGGCTGCTTCGTTTTGGTCAAGAGTCTTCTGCCAAGGTTGCCTCAGATCAGGCGTTCTGGCCCTTTTAGCAGGTCGCCTCTTGACCGGGGAAGACGCGCGCCTTCTCCGTTTAAGCGGTACGGACACTTCCGGTGGGGGGTTCCGTACCGGAGATGGAGATGGAGATGGACTTTGCTGACTGAGATGGTCCTCTAGATTATTTTCCGGTGTGGGGTCCCTGTCACGCGGTGCCGGAGATGGATGTGTCTCATCGATACCCCGGCAGGGTGGGCTTTGCTGAGTCGGTGGCTTTGAGAACTTGATGTATTTCTTGTTCCACTGGACGAAACCACCCTTGACATCGCACAATGCCTCCTCACCGTTACCTCCAGGAATCTCAAGAGCCAATGATTCCGATTCCGGCACAATTTCATCCACCCCGACAACAGCATAGCCAGGATGAATGACACCATTATGGTAGCTTGCTGTGTCGACAATCGGTAAAGCATAGCCGACCGCCACCTTCATGGATATGTTGCTCACAGGCGTATGTAGCTCACATGGTGTCGGTTCCGTGATATCATCCACGGGGTAGCGAGCATCGAGTTCTAGTTGCGTGGAACCCACGCTGCTTCTAAGCTAAGATCGAGCATCCACGACTTCAGGATCTTGGGGCTGCTGCACCTGGCGTTCATTAATGAGTTGCTTCATCTGCCGTTCCAAATTCGCTATCCGCTCTTCACCCTGCTTCTTCTTTCTTGCACGGCTTCTATAAGTGTCAGCGTGCTGCGGATACTGTTTTTTCAAGGTGGCACCGCCGGGTAAGCCTCGTAAACGTCCCCAGTGTTCAGGTTTCCCTAGGGCCCGTGCCAGCTCGTCTTCCTCTCTATAGGGTTCCCACGTACCCGCTAGAACTTCCTTTATTGCATCTTCAATTTTTGGGACCATGGCTACTACTGTTGCCTTGTATTTTTCAACCCTCGGGACAATCTTCCCTTCCTCGTTCAACGTTGCGCCATGCGCGAACAACCAGAATTTGGACCTTTCGGGCCAGCTGTATGTCTGTGGAGTGAAACCTGCAGCCACGAGTTTATCTTCCATGGCTAGCCACTTAGGAATGGCTAACCTGTACCCACCTGGCCCCAAGTTATGGTGGTGTGTCTTACTCGCAGCATTTAGCTTATTTTTTTCCGATCGGGCCACAGCCGCAGCCGAGGTCTTATACGCCTTAAAGGCTTCCCAGTGATCTCTTAGCTTCACCAGTTTTTTTTGACTGAAATCTGGATCAACCTTTTCATATTTTGCCCATAATGTTTGCTTATATTTCCGAAAGGCGTCGGCCATCTTGGAGAGAGTCCAGTGCTTGAGTTTCAACTTCAAGGCGGGCTCAATACCATCCGGGAGGTTAAAATGCTGCAAGAGTGTGTCAAAGCAGAAATCTTTATAATGCTGGTGGACATAGCAAGGGTCATCCTCGGCAACGCCTGCTGGCTTAAGCCATTCTGCTATGGAGATCGGGACCTCGTCCCTAACAATAACTCCAGCTTGACTAATATATTTTCTGCGGTTCTCTATCGGTTCCACCGGATCGCCATCTACATCAATTTTATAGATTGGTAACTTTGCATCTTCGCTACTCATTCTTTTCGCTGGGCCTCGAGGAGCTTGATTCTTAGCCTTTTTATGCAAGGTGGACGCCTAAAGTAAGAAATATAATGCGTTAATAAGTGCAATACAAATCAGTTAATGCATTTTGTGTTCAAGCAAATATAGAATTCATATATAAACCTCGAGGTGGAGGGTGTTCGAGGTGGAGGCTGTTATTTCTTCTTCCTCTAAAATACCCTCACCAGACGGGTTTAAAAATTGTGATGCAAATTGCTCAAAATCTAAGTTTCGATCGTCGACGGCGCCTTCTCCACCGGCAGCATTTGCATCGCGATGCTCAAAAATATCCTGCATGAATAAGTTTTCTCCTTCCTCATCTCGCACAATTAAAGGGAGATCCATAGCTGAATGTTCCTACACGCAATAAATTTAACAAATTATGATAAACAATAATTTGATACAAAGTATCAAAGTGCTTGATACAAATCTTTAAATTTACCTAGCTATATTGATCTACTAATAAAATGATTTCTACCTATATTGATATACTAATAAATTAACCTAAGTAAATTGACCTAACTAACTTATGATATACTAAGAAAATCAACTATAATGACAATTCACATAGCTCTAATAACCTAACTATAATGAAAAAAGGAAAAAACTTAACTAAACAAAATTTACATAATACCTATAATTTACAACCTAACTATATTAATCTAACTAAAATGAACTATATATTGCTAACACAAAATTGCATCTATTTTGCATCTATTTTTCCTAACACATTGCAATTAACCTAGTTCTAACACATTGCTAAAAAATTGATCAAAAGTTCTAACAAATCTATTTTTTCTAACACATTTTTTCTAACACATCTATTTGATAAAATTGCATCTAGTTCTAACACTAGATAATAATTAACCTAAATATGCAAAAAAAAAAAGATAAGAAAAACTAACCTCGCGAGCAGCACCACGGCGGCGGAGGCGGGACGGGACGGCGGCGGCAGGGCGCCCAGGGCAGGGGACGGGACGGCGGCGGCGCCGGTGGTGGTGCTCGAGGCCGAGGGAGGCAGGCCCAGGGCGGCCGGCGTCCAGGGCAGGGGACGGCAGCGGCGGCAGGGCGCCCTGGGCGGCGTCGTCGTCGCGCGGGAGACGGCCGGCGACGCAACGGAGGGCGGGGGCGCAGCAGCGGCCGGAAGGCGGGGCAGCACGACGGGGAGGGGCAGCACGACGGGGCGGCGGAGCAGCACCACGGCGCGCGGGTCGTCGGCGGCGTCAGGGGAGCCCGGAGGCGGTTCAATTCGTCGAATTGGGGGGAGTTTGCAAAAAAAATCGCAAACTCCCCCACTAAACGGCGCGGAATCGACCTCTAGTCGCGGTTGCTGGCTGCAACCGCGACTAAAGGGTCTTTAGTCGCGGTTCCAGCCAGCAACCGCGACTAGAGGTCGACCTGGGCCGCCAAAATTCTGGCGCCAAGCCCAGGGGGACCTCTAGTCGCGGTTGCTGGCCGCAACCGCGACTAAAGGGCTTTTCTATTTTTTTTTTGTTTTTCTATTTTCTTTTCTTGTATTTGTTTTCATTTATGTACTTAGATTTTAATTCTTTTATATACTTAGATTTGTTTTCCTATTTTTCCTAGAAACTAGTACACTTAAAAGGACTCCATGGCAAAGGGTTTATTTTTTTGAGTATTTTTTCTTTTTCTCATTTCTTTTCAAAAAATGGTCAAAATGGAGAGCATGGCTATTCATCTAAGGTGGTCGAATTTCCAAAAATTATTAATTCATTTATCTTAATGCATTACATAAAAAGTTTAATACATTATTACACATGATACAACGTCTCACAAGCGCTTGAAAGAAACACACCCCTGATCCAACATCAGCAACATTATTCTACATAAACGGACATGCTGGGCACCTCGTCCAGAAGGCGCTGCGGCGGGCGTGGCGGATCCATCTCGTGGAGACGATGCGTTCGTGGCTAGGAATGGTGGATTAGGGTTTACCCCGTCGGCGACAATATATAAAGACCTCCAGGGCAGCGCTGGGGGAGGACACGTGCCCAGGGAAGCGCTGGGGGAGGACACGTGTCGTGACCGCAAAGCCCGTCTTTAGTCCCGGTTGGTGTTACCAACCGGGACTAAAGAAGCACACGGATCGTGTGTTTCTTTCGAGCGCTTGTGAGCCGTTGGATCAGGGGTGTGTTTCTTTTGAGGGATTGTGAGCTGTTGGATCAGCAGTATCACGACCACTTCGTGAGCCACATGACCCGGTTGGTGTTACCAACCGGGACTAAAGAAGCACACGTACCCTATATATAGCCGCCCTCCTCAGACAGGTTACTCACTCACACAAACATTCCAGCGTCACTCGGAGAGGCATCTTTGGGCAACCAGCGGCAAGACGTCTCTGATGACCTGCGACCGTTCCAAACGGTTGCAGATCATCAGAGATGTGTTGCCGGACGGTTGTAGATCATCAGAGACGTCTTGCCGCTGCTTGGATCGAAGTGGCGCTCAAACACAAAACATTCCAGCGTCACTCGGAGAGGCATCTTTGGGCAACCAGTGGCAAGACGTCTCTGATGACCTGCGACCGTTCCAAACGGTTGCAGATCATCAGAGACGTCTTGCCGGACGGTTGTAGATCATCAGAGACGTCTTACCGCTGCTTGGATCGAAGTGGCGCTCAAACTCACGAGCCACCGTCGGGCTGTATGCAGGGGGAACTGTGTTTGGACGGTCGAAGCTGAGGTTTGAGAGGTTCCCACATGGACACAGTTACATAAAAGGTTTAATACATTATTACACATCACCAACAACATCCCTATGTATTGTTCACTTGTTCTTCTTGTGTGCCCCTTTCTTTTGAACGCGCCGTAACCATGGACAATCTTCTTGAAGTAACTTGATGGTTGGGTCAATGTTCACTTTGAAGGGCGGAATTTCATGAAACTTATTGTAATCTTCTGACATGTCTGTTGGTCCTCCACTCCCACGATGTTTCTTTTACCTGAAAGAACTATGTGGCGCTTTGGCTCATCGTTTGATGTATTCGCTTGCTTATCTTTTCTTTTTGTTGGTAGGGTAGACATGTCCTTCACATAGAAAACCTGAGCCACTTCACTGGCTAGAATGAATGGTTCGTTCTCGTAATGAAGATTCTTGAAATCCACTGTAGTCATTCCGTACCGTGTGTCTACGGCTACACCGCCATCTAGGTTGAACCATTTGCACTTGAACAAAGGAATCTTAAATGAAGGTCCATAGGACAGTTCCCATATCTCCTCTATGTAACCATAATATGTTACCTTTTCCCCACTGCAGCCATCTATTGCATCAAAGCGGACACCACTGTTTTGGTTGGTGCTCTTTTTATCTTGGTCGGCCGTGTAAAATGTATTTCCATTTATCTCGTACCCTTTAAAAGTCAATATAGTCGAAGACGGTGTCTTGGCCAATAAGTATAGCTGTAGTTCATTTGTGGTGACATTCATCAGTCTTTTCTGTAACCAACCGCCAAAAGTCCTGATGTGTACTCCATCAATCTCATCTTCTGGGTATTTGGAGCGTAAATCATTCTTGTGTTGCTGGATATACGGAGCCACCAAGATGGAACTATGCAGAACTGTGTAGTGTGCTCGAGTGAAAGAATCCACGTCTTCACATATGATTGCTTTCTTTCCTAGCGTGCCTTTTCCACGCAGTCTCCCCTCATGACGCGATTGAGGAACACCAATCGACTTAAGATCAGGAATAAAGTCAACACAAAACTCAATGACCTCCTCAGTTCCATAGCCCTTGGAGATGCTTCCTTCTGGCCTAGCACGGTTATGAACGTATTTCTTTAAGACTCCCATAAACCTCTCGAAGGGGAACATGTTGTGTAGAAATACAGGACCGAGAACACGTATCTCTTCCACCAGGTGAACTAGAAGGTGCGTCATAATATTGAAGAAGGTTGGTGGGAACACCAACTCGAAGCTGACAAGACATTGGACCACATCATTCTCTAAATCTTTTAGAGTAAGTGGATTGATAACCTTCTGAGAAATTGCATTCAGGAATGCACATAGCTTCACAATGGGTACTCGAACATTTTCTTTTAGAAGTCCCCTCAATGCAACCGGAAGTAATTGTGTCATAATCACGTGACAGTCATGAGACTTCAGGTTCTGAAATTTTTGCTTTGCCATGTTTATTATTCCCTTTATATTCGACGAGAAGCCAGATGGAACCTTCATACTGCGAAGACATTCAAAAAATATTTTCTTCTCTTCTTTCGTAAGAGCATAGCTCGCAGGACCTTGATGATTATCAGAATGATCGTCGTCTCGTGAATGCATACGTCGATGGGCCTGTCTTGCTTCCGGTGTATCTTTTGACTTTCCATACACGCCCAACAAGTTAAGCAGGTTCAAGCAAAGATTTTTTGTCACGTGCATCACGTCGATTGCAGAGTGAACCTCTAGCATTATCCAATAGGGCAGCTCCCAAAATATAGATTTCTTCTTCCACATGGGAACGTGGTTCTGAGCGTCATTCGGAACAGATAGTGCTCCAGCACCCTTCCCAAATATTACTTTTAAATCCTTGACCATATCATGTATAACAGAACTAGAAGGTCGAGTAGGCTTCCGCCGAATATCTTCCTCACCTTTGTAATGTCGGCCTTCCTTTCTTCCTGCATGCCTCGGTACAAGCCATCGACGATGGCCCAGGTACACAATCTTGTTACCTATATGTTTACCTTGAGTCTCACCTAAACAATGCGTACATGCATTGTATCCCTTGTTTGACTGTCCTGAGATGTTACTAAGAGCAGGCCAATCATTGATGGTTACAAACAAGAGCGCTCGTAGATCAAATTCCGTTTGCTCGTGCTCATCCCACACACGCACACCTTCATCACTCCACAGCTGTAAAAGTTCTTCCACCAATGGCCTCAGATACACGTCAATGTCGTTGCCAGGTTGCTTCGGGCCTTGGATGAGCACTGGCATCATAATGAACTTCCGCTTCATGCACAACCAGGGAGGAAGGTTATATATACATAGAGTCACAGGCCAAGTGCTATGACTGGAGCTCTGCTCTCCAAATGGATTAAATCCATCTGTACTTAGACCAAATCTTAAGTTCCTAGCGTCATCCGAAAATTTCGGGAACACTCTGTCGATTTTTCTCCACTGGGACCCATCAGCGGGGTGTCTCATCATCATGTCTTTTTTACGTTCTTCTTTGTGCCAGCGCAACAACTTGGCATGCTCTTTGTTTTGGAACAAACGTTTCAGACGTGGTATTATAGGAGCATACCACATCACCTTGGCAGGAATCCTCTTCCTTGGACAACCTTGCTCGCCCTCAACTTCACCTGGGTCATCTCGCCCAATCTTAAACCGCAATGCACCGCATACAGGACAAGCATTTAAATTTTCGTGCTCGCCGCGGTAGAGGATGCAGTCATTAATGCATGCATGTATCTTCTGCACCTCTAATCCTAGAGGGCAGACAACCTTCTTTGCTTCATACGTACTAGAGGGCAATTCGTTTTCATTTGGAAGCATCTTCTTAACTATTTTCAGCAAACTTTCAAAGTGCTTGTCGGTAGTACCACTCTCTGCCTTCCATTGTAGCATTTCCAGTATCGTACCGAGCTTTTTCTGGCCATCTGTACAAGTTGGGTACAACAATTTGCTGTGATCGGCTAACATGCGCTCCAACTTCAACCTCTCGTTTTCACTTCCACAGTCCATTTGTGCATCATGAATGGCCTGACGAAGATCATCGTCGGGCTCATCAAAGATGGCATCCTCTTCAACTTCGTCTTCCCCCATTGTAGTATCAGCGTGTTCATTGAACAGAGGATAGTTGTCATTATCCTCCTCTTCTTCATTCTCTTCCATTATAACCCCTCTTTCTCCATGCTTGGTCCAACAATAATAACCAAGCATGAAACCATTTCGCAACAGGTGTTCGTGAAGCCTGTCTGTGGAAGAGTATGTATACTTATTCATACAGAGACTGCATGGACAACACATAAAACCATCCTTTCGCTTGCTTGTCTCAGCCACATGGAGAAAATTATGCATGCCAGTAATGAATTCGGCACAAACTCGGTCACCGTACATCCATTGACGTCTCATCTGCATTATATAAGTATATCAAAAAAATTATGCATGCCAGTAATGAATAGATAAGTGACCATAATAATTCAAGCAAAGTAGAGTGGCGACAAATGTAATACATTGTAGCATTAAATATCCATTAATTTAAACTAACATTGAACTATTTAAAAAATTTAAGTCCAACAACAAATGCGATCAGAATCGCAACTAAGGTAACTATTGAACCAACAGCATAATGATACCAAGCCTCTTGACTAATGGCATATCTTCTAATTTTTTTAAGCTTCAAGCGCATCGCATCCAACTTGATCTCGTAAGCATTAACGACGTCGGCAAGCTTCGAGCGCATCCCATCCAACTTGATCTCGTAAGCATCGACGACGTCGGCAAGCTTGAACTGGTGTTCATCGATGATGTTGACAAGCTTAACCTCCAATTCCTTCTTCTCTTCTTTGCGGAGATCTTCACTTATTTTTAATTTAGCTTTCAAATCATCGTTTTCTTTCACAAAATATTCAACAATAGGGTCCACTGGAATTTCCGGTTCAACTACCTCCTAGACAAATATATATTTATGTCAAAGTTGGTCCGCATGATTGTCATAAACGCGAAACGAAACAAATATATAGTTATTAAAAGTCATACCACATCCGAATAATAGAGCGGACGAGAGCCGGTGGGGGTATTTGTGAAAACCATGGCACTATATATATATATAAAAACAATTATACAACTTATACAAAAAAACAAATAATAATTATGGAACAAAATCATACAACATAGATTTTTTTTAAATAAAAAAGAAAGCTCACCTAGGTGGTGTCGGTGACGAGACGGTCTATCGACGACGGTGAGGAGGTGAATGTTGTGACACTGAAATACAAAAACATAATTTAGTTTAAGATCAAATTGACAATACAAAATTGAGCTAAATAAGCAAAATGAGCTAACTTAGGCATTTCATCATACACCTACCTAGCACTACAAATATGAATTGAGCTAAATGAGCTAGACAACCAACGAAACGGGCGCCGAAAGAGAGAGTTTGCAGTTGCTAACCCTTGGATAGATGCACCACCGTCAATCTTAACAAATGGTGCAAAAAATCGTGGATGAAATCGAGCTCGGTGGAGAGAAAATGGAGATTCAACTCGAGCTCGAAATGGCCAAGGCTGGCTCGGGGTGGAAGATGAAGGCGACTGACCTTTGATCGCGGTTGGTGGCTCCAACCGCGACTAAAGGTCCTCGCTAGGACAGGCGGCCTTTTTGTGCGGGACCTTTAGTCGCGGTTGGAGCCACCAACCGCGACTAAAGGTCCTCGCGCGTGCCCCGCGCGGCTCCGGCCGCAGGTGGAGGACTTTAGTCGCGGTTGGTGGCTCCAACCGCGACCAAAGCTCCAGCACAAACCGCCACCTGTCCTAGCCGTTGGAGCTGTCGGAGCCGCGAGACCTCTAGTCGCGGTTCGGAAACGAGCCGCAACTAAAGGTCCGCCTCTAAGGCCACTTTTCTACTAGTGTCACTAGTATGTTTGTGAGTGAGACACAGACTGTACATATGTATAACAAGAGTGACTCGGTTCTTACCCTACAACTTGGTCTTCCACATACCATGGTCGCCAATCATCTGTGACAGACAGGTTAAGATATCTTATCCATGCTTGGGTGCCAACCAAAGATATTTCGCTATCATGATCGCCGCTGCAGCATTGGAAGAACACACTTGATCAATATATATATGGTTGCTCGGCCAAGCAATTCGGAGAAAATAAACGAAGCTTAAAGTGATTGCACTGAGCATGCATGATGCCATATTGGTTGCCCTGCCCTAAAGGATGTGCTAGAGTTTCTCTAATATAAACATTCTACTCATGCGCATTAGCTAGTATAAGTCCACTCTTGCCTGTATACAATGGATCGATATCCTTTGGTGATCAAGCTTAAATGGTAGTCCACTGTACTGTTGATGTCTTGTATGTAAGGAAAATGAGCATGTCTTCTCCATATTGGAACTGTTCTCTGAAAGAGAGTCGGGGTGTTTATTCTAACCAAAGCTGACTTCAAAGTATGGGTCAAAATATTTAAGATATATTCAAACTTTGAAATACGTATTTACCTTGTGAACACCCAAACACTTCCTCACAGCTTTATCGTTTGCCCACAGTTCGGAAAGTATGTAAGTGGCATTCTGCCACAAAATGAAGCAAAGCAAGATGTATAAAACTATGCACAATTAATCATAAGAATGAAAATATTAAGATTTTGAAACAAAAGAACGACCAGAAAAAACTTGAATATGGGAATTATGAACTTTTTAGGCGGTTCCTTAATTTTTACCCTGCAAATAGACGAAACCATAGCACTGATGAGCTGCATATGTGTATCACAACTTGGCTCCAAAATGTGCATAGCATTAATGTCCTTTATGAGCTGCATCTCACCAACTATTCTGATTAATTTACATAGCACTGATGCAAGGTCTACTGGAGTTTTGAGCCTAACATTCTCAACGTCAGGAGGTTGTAGAAAAAAGTATGTATGGGTCACTTACATCGTGGATGGATTGGACGGATTTGGCACAAAGAGCATTCGATGGGCTGGTGTACTCTCCTCCGCAACTGTCCCGAGCAACCTAATAGGTGAATATATAGAAGCCAATATATTTTAGTATGCAAATTAGACCAATTTGAGTGATGTACTTCCGTCCATACTATTCGACATGGACCAAATTCAATACGAAGACAATATTCATTTTGAGTCAACCTGACTGAGAAGCATTGATTTTTATGGAAACGGATTGAAAATCATTGTAATATACTACCTCCGTTCTAAATTATAAGATATTTCAAAGAGGGCTACATACGCATTAAATTGAGTGAACCAACACAGAAAACGCGTCTAGATATGTGTGAATTTGAAGAAAAAGATAAAAATCTCCTGGAACCCGGCGAGGCACACGCGGAACCCGGCGAGGCACCCGGCGAGGCACGGGACGGTGTGGTCTCGCGCGGCGAACTCGGCGAGGCACCACCACCGCCATGCTCCACGAGCGCGCGCGTCGAAGTCGGCGAGGCAGAAGCTAGTTGGTAGGTGGAGTAACCTTAGTCCAAGAGGCTGGTTTATATAGAAGAGTAGGCAGCCCTCCTCGATAATTCTCCCAGTCAAAAGCCAGAGGGCCGATCTCGTAGACGAGGCCGGACAAGGAGGAGCACCCGGGGCCGCCGGTGAGCCAGAGCAAGACGGGGTCCTCCTCCGGGCTGCGCTCCGACTCAATGAAGTAGTAGAAGAAGCGGACGCCGTCGTCGTCTAGCTCCACATACCTGTTGGGCGCGAGCTCGTGTTCAATCATCCGGTCAGGAACCAACACAGATAGCAGAGCAGAGCACGCACCCTGTTTCGAGGGTGAACCAACACAGAAAACGCGTCTAGATATGTGTGAATTTGAAAAAAAACTAAAACATCTTATATAATTATGGGATTAATTATTTTACAATCCATTTTCGGACCATGAACATAATTTTATTGATTTTTCTGTAATTTTATTGATTTTCGGACCATCATTAGCCAGGAGCATCTGACAACAATGAATAGATGATTAGATTCAGTGCAGAAACAGGAAAGCACCACTTACTAAATATCTTACCATCAACCATCATGGATGGTGAACTTGCGATTAACTATTGAGAACTCGAACACTCTGAATGCTCCCCGATGCGGCTTTTGTACTGTACTCCAACTCTCCAAGTCTCCATAACGAACCAATCACGAGCTAGAGGCTATACAGCTTGCCGGCCAACCTGCCACCGTCCATGCAGGCCACGGTGAGGCATCAATAAGCGAGAGATGATTCTTAAGCGCATATAGAGAGAGCGCTTTTCTTTTTTCTCTTCTCTTACCGTACTGCGCCAGATATTGCGAGCGGAGGGGCACGAACGCCTCATCGAGAGCTCCGCGCGCAAGCGAATCCAACCCCAGCAAAAAAACACTGCACCAAGACACGGGAGGGGAAACCAACCAACTGAGATTCAAACCAAAAACAGGGCACGCTCGGCATGACGACGCCCGGCGATTCGAACAAACACCCACACCTCTAAAAAAGAAAGGAGGAGGACCGGGAAGAAGAAGAAGAAGAAGAAAACCAGCCGACAGTCTGACCGGCCTTGTCGAGTGGACCGGCGAGCTCACACACCACACCACTCCGTACCGGCGAGCTCACACACCACACCACTTCTCTCCTGCCCTTCCGGCCTTGTCAAATGAACCGGCGAGCCCACACACCTCGCCAAGCCCAAGTCACAAGTCACACGCGACACCCGCACGCGGCTCCGGTGAAGGTGGGCTTGTACTTATAGAAGTGACTGGGTTGGCTTGGAAGGAGGAAGAAGGAGAGGGTGTTTCGTTCCGTTCCTTACTTGCTGGGAGAGATGGAGAGGATGGACGGTTGTGATGTGCTGTGCCACGGATCAGTGACATGGCATGTGGAAAAACCAAACGTCCGGCATTGGTAATTGCTGATGCAGCATGGAGATCTGCATCATATTTTAATTGCTGTTTTATTGTGCCAATGTCATGCATGCATGCGCAGCTATGCAGTCAATCCCAATAAATGCTCCATATTCCACCGGCTCCATTTATGCAGTTTAGCTATTTATTTGCCCATAACAATAGCTACAACAACTTCTCCGACAGGCCGCCGCCACGGCAAAATCAAGGTAACTACCAGTTTCAGAGTAGAGGGCAGTTGTCAACTCAGTATCAAGGGCAGTATTCCAATCAAAACAACCAGTATAGAGGTCAGGTTCAGTCTCCAAACTTTCAGTACCAGCACAGATACAACAACAACACTGGTAATCAGAGGAACCTCCCCCCACAGAACAACCAGCGAACTGTCTCTGCTGATTCTACCACTGTGCAGCCAGGAGGTGGACAGAGTAAGACCTACGTGCCAAAAATCTCTGCCAGCTCCGGGACAGTGGATAAATCAAAGCAGAAGGAAGTAGTGGTTGCTTCAGGATCTGAGGGAGCTTCTGCTAAGCTACAATGCTTCAAGTGTTATGAACATGGAAAGCATGTGACAAAGGACTGCGACGCTGATTTGCACTGTGTGAACTGCGACAAGCCCAAGTCCCACATTTCTGACAAGTGTGCATGGCTACATCAGAGGAAACCAATTGCATCCTTTGTTGGTTTTGGGGGAGAGGGGCTGGGATGCTTTGTTGCTGAACACACCAAGGAATCAGGGTCAGGGGATAAAGGGAATGCAGTGGCACTGATCAAGATCAAGGAAGGATCCAATGGAGAGATATCTGCAGAAAACTTGGAAAGAGGACTCGCAAATACCTATCCCTGGAGATGGACATGGAAAGCAAAAAATGTTGCTGTTGGAGCTTTCCTGGTGAGCTTTCCATCTGAGGCAAGAATCAACGAAGCTGCTATCTATGACTGGGTTCCGTTGAAGAAAGTCGACATGATGGTGAACATCAAGCTGTGGACTGACGAGTCTCTAGCTGCAGGGAAGCTGACAACTGTCTGGGTCAAAGCAAAGGGTGTGCCAAAAACCTTGAAGAACTTCCACGGGCTGTGTGAAGTTGGTTCCACACTGGGACTGCATCTGGAAGCTGATATGCATCTTCTCAAAAACACTGGACAAGTAAGGCTGAAAGTTGGTGTGGTGGATCATCTCAAAATCCCCAAATGGACCCAACTAACTACAAAGAAGCTGTACTATTACAGGATCTACTTCCAGCTTGAAGAGATTGTAGAGCTAGGATGGGAAAGAGCAGAGGAGGAGTTCCTTCCAGACTTTGAAGATGTGATGGACAGCCAACCAGAGAAAAACGGTGAAAAGGACCCAAAAAGACAGAAGAACTGTGAGAATGTTGCTCCCTCACCTTCGGGGCAACTTATCATCACTGAGAAGCAAGTAACGGCCAGTACTCGGACTAGGCTGGCTTTGGAAGAAAGGGAACAAAGCTTGAGGGAGCAAGACGAGGCAGACATCCTAATCAACAAAGGAAGAGCATCTGGGAAAGTGCTCCTACCGCAGCTTGACTTGGAGACAAACAAAACAGTAGGCCTGGGAAATACAGAAGGCACCAATGAGGACACAGAGGAATCCGAAGAACAGAGAGAGAGAGTGAAGCTTTCGGATGATGAAATGGAGGAGGATGGTGAGGCATCTCAGACATTCAGTGAACAAGTAAAAGCAATTACTGGGCGTGGAAAAAATGCAGAGAACAATTCACAGGAAGAGCTGAGTCTGAGGTACAGTGACAGGCTTGCTACAAAGAATCCAGAAGACATGCCTGTGATGGACCTCGCCAAGAACATTAAGGCCAAAAACATGGACAAAGGAGAAGGTAACAGTTCAGACATTCCCACAGTTTTAAATTCAGATGATCATACTCTTTTAGATATTGCTAGACTAATAGGAGTAGATCTTGGAACTTCTGTGGAAATGGTAGAACATAATTTGAATCTGGTTAGATTGCAAGAACAAGCTAGAGTATCTATGTTTGGAGAGAGAGCAAAAGGTGTAGCTGACAATGCAGAACCTGAGGATATACATCTAAATCCTAGTGATATAGATGTTATATTACAGGATCTCATTGCCATGAATAGAGAAGGAATGGAAACTGAAATGGAACAATGTAATTTCTTGGGAGGACAAATGATCAGTCCTAGCAGGGAGTTAACAAATAAACGCTCGATTGAGGTTTATGATGTTAAATCGCCTGTTAGAACGGTGGTTAGGAGACGTGGGAAAAGAAAAAAGAAGAAATGTTAAACGGCTTTATCTGGAACTCAAGGGGGGTAGGGGATAAAAGAAAACGTGATTACGTTAAAGAATCGGCTAGTAAATATAAACTGGACTTCATAGGCATCCAAGAGACAATGAGACAGGATTTCTCCGAATCAACCTTGCTGTCTATGGGTGGAGAAATACCTTTTGATTGGTCTTGGACACCTTCCAGAGGTCGTTCCGGTGGCATTTTACTAGGTGTCAACACGGATACTCTTGATGTTTTAGAAAAAGAGTTGGGAGAATACTTTATCAGGTTTCTAGTGCATAGCAAAATTGAAAATCTGACCTGGAATTTGGTGATAGTTTATGGGGATGCACAACCTACTGGAAAAGCAAAATTTCTAGTAGAGTTGGTTCACATCATTAAAAAATCACAGATACCTATTTGTATAGCAGGAGATTTCAATCTCACTAGACGAGCTAGTGATGGAAACAAACCAGGTGGTTTTAATAGATGGAGTATGTTATTTAACTCGATTATTGCCCAAGGTGAATTAATGGAGATACAGCTGGGTGGGAGACAATACACTTGGTCCAATAATCAAGAGGACCCTACTTTTGCTTTGTTAGATAGGGTGTTGGTCTCCCCATCCTGGGAGGAATTCTTCCCTCTGGTAACAGTAACAACTTTGACTAGAGAACTCTCTGATCATGTTCCTCTGTTGCTCTCAACAGGGGAAGGTGTTAAAATACAGAGAGGTTTTAAGTTTGAGAACTGTTGGTTCCTTAGAGAAGACCTGGAAAACATCGTAACTAGGGTTTGGAATCAAGAAGTTAAAGGTTGTTCGAGTATGGATAGATGGCAAAATAGATTTGGGAATGTTAGGAAAGCTTTGAAGGGCTGGAACATTAACAGCGAAAGCCCCCGGGGTTCTCTTTAAGATAGACTTTGAGAAGGCCTTTGACAAGATCAAATGGCCTTTCTTGCTACAAGTCCTCGAGATGAAAGGGTTCCCATGCAAATTTAATGATATGATCATGAAAATAGTTTCGGGCGGGAAAGTTGGTGTTAAAGTGAATGGGGAGGAAGGTAGTTATTTTAATACACACCAAGGGTTGCGGCAAGGCGACCCTCTCTCCCCCATACTCTTTGACCTAGCAGCTGATGTTTTAGCAATATTACTAGACAGAGCAACAAGAAACAACGTAGTTACAGGTTTGTCCTGTCACCTGGTGAATAAGGGCGTGTCGATTCTACAATATGCAGATGACACGATCCTGTTATTACAGGATGATTTGGAACAAGCTCGAAACCTCAAATTTATCCTGTGTCTGTTTGAGCAAATGTCGGGACTAAAAATAAACTTTCATAAAAGTGAAGTTTATTGTCTTGGTATGGATCAAGACAGACAAAATCAGTTCGAAGAAATTTTAACATGTAAAGTTGGAAAATTGCCGATGAGATATCTGGGGATCCCTGTTGATGAAACCAGATTAAATAATAGTGAATGGGATCCGCTGGGGGATAAATTGATGAGGAAACTTGGCTGTTGGGATGGTAAAAATATGTCAGTAGCAGGAAGATCCTTGTTGATAGATACCTCTCTTTCTAGCATCCTACTCTACATGTCATCTTTTTATAGGATCCCAGTGGGCCCTAGAAAAAAGTTTGACAAGATTAGGTCGAGCTTCTTATGGAGTAATTTCCTTGGAAAAAAGAAATATCATCTAGTAAAGTGGAAAACGGTGTGCCTTCCGAAAGATCAAGGAGGATTGGGGATTATTGACTTAGAAATTATGAATGTGGCGCTTTTAGGTAAATGGCTGTGGAAGCTTTTTAATGAAAATGGAATGTGGCAAACAATTTTACTCAACAAATATCTGAGAAACACCACTCTGGGAGCATGCTCTCAGGAAAAAGGGGATTCTCACTTCTGGCAGGGGCTTGTGGAAATCAAACCTTTGTTTTTGTCATGCTGTAAGTTTGCAGTTGGGAATGGAGCAAAAACAAGATTCTGGGAGGATCTTTGGATCTCAGATACTTGTTTTGCCTCACAATTTCCCAGACTGTATGCTATCTCGAATAACCATAATATAACTGTTAAGGATGCTTTTGCCGGTAGTTTAAGTTCCTTATCCTTTAGAAGAACGATTACAGGAGTTAAAGCAGAGGAATGGAGGAAGCTGTTGACACTCTGTGAACTAACAGTGCTAAATACAGAGGAAGACAAATTGGTTTGGTTGCTCTCTGCCACCAAAACCTTCTCTGTCAAATCCTTTTAGTTAGCTATGCAGGTTTCAGAGAGTGTACCCTATAAATTCTTATGGAAGGTTAAACTCCCTTTGAGGATTAAAACCTTTCTGTGGCTGATTCTGAGAAAAAGTATATTAACCAGAGACGTTCTGTTAAAAAGAGGAGGTTCGTGTTCAAAAAATTGTCTCTTCTGTGGACAAGATGAATCCATTGATCATCTTTTCCTGAGATGCCCACTAGCTAGGTATGTGTGGAATGTTGTTACAGTCGCCACTGGTTTTGACTGCCAGTTTGCCAATGCACAACACTGTCTCACTGACTACCTAGATAGATTTGATGGGAATTCGAAAAACTTGATGACGGTGGGTATAGCTGCTGTTTTCTGGGGTTTATGGAAAACTAGAAACCTGGCATGCTTTGAGAACAAATGGCCATCTGAGCCGATCGAGGTTATACATCGTATTTGTTATTGGGTTGATTGGTGGGCAAACTTGCAGGGATCGGAGGATGCAAAAATGGAGCTGCAACGGGGCGCAAAGCTACTGGCGCGAGTCGCGGATGAGATCTTCAGGGCAGCGCGAGGATGGGCTACCTGGAGATTGAGATTGAACAATGGGTGATGCTGCTTTTGCGAGAAGCTGGACAAGGAGGGAGTCTTGGGAGCGTCTGGAGTTGGCGGCGAAGCACTTTTACTTCTCTTTTAGTAGTCCTTTCGTCTAGTTGTCTAGTCCCTTAGGCTGCTTTTAGAGTAATTCCGAAGTTGCTGAGACTGTAAGGAAAACTCCCTTTATTTCTGCTGGGTTTGTGTTTGTAATGGTGGAGCCGCGTTATGGTGGATTCTGTAATCTGGTTTCTATTAATGGAAATCGGGGAAAAACCCTTTTAATTCAAAAAAAAAATTTGGCCAGAGTTTTTTAGGTGGAGTGAGTACTTACATACAACCTTAGGCTTTATGTGTCTCCAGTTTTTGGGAAAACGGTATCAGAAACTCTCGGACATTCATTTCACAAAACATATTGACAACCCTTTGGTCATGCCAATGGACGGAAACAAACATATATCACTACATGCTCTTTTCGAATAAAAGGAACATCTGTTCACAATTTCATTTCTCAATGGAACTGTGACATACAAACCCAGGTTCCTTACACACAAACAAATACAACAGCTTCCAGCTAGTCATTAGAGCTACTATGACTATAGGAGGAAAACCACTCATCATACTGCAAAACTACTTATTAGAGCTACACAACGCCAAGGAAACATCTCCTTAACTTTTAGCCACTAAGAACCTAAACAACACTCATAAACCACCTCGAAACAACTTGAGGATGCACCAGGCCCCCTCCATCATCATCAGGCGAAAACATGAAGGTGATCAACCATCGTCGCAGACTCGGCGCCACCCGAACCAAACCATTTGCTCTTACCACGAACTAAGCTGCCACCACCAGCAGCATCTTGGCTTCGTACCCGTCTCCTGCAAACCAGTAGTACCAGCAACTTGGGATCAACAAGTAAAAATCACTTCCAGCGAGAGACACATTTGTTCAATTCCAGTAGTTTGCTCGCCATACCGCAAAACAACTCCATGCTCCACCAGGTGCCTTCTCCATCATCAGGCGAAACATGGAAGTGATCAACTCGTGTCCAATCTCAGCGCACTACCAGGGCCCAACCTTTTTGCTCTAACTAAATAATTCAGCCGCTACCACTAGCAGCAACTTGGCTTCGTACCCGTGTCTTCTTCTGCAAACCAGTAGCAACAGCAACTTAGGATCAACAAGTAAAAATCACTTCCAGCGAGTGATACATAGAGCTTCAGATCCTGCTAAGCAAACATCTCTCACAATCACGCAAACATTGATGTTTAACTAGTGAAAACAACATCAAGTATATCAAGACATATTCAGAAAGCTACTATCTAACAGTATAGTCTTAGGTCCAATTAGTTAAGCTACCGAGTCCATGTCTAAGTTTCATCTCTGTCCATGGCTACTTGCAATTCCCATCAGATGGTAAACCAAATATCAGATCCATCGTATGAATGCTTCGATCCTTGCTTGTAAAATACCGTCACTCCCATCTCATCCTCCTTCACTATATTTGTGCATGGAGTATGGACCGATCGTTGCTGGCTGTCTAGGCATGGGGTTAGGACAACTCGGCAGGGCCAAGCAGTGGCGGACACAAGAATAATTCAAAACCCGGGCAAACAGTAAATTTAAGTGCTAATAACACTACTTTTGATCAAAGTCGTCAGCAAATTAGGCTGCGCCGACTGGCCGGAAGCCCAGGCAAGTGCCCAGGCTTAAGGACGGTTGGATGCACCACTGCCGGCCGAGCCACTTCATTCTCTTGCATGCACAAACTATTTTGCATCGTTTCGAAGGTGGTGGCAGCAAGAAGGACCGAGCAGACAAAACCTACACGGATTCATGTATGATGGGCGAGATGGCAACGAACTGAAGAAGAGGCGTGGGTCACTTCGCTCGAATCGATCGATGCCCGATAGGGCCTATCGCTGCACCCAAAAAAAAACTAGTCGACTAGTTTTTTTTAAGGAAAAGAACACTTCTATTATTATTGATTGCAGATGTTTACATGTGTAGAAAGAGTATTAGGAGGTTAAAATAAGCCACATATGGCGACCTATATCTAGAGCTACAGTGTGTTTTGCTAAGCAGCGTGCCTCTTTGTTTGTAGCCCTACTTTATGGATAAGCCTCGAGACAACTACAAAGTCTGTCGACATGAGTCTGATTTCGCTAATGGTATTCCCATGAATGGCCCCCCACCATTTTGAATGTCTCCAAGACTCCAATCCCAGGACTGGTAGAAGAGACTCTCAGGTGGATGGACTCTCGTCCGCCGCCAAGATTTCCAATACGTTTAGTGTACCGTGTACTTCAAAATTTAGGGCATGTGAAAAATTCAAACACCTCGTCGCAACTAAGCTGACGATGAAAACCGAATGGTGGTTTGAGAGATAATTTTTAAACCATTGAATCTGAACGATGCCATCACTTGTGTCACAGGACGCATGCATATTAAAACCGCCGAGCACAGGCATTTTTCATAGTCAATTGATGGGCAGCGACGTCGTTCGCTGGAATAGCTCTGCTGCGACATCGCTGTTTGCGCAAATTGCTCTGCTACGACTTGGCCCTTAAGGGCAGTCTGTTAGTTAGGATTAGGATTATGGGGAGCCGGCGGGTGGGATCCACAACTTATCCACGTCAGATTGGTGGGACCTAGACAACAAGGACGACCGTTATATCCTCCTCCCCTGCGCGCGCATTCTCCCTTGCTTGCCTGTCTTCTTCTTCTCCGGCGACGAAGCGCCGCAACGCCGACGAGGTTGTCTGAACTAAACTGGATTCATTTGCGCAATTTCTGAAGTGAAGCCGTAAGCAGAACTAGATTTCAACTGAAATTTAACTTAACATATACTCAAATTCGAAAGATTACATAGCTTAGTTCGTGGCGATCATCGGATCAAAAGCCACACACGCGGGCAGAAGCTCGATTACATAGTTAGCCTAGCTAATTGGGCGTCGACGCTGCTCTACCCCTAAACGCAGAACCAAAATTGGGCTTCGGAGCCCCGGGGGTGCGGCGACGAGGCGGCGACGCCGCTCAGTCGGACAAGTCGGAGAAGTCGAGCTCCTCCTCGTCGGAGCTGATGTCGATGATGGGGTGGAGGGAAGCCTCGATACCTCTCTCGAGGCGGAGTTTGTTGAGCTCCTCGATCTCCTGATGGCGCACCTCGACCTCCTGCTGCTGCTGGCTACGCTGGATCACCTCCTCGATGATCCAGTCCAGGTCCTCATCGGCGGTGAAGTCTCCGGGCAGCAGGCCACGGCGTGGTGGGCGGTCCTGCTGCTGCTCCTCCTCCTCCTCCTCCCTCTTCGGCGGCGGCAGCTGTGGCGTCCTTGCCGCCATGCGGGAGCTCCCCGCGCCGGAGGAGCTCCCGTGCTCGTAGCGGCGGCTGCGCGCCGCCACGGTGAGGTCGTACTCCTCCACCTCACGGCGCTGGAACGCTGGCGGCGGCGTCAGGCCATTGTTGAGCCACCTGTACGCGCCGCGCTTCCGACCGACGTCGGAATGAACCCGTCTCGCGCGTTCCGGGTCAGCCGGCCGCTTCTGCGACTTGCGGGCATCGCCGGAGCGATTTCCACCGCCGGAATGGCCACCGCGGGAGTTGGAGCCCCCGGAACCTCCACGCCTAAACATCTTCGTGCGGTGGCGCTGGATCTGTAGGTGGCGGTGGCGGTTTCTCGTGGATTTGGTCGCCGGCGGCGAGTGTGGGGAGCTGCGGCAGATCTGAGAAATTGCTAGGGTACGACGGGGTTGAGTGGATAAGTAGGGGAACGGGAAAAAACAAGGTGGGCTGTGGCACGGGAGGTGGGCTGGGCCGTGGGGAAAGCGAACGCGAGGTGGACCGTGCCACGGGAGGTGGGCCGTGTATTGAGCCGTGAAATGAGGTGGCCCGTAATTTGGTTGGCACTTATCTTATGCGTGGCTGAAAAAAACTTTGCCCAATTTCAAATGAGCATAACTAATTCAATAAATATCATAAAAACATGAAACCTTCATTAATTTAAAAAATAGTGAGACTGTATAATGACACTATATAGATAGAAAAAAAGTCTAGGAATTTGTTTTGAGTGATTAAGACAAGGTGAAAAAGACACTTGCAATATCTAACTTAAGAGCTCATTTGAAAATTCAAAAAAATTGTAGAATGACACTATATAGATAGAAAAAAAGTCTAGGAATTTGTTTTGAGTGATTAAGACAAGGTGAAAAAGACACTTGCAATATCTAACTTAAGAGCTCATTTGAAAATTCAAAAAATTGTACCAGTGCAATATCTTAATGGATGGGACAACTCACTATTATAGATTTTTCTATAATAGTGAGATGCCAGACCCACTAAGCTATTAGACTAGAACAGGAAATGCAACACCCAAATTGCGAGCATGGGGGGCTCGAACTTGGGTGGGCAAAGGGAGGCATCAACCCTTACCACTAGGCTATGCCTATGTTTGCGACAAATCTATCATCGAAAAAGTGTTTGTTTTAACTTGGTCATCAATCATCCAAGCCTTCATCGAAAAAGTGCTAGAAAGTAGCTCCAAAGGTAGGGTAAACGACCTCATTTCTAAGCAAGCGATTTTCGACCTTGTCTAAATCAGCAAAAAAAACTGTTCTACCAATCTACTATGTATATAAGAAGACCATGTGGACTGTTTTTTTTCATTTTTTGATTTTTTTTTTAATTGTTTATACTCATTTCAAATTTGGCCAAATTTAAAATTGAAAATGAAAAATTCCACATGGTCTTCTTATAGACAGAACACAATTTGCAACGATTTCCAAACTATAAACGTGTTTGTTCTAATTTGGTCGTCAATCGAGCCTTCATGGAAGAAGTGCTAGAAAGGAGCTCCAAAGGTAGGGTAAACGGCCCCATTTCTAAGCAAGTTTTTTTTCGACCTTGTCTAAATCAGCCAAAAAGATTTCCTAAACATCCATTCTACATATTAAGTGTTATTCCAAAGTCTCACAATTTATTGAATTAATCTTCATATTATTTATTTATTTTTGCATAATAATGGTTTAATTGCAAATCCTAAATAAATAAAGTTCAAAACATGAAAATGAAAAAGTAAGCTCAGATCTATCTTAGTCCCTCCAAAATGAAGCTGTGGTGAGGTGTTCACAACTTTATATTTTCAAAAACTTTGAAATCACTTGAAACCATACTTTCTACTTTGAAATCCATACTAGTCTGTTCAAGATTTCACATTTGAGTGAAGGCATTTTCGTGAAAATGTATGTACACCATGTTTATATTTTTTTTCTCGTTACTATATGACATAAGACACACATGTGCGCTGGTTTTTTCATTTTTTGTTTTTTTTAAATTCATTATGCTCACTTGAAACCATACTCTATACTTTGAAATCCATACTAGTCTGTTCAAGATTTCACATTTGAGTGAAGCCATTTTCGTGAAAATGTATGTACACCATGTTTATATTTTTTTCTCGTTACTATATGACATAAGACACACATGTGCGCTGGTTTTTTCATTTTTTGTTTTTTTTTTAAAATTCATTATGCTCACTTGAAACCATACTCTATAATATGAAATCCATACTAGTCTGTTCAAGATTTCACATTTGAGTGAAGCCATTTTCGTGAAAATGTATGTACACCATGTTTATATTTTTTTTCTCGTTACTATATGACATAAGACACACATGTGCGCTGGTTTTTTCATTTTTTGTTTTTTTTTAAATTAGTTATGCTCATTTGAAAGTGTTCGGGATCTCTCACTTGATTTAACGATTTTCCGTAAAAATGTATATAAACCATACTTATATTTTTTTCTCGTTACTATATGACATTACAAGACCATGTGCGCTGGTTTCTTGTTTTTTTGATTTTTTTTGAATTAGTTATGCTCATTTGAAAGTTCTGTCAAATCTAGGCCAAACCTTCTAGAAGAACACCCGTTGGCCGTTGGATCGACGAGAATCTAGCGATGACGGTTGAGATCCGCTGAGCCAGGGCGATCCGCGAGACTAGCGTTCTGCGCTCTGATTGGCCGACCTCTTTTTTCCACCCAAACACGCACGGTTTGATTCACTGATATGTGGAGCCAACCTACTGTGGGGTCCGCATGTCAGTAGCTGGTTTGCGAACGTGTGGGCCTGCCATGCGCGGGGAACGACGGCGTTTGCTTGCTTGATTCAGAGATTCAGAGATTCCGACATTGCTACCGCGGCGATTCAGATGCAATGTGAACAAGGCAGTGATTCAGATGCAATGTGAAACGCCATGGATACACACACTCCGCATTTCATCGGAAACCCTAAGCATTCTAGCCTATTTAAGTACAGCACGCACCCCCTCTTCCTCTCCCACCCAAGCAAGAGCCACTCCCTTCCCCCTTCCATGCGAAGGCGAATCCACCCTCCTCTCACATCCGCAATGGAGTTCGACGGAACAACCTTCCAGCGGCCGCCTATCGTGCCGGAGCGGCGCCACCCACCGGGCGTCCTAGTCCAGAACACTCTGCGTGTGTGGGCGCAGTCCAGGGTTAGGGGGGCCGAAGCTCTCACACGCGCCTTCCTTGACGCCGGTTGTGCCCATCTCCCACCGGGCACGCCGGCGATGTACGAGCTCGAAGTCAGTCTTGACTTCTTCGACAACATCAGGATGATCACGGTCAACTTCCGCAACCCGTTCGACGCGGAGCATCTACTTGGCCAAGTTTTTTGGTGCGGCTGCGAGTCCATTTTCTTCACCATTTGTAACATCTTCACCGGGACCGAGAGCATGTTCCCCCACCCAAACCAGATGCACTCCCTCCCCTACTGAAGTTTAAGTAATGGAAGTATTATTTTGTGTTTTCTGCCTTTTTTTTCTTTGACGTGTCGTGTCCCTGAACACTAAAAGGCAAAAGTGGCTCAAAAAAAAAGAAGCAAAAGTGGCTGAAATGGCTCCTACACTTACTGGGCCTAATTGGATGGAGTTGGCTCATTCATCTAGCAAACAGTGAATTTTTTTCATTTTTCTCGAAAAAAAAAAGATCTGCGCACGCCTGCGTCCTCTACAGCAATATTCCGAAGAAGTAAATCATTCTGGTAAGTCTAAATAAAGAAGTAAAACATTGTTTCTACAGATGACACGATAATTTACATTTTTTACAAGGTTTAACCCAACGGAACTTGCGAATGACAACATCGGGATGTCCAGAGCACGCCCCCAGGGTGTTCGACAGAATGCAGTCCAGATGCCCAGTTCACAAAATTACTCCCCCACACGCTCGCAGCGCTGGACAAACATTGCCTGAAACCTACCAAAATTCACTACACTTCCTATCTACATAAATGCAGCTCAAGCTTCCAGCTCCATCTAGCAGCTTTGTAGCTGATTCTTCATCTCGCATAGGATCAAAGCTACTTCGATGTCCAGGCTCGATGAACTAGCTGAACTCCTGCTCGATGTGGTACCCCTGCTCGTCATCGGCGGCGATTGACCGCCGAGCGAAAAACCCTGACAGTCGATGCCGTAGCGCTTCCACGCCCGCTTCAAGACCTGATTCACCGAAATCCGGTAGGGTCGCTTGCTGTCCCTCGCCGCTGCACGAGTCACAAATAGGGCCGCCGGTCGCCTCCGCGACCGGCGACCCGCACCACCCCAACCTCCATCCACCCTCGTCGCCCTTACCTTGCATTGCGACCGCAAGCCCTGCGTTGCCGCCCGCCGCTCGAATCGCCGCTTCTTTTCTTGCGCCGCCGCTCGAATCGATTGCCGCTTCTCTTCTCGCGCCACCGCTCGAATCAGCCGCTCCATCTCCAGCCCGGAGAAGCCGAGACGGCAGGACAGGAGTGAGCTCCGAGGGACGCCGGCGCATGGCAGAGTTTTTTCCCCCACGATGAACAGATGCAGCTGTCGCATCGGAGCTATTATCACCGCTTCAGAGCACGCACGCGTGAGGTCCCACTTGTCATAAACTTATCCATTGAACGGTCAAACGGGGTTTACCGCATGGGATAATAAATTAACGGCCATATCGTACCTGGGCTATTTCTGCACAAAGGCATGTCGCACCAGGGCTATTGTTACGAAAGATGTAGCATCGCAGACAATTCCCCACAAAGACGTCGCACAGGAGCTATTCACCCAGCACAGGCTGGACTATGGTGCAGAGCCGCGCACTAGGTAGATTTGTCATGTTTCTCTCTATAAAAACAGCGCGTTCCAAGGTGTGAAGTGGGAGAAAGGGGATGTGATGATTGAGGTTTTGAATAAGACGGCCTTTGCATTTTATATTTGGATCTTTTTCGTATTTCAAAATAGTGAAAAAGTCAAATTAAGATTCTTATCTGTTGGGGCTTGCAGTTATCTTGGTAAGAATATTACTCCCTCCATTTTTATATACAAGGCCACTTCGTTTTTCGTGTTATACTTTGACTTTTAATTTTGGTCAACAAAATACGAGTTATATTTCATAAAAAATATATCACTGGAAAGTTCGTGGTATATAACTCTGATTTTGTTGGCAAAATTATGTATTGAAGTTTGTCCTAAAAGTATGATGTGGCCTTGTATTCAAAGACGGAGGGAGTATATCTATACTTCCATCTCAATATTTTTTTTCCACAGGGGGTCGTGATGTCTTGCGACGGAATCACGGGCCTATTTATTTGCTCCTACTTGTGATGTACTATTTTGTGGAATGTAGCTAGTGGTTATGACTGATTTGATAGAAAAGAGTTTTGTATTTTAAGTGGATTGCCAGTTTGCCACTGCTATATGCCTTGTCGTTTTGTCATAATCAAATTTTGCCAGTGTACATCGAGACCCGGACATATGGAAGTGTGGCCCGTGCGATGAAACAACACCCCCTTTTTCACGGGCCTGAATTTTGTAGAACCCAGCCGAAAAGTTCATTCCATAAGACGATTGTCCATTGGATTTAGTATAGTTTTCACCCTCAAATGTCACCTCCTGGACAACATTCACTGAACTTGAAAACCGGATTATTTCAACCCTGAAATGTACAAAACCGGATGAATCACCCCCTGGCCTGGTTTTGGTTGGTTTGAGCAGTTTTGAGAGGTGACGTGGCGAGTATCCAGATAACCCATCTGAGTGTGCACTTGCTCAAGACTCGCCCGATTCGTCACCAGTGACTCATTTGTTTGTGCCGCCCCCTCGCCCATCACCTCCAGGCGGCGCTGTCGTGGGAATTTAGAGAGACATTGGCTTACAGGATTTTAGAGAGACATTGGACTAACATGCAATTTCTCCACCGAATTCACCAATGGTGGGATCTTTGATTATACTGTAATATACATTGCTAAGTAATCAGGGTGTGAGATTGTGCTAGGGTTTGAACACTCTGGAGAGAATGATACAAGGGAAAAACAAAGAGGAGGATATAGAAAGTCGAGATTCAGTTTAAAAAAAAGAGAGATTCAATTTTTTTATTTTTTAATGCCCGTTACGGTTGTCTCCACCTTTTTTAGGGAATACAGTTGTCTTCACCTGCTCCACCTGGTCATATACATACACACGCGATTTACATTGGGTGCATCAATCCACGCATGTGACGCAGAAGTACAACGAATACGTAAGATCAAACTACGCCTTCTCTGTAGTGTCGCGGCATAGTCGTTACACACACGGCGTCACCGCCAAGGCGCCAACGTCAAGTAATTCCATCTCTTGCACCGTCGTACTCCGATGTCCGACACAGTTTCTCCTCCACCTCCACCTCCCCCTTCTCGCCCTCTTGCTCGCTCTTCCACGCTATGCTGCAACCACATAGCGCATGTTGAAATACCTCTACATGTTGTTATCATATGTTTTGTCCCGCCGCCCCACAGTCTGTCATTATCGACCTATCAGGACTCCTGCAATCCAATATGTTTGTCGGTTTCTCGGTCTCCAATAATTTGGACTTACAGGGCCCGTGACTCTTATAGGGGTAGTTTAACATGATAGTCACACCGACTCTTCTCATTATTCACTCTTCCCTTTTTATATTGGACTTTTTTGCCTCGTCATAATTTTTCTTACCCTAAACATATTTTTTTCTAATTCCATTCACATTCTTTGATGTAATTTTTTTAATGTTGTTATTAATTGTGCAAATAAAATAAATTATGTGCTCATTATGTTAGAGAGAAATATACATATTTGTTAATGTTTGATTAATAATACTGACAGATATATTTTATTGTTTCAACTAGAGTAGTATTTTTCATAAATCATTTTTTATTTTTATATGAATTTGTTGTTGCAATTCACTGACAATTGAACTTAAGATTTCACATTACCTTCAAATATACACTCATCCCATGGTATTATAGTGTTTTTATATCTCTCCATATCTAGAGTATCCTTAAAATCTAAATAGCTTGGTAGAGTATTTTAGAAGTTTTAAGTCTAGCAAACTATATCAGTATGCAAGATTATTGAGTTTAGAAAAATGATAGAGACTGTCGAACGAGAGCTTTGATTTACTCTAGTTTTAATCCAATGATCAATTGGAGTAGTACGTACAGTTGGGTTTGGTCAACAAGATTGTGCAAAAAAACTACACGTTTGAGTGGACGTTGAGCAGCGCGACCCTTGTGCGCAGTATGCTCCTAAACACCTTGTCGCTCAAGCCCTTCATCACCGCCACACAGGCGACCACCTCCTTCTCCTCGCCAGAGACCACGGCGGGCATGCCGCTCTTTGACGAGAAACATCAACGATGATGTGTGCTAGAGGCTAGCGCACCCGGTTCCCTTTCGTCGTGCGCTGCCGTTGCCGTGCTGGTGGCGCGCGCAACCGTGCGATCGGGCCAAAGCGTACGGTGTTGCCACTCCCGCAGTGCTGTCTTCCTCGCTGCCGCCATGTACACTTTTTTTAGAAATGGGGATGTCCCGGCCTCTGCATCGAGTGATGCACACAACCATTTATTACCAAGTTTATGTCAATTATAGTTTTACATCTCAAACAATCACAAAGAAGATTGAGACAAGCCTCAACCGATAAAAGCAAAGCCTCTAGCGCACTACGAAAGTAAACTAGTATGCTGCCACGTATGCCGGTAGAAAAACTCCTGTGCCACCAACAGGAGTCGCGTGCATCCAGCCACCATAAGGTCTCGCTGGTCCGTAGATAGCAAGAAGGCCCATAGTTGGATCCAGTGCACCGCCATATGGATAACCTGTAAGACATGAAAAGATTCTTTCCTGTTAAAAACAAGATTGTTCCTACAATTCCAAATCGACCAACAAATAGCAGAAACGCCGATACGTATCCTATCTTTGGTCTTTTTATCTACCCCATTCAGCCAATTCCCAAACATATTAGTAATATTGGTGGGGGGAGGAATATTGTAGGTACAGAAAACAACTCTCCAAATCAGTTTTGCAAATGGGCAGGAAATAAATAAATGTTGAACAGTTTCGTTATTCCCACAAAAGGAACAACGAGAGTCACCTTTCCAATTTCGTTTCGCTAAATTATCTTTAGTAAGCACAACTTTTTTATGAAGGAACCACATAAAGACCTTAATTTTCAGCGGAATTTTCAATTTCCACAAGTATGTTTGTAAGAATCTAGTATGATCATTCATTAAGTCTTCATACATAGATTTAACTGTAAATACCCGTTTTGTGTCAATTTCCAAGTGAAGCTATCCGGAACATCATTGAGAGTAATATCCATTAGTCTAACACATAAATGAGACCACATATCCCACTTGTTTCCAACTAAAGCCCTACGAAAGGTTATGTTTAAAGGTGGCCCATTGTGAAATACATCATGAACCGAAACATGTTGCTTTGCACAATGTTGTATAACAATGGATATTGATTTTTCAATGGAGAATTACCTAGCCAAGTGTCTTCCCAAAACCTTGTGGTTTCCCCATTACCAACCCGAAATGACCCTCTACTAAAGAAGTCTTCTTTCACTCTCATAAGACCCTTCCAAAAAGGTGAATCGGATGGTTGTGCTTCCACCTGAGCTAAAGTTTTACTATGAAGATACTTGTTTTGCAACAATTCTTGCCAAACCCCCTCTTCATTTAAAAGTTTAAACAGCCATTTACTGAGTAAACACTTATTCTTTAGTTCAAGCACTTCCACCCCTAGACCACCCTGATCTTTCGGTCTACATATGATGTTCCATCTTGTCAATCTATATTTTCGCTTATTTTCGTCACTCTGCCAAAAGAATCGAGATCTATAAAAATCCAATCTTTTACGTACCCCTTTTGGTATTTCCAGGAAAGACAGCATAAACATTGGTAGACTTGTTAGAACCGAATTGACCAGGACAAGGCGATCCCCGTAGGATAGCATCTTACCCTTCCAACACCCCAACTTGCCTTCGAAACGGCTTTCCACTGGGTACCACTCAGAATTCCGAAGTTTCCTATAGTGGATCGGCACACCTAGATATTTAAAGGGTAGAGAACCAGACTCGCATCCGAAGATTTGTTTGTATTGATCTTCTACCTCTTTTGCCTTTCCAAAACAAAAAATTTCACTCTTATGAAAATTGATTTTAAGCCCCGACAATTGTTCAAATATGCATAATATAAGTTTCATGTTCACAGCCATGTCCAAATCATGTTCCATGAACAATATAGTATCATCTGCATATTGTAAGATAGATAGGCCCCCTTCTACTAAATGAGGGATCAGACCACCTATTTGGCCATCCTCCTTCGCCCTTGCGATAAGAATGGCCAGCATATCCGCCACTATATTAAACAACATAGGAGACAACGGATCACCTTGTCGGAGACCTTTTTTTGTTTGGAAATAATGACCGATGTCATCATTTACCCGTATCCCGACACTTCCTCCCTGAACAAATTGCGTAATCCAGTTGCACCATTCCTGTGCAAAGCCTTTCATACGCAAAGCTTGCTGAAGAAGGGCCATTTAACTTTATCATATGCTTTCTCAAAGTCAATTTTAAAAATAACTCCATCCATCTTCTTCCTTTGAAGCTCATGGACAGTTTCGTGTAAGACCACCACACCCTCTAAAATGTGGCGTCCAGGCATAAAGGCCGACTGTGTCGGCCTAATGATTTTTTGCGCAATTTCAGTAATTCGATTAGTACCTACTTTTGTGAATATTTTAAAACTGACATTGAGAAGACATATTGGTCTATATTGCTGTATCTGAACCGCATTATCTTTCTTGGGGAGCAGAGTAATAACTCCAAAGTTTAGTTTGAACAAGGACAAATTTCCTTGTTTTAACTGAACAAATAAAGCCATTAAATCGTTCCTAATAACCTCCCAAAAGGTTTTATAGAACTCGGCCGGAAACCATCAGGTCCGGGCGCCTTATTCAGCTCCATTTGAGAAATAGCATCATACACCTCTTTCACTAAGAAATCGGCTGTAAGGATTATTTTCTTCTGATGATAATTGCGGTATATCATGTGTATTACTTTCGTCCATGATAACATCACTTGGCAGAGAGGGGCCGAATAGCTTCTTGTAATATTCCGAAATGTAGTGTTTTAAATTTTCCTGCCCAAAAATTGTTCCTTCATCTTGCTCTAATTGAAATATTTTCTTTTTCCTATGCTTACCATTAGCAATAAGGTGGAAATATTTTGTATTGTTTCCACCTTCCTGGATGTGTTTCACTTTGGCCCGTTGTGCCCATTTAGTTTCCTCATCTCTCCGGAGGCAACAAATCCTCTCATTTGCTTCCCTCAACGTATCTCGCTCAGATACCGATAAAGGATTAGTTTCAGCCTTGATATCAAGGTCATCAATAATTTTTAACAGTCTTTCTTTCTCCTTTTTATATTTTCCACTTTGATTTTTAGCCCAACCTTTAAGAAAACGTCTCAAATGTCTTATTTTATTCTGCCATACCTCAATGGGTGAATCGCCCCTAGCCGCAGCCCACTCGGCTGCCACCATCTCATAAAATCCTTCCATTCTCAGCCACGAAAGCTCAAATGAGAAGCGAGCGGTGTTTCCGACATGTGCGTGTCCTCCCGAATCGACAAACAATGGGGTATGGTCCGAACCCACCCTAGTTAAAGCCTGTACCGTAACTAGAGGGTATTTTTGTTCCCACTCAGTAGTCGTAAGAATTCTATCGAGCTTCTCAAAAGTAGGATTTTCTCGCCTACTAGCCCACGTATATTGCCTGCCCGAGAGCTCGAGTTCTCTCAGTTCAAGCTCTGAATTATCGCATTAAACATGATTGGCCACCTCGGGTTATAATTATCATTATTCTTTTCTTCAGGTTTTCGAATTATATTAAAATCCCCACCCACCATCATTGGTAATGGTTCATTTTCACATAATCGAACTAACTCTGATAAGAATTGGGGTTTGTGTTCATCCTGAGCAGCCCCATACACCGACACTAAAACCCACTGGAACCCATCACTTCTAGATTTCAGAAATAGTTTAACACAGAAATCTCCGACTTCGACATTTGTAACTTGAAGCGTGCCTACGTTTACCCCTAGAAGCATCCCACCCGATCTACCTCTAGGCGGTAAACAGAACCAACTAAAATCTTGACCAGCCGCTAAATGACTCAAAAAGGGAGTAGCAAAATTAGATCTCCCGGTCTCCGATAACGCTAAGAAGTCTAATTTTCTCTCCCGAATAGATTCTTGAACAAACAAGTGTTTTCCAGGGTCACGAAAACCCTCACTATTCCAGAATAGCCCTCTTAAGCTATGCATTTTTACACTTGTTTTGTATTAATTCTAGCACTCCGTCGCTTTTTCGACCCGGAGTAAACTTTTTTTCTTCTGGTCCTCTTGATCGTTTCCGAGAAGGCTGGAAAATCCGAGTGATCTTCCAACGTTCTATCTATTTCCTCATCTTCTAAATCTTCCGTTAGAGCCGAAGCTCTATTAAGAACCAAGCTGTATGGTTGTTCCATCTCATTATCTTTCACATTTTTATTCAAAATACAAATCGAACGATCTAATTCAGATTGTTTAATTGTCATAGCCGACTCAATATTTGTTTTTCTGTTACCCCCAAAGAAACCCCTAATCTCGCCGCCCTCTCCTTAATTTGCTTATCGGAAAAAGCTAAAATAGAATGAGATGTTTGGCAGTACCTTGTAAAAAGTCCCGCTGCTCCGCCAAGGCCATGGCGCGCCCCAGCTGAGTGTCGTCGGCGTTATGCTGCGCCCTGATGCGCCCACTCGACCGAACACCCAGCTCCTCGGCGTCCGGGATACCACCAAACTCGACGATGCTCCGCCTAGACACCGTCTTCTCGACCTCACCGAAGTGGTTAATCGGAAAAGACGGCGTTGAAGGCGAGAACACCGGCGCCATAGCTCGCGCCGGCTCAGCCCCACTCGATCCAGCACCCCCTCCCGGGGTACACGGAGAGTCCAGAGCAGCCAGCGTGGAGCTCGATCCAGCCCCACCGCCTGTGGTGCATGGAGAGCTCCCCATGGAGTACGAAACCCCTCTCCGGTGAAGCGAGGAAAGCTCATCATCGGGCTCGATCCAGCCCCACCTCCTGTGGTGCGTGGAGAACCCGACGAGGAGCACGAAGCTCCAGCCAGCGCCCCCGACGAAGAAACCCGCGGCCCCTCCTGCTGCACCGAAGCGGCCGAGGGGGGCACCTCCCCCGCAGCCGGCTCGATGAAAGAAGCATCACGCGACGTCTCGGCTGTTGGTGTCCCGACCGCACCAACCTTGCCTCCCGCCGTATCAAAACATGGATCAGCCTCGCCTACCATCTCTATCTTCTCCTCACAACTCTGAGTCGGCTTGTAGTTTGCTCTCAAGAACGCAAACTCCTTCCGTGCATTATCAAAGTCACGGCGCACTGACGGTGAGTACACCACCCCCACCTTCAGCGCAGCGGTGGGTGGTTTAGGAGCAGCACCATCTTGCGGCTCAATGACTGTGGCGGGCTCCGTAGGTGCAACCTTGTTGCTCAGCTTGGTATCAGGATAGTATTTAGCCACCGCCTCCTGAAAATCATCCCCAAGATCATCCTCTCCATCATCATCCTCATCATCCTCATCACCATCCGTCCCCCCCATGTCAACATCCGGATCAGCTGGAGGATCAGCTCCCTCCACCACAAAGGTGAGATCAAAGAAGCCCGTTTTAAACAGCATGGGGAAGACCCTAGGAATTTTAGTAGGATCAATACATCCAACTCTGATTCTGAGAACACCGTGTTGTCTTGTAAACGCCATATCAATCTCCAGCGTCTTACCAAACATATCACCAACAGCCCACAAAGCAAGGAAATCCCCGATATGAGGCCTCGGAATACCCGAAACTCTCAGCCACACCACAGGTAGAGTGCTAGTAGGTTCCGGGTTGTGACCCCAGCTATTGAAAGTGAGTTCACAAGGGCTATTCGGCACACGGCATATACCAAACACCCTGAGTCTGTCAAGGTCCGTCCTCGTGGGGAATTGCACTCTATATCTGTTGTGTCCCACTTGCTGCACGTCCCAAGTAAACTGCTCAGAGGGCACCAACCGCTGAAGCTGAGATATGATATCAGGGATAGTCATCTCCCCTCCTGTCACCATCAAAGAAGCCAATCGGACGTTCTCCATCCTTGGCCTGTAGGTCTCGGTGCATGGATACTCAAAGAAGATGAGGGCTTCATGAGCATATCCATATACCCGAATTTGAGGTTTAGGGGCAGTCAACAAATGACATAGCCTCTCCCCATGTCCCGGACCTTCGCAGATGACACAAACATCCCCTTTGCAGTCCTTGGAATGATGCCCAGGAACTCCGCAGCGGTAACACTTCTTCCCTTTCTTCGGTGCAGCCGCTTCCAAAGCAACCGCGAGCTGCTCCGCCGAGACCGCCGCCCCGGCAACCTCAGGGACCACCACCTGCGGTCCAGGAGCTTGGGCCGCACCCCCCGGAGCCACCTGTACACTATTTCCGGGTTATAGCTCTTGTGCGACACATTTCGTTGGAATTGGAAAGAGAATGATGTCGTTGCAGGGAATGGCCGTGGTGCGACGGATCTGAGCGCGTAAATAGCCCAGCGCGTGTTAAATCGTGTTAAATAGATCGTCAACCAAGTTTATTTATGTTAAGACATGTGGGTCCATCTTAGTTAGCAATGCATCGAGTCAAACTGCTGACCGTGCCCGCCCGCCTGACCGTGCCCGTCTGAATTCCTATGCCCACTCTCTATTCTTCTTCTCCGGCGGCGGCGGCGGAGCCCTCGATCTCGGCCGCGGTGGAGCTTTCGTTCTCGGTGCCGGCGGCATAAATGGTGAGTGAATTCGCAACTCTAGTCCCGTTCCCCTCTAGCTCTATGTAGATCTGAGCTCATTTCCTTTTGTTTTCGCTGGTTGACGAAATCGATAGATTGTGAGGGGAGCCCGTGGGCATATTGAGATGGAGCCTACAGATTCAACTTCGAGTAGGTAATGCGCCTCTCTCCGATCCAATTTTGAATGCAATTAGGGCCTCGTCTGCTCTTTCTCATATTGTCTGCCTGCCACTGATAGAGGGGATGCTGCTCGGACCATCGAATTGACGATCAATTTCTTTCCATCAAAGGCAAAATTAGCTTATGGTAGCATACAGAACATTGAGAGAGACACAATTGTGAAATGGAAGGTTGACTTTACAGATATTGAAGAGAAGGCGGTGAAGAAATGGGTGGAGAAAATTGGGGAAACTATTCTTTGAGGTCCAAAGTAAGAAGTATCATTGTTGCGGTTCGGTGATTGGAAAGGAGAGTATGTCAGAACTGAGAATGGTGAACATATTGTTGAAGAAATCAATCGGCAAAACGGCTGGACAAGCAAACGGGCTAACTTTTTTTTGCAGAGCTTGTTGATCTAAATATTGATTCGAAGTTTGGATATGTGCCATCACACTTGGCTGCACAAAATGGTAGATGATGATTGGGCTTCACATAGGCCATTGATTCCCATGTTTACTGAACTGACAGTAATAGCCGAAGAGGGGCATGTTGCTGGAACTGATGCCCGAATATGCTACCTTGCTCGGATATGCTACCTTGCTCGAGGTCGAGGGTACATATCTTTGATTAACCCATACTACCTAGACATCATGCACTCGATCTTCTATTGAGATTTTTAAGGTTACAAACTTAGTAAAAGTAGTGAGGGAAGTAATGGATTGGAGGACTGTGCACTGATTAAAGCTTTATCTTGATAGTGAGAGTCCACATACACTTTGCTATAATCGTATGTTGCTCTAGGGGATGGGCAAAAGTGCCTTTTCTGGCAGGACAGGTGGCTGCCGGGCGGTGCGCTTAAGCTACAATATCCAGCTCTATACTCCATCACAATAAGAAAATTCAGATCGATGCACAAAGAGATAACAGCTGAAACATGGATGAAGGCTCTCTTCCACCTCTCAACTGCTGAGCAGCTCTCCCAATTTGTCAAGCTCTGGACGGCCCTTAGGGAAGTGGAGCTTTCGCCAGGACCGGGCGCGATCTCATGGCGATGGACGGATTCAGGCATATACTCTACTGTCTCCGCCTAAAGATGTCAGTTCTCTGGGACCTTCCCACCTTTCAAGGCCTCCAAAGTCTGGCATGCTCTTGCGGAACCTAAATGCCGCTTATTTGTGTGGCTTGTGCTCCATGGCAAAATTCTCACGGCGGACAACTTGGCGATTCGTGGGTGGCTGCACACTCCAATCTGTAGGATGTGCAACATCCACCCCGAGACCAATGAGGGAGCCACGCTTGAGCTGTGTAGTCACAAGACTACATAGTTTTTTGACAATACAAGCAAAATCTATTGATTTTTTTAAAAAAATAAGAAAATACGAGTATTTAACTGCACAGTTTCACATTGACTACACATACTTAAAGTGCTGGCTCCGCCACGGCCCCAGACTGTGCAGCACCTCCTCTTCGGCTGCAGCTTCTTGAAGGCTGTTCGCGACAAGATCTTTGCTTGGTCAGATTTAGGTCTCGCCCCACCGCCTATTGGCAAGCGTATCAACGATTGGTGGGATGAAAATGTGGTAGGTCTTCTGAAGAACAAGTGCAGGAAGGCAAGTGTCACTTTCATCTACACCATGTGTGGGACATGGAATGAAAGAAATAGGAGAACATTTTGTAACACCCCAGATATCAACCCTACCCGGCAATGTAACACATACTATAAAACTTCCACAGACCAAGGGTAAAATATAAATTTCGTTAGCGTCTCCTTTGTTTAAAGTGACAATCCATAACAAGAGATAAGAACACACCTCCAATTTTATACAAAGACAGAACTATCAGGTTCTACAAGACCAAGCTATAATCAAAATTCAAGACGTCTCTTAACAACAAAGTGTGTAGCCACAAGAATAATCCAAACATCACAGTACATAGTGTCAAGTGCAACCTTTAATCTTAGCCAGGTTAAACTAATCTATGTAAGGATGGTTGTAATGTGTGATTTTAGTGTGTCGAAACATGTAGAGGTGCTACTCCCGATCCCATGCATGTCGTCCTCACAGGTACCTAAAAACATAGAAGCCACAAGGGTGAGTACAAAGTACTCAACAAGTACATGAAGAAATAATAAGCAATGCATAAAACACGACACCAACGATTATCCTTTAACACTTCTCATATCGTCGTGATGACCCTATATGCCTACATGCTCTTTACTTTCACTTTTCTTTGCGTATACCGGTATCGCTTGAGTGGACACCCGTCGGCATCCACTCACTCCAACTTGTGGAGGCTGCCCACAATGGGGGACCTGACCCGTCATCGACGGTCTCAACGTGCCTACCTCAGTAGGACAGACCACTTTGCATTATATGATATGCTATGCAAAAATTCAAGCGCCACTGTATCTGTCGCCATACCAAGTTTGTCTCCACATGTATAAACCATATCCACTCACTAGAATAAATAACAAGTGCCAGAAAATAAAAGTTGAGTGAAGGGGATCATGCAAAGTATTATCCCGTCATGGACTTGCCTCAACCGTGGGGTACAAACTGTGAATTGTAGGATTCCGATCCGGAAGTACCAACACCTGTTGTTGAAACAAATATATCACACTCAATACACATCATCACTTCAAAAGCATACAAGCAAAATATTAGATCGCTCCCCTGCGCAAGACTCTCTCGCTAAACTTCATAAATATACAATAGGATATTGTGTACATACTACAAATGGTACAACTAAACCACAAACAAGCAGTCGGTTATGACCAGACTAGAATCAGTTCATTTTCGTTCACTGTCAATACTAGATGCAACGCCACATGCCAAGCGGTTGTGCAGAGGGAGGCAACAGATCGCAAGAAAAAATAAACTAGGCCGACGCTTGCTAGTGTCTCACCGTGCATCACACAGGTTACACAAGTTAACCGTACTTCAGCAAAAGAACTACATGCCATTTTACTAATCAGACTACAGAATTATGTGCACTAAAACCAGTCCAAATTTCTAGGTGCCTGGCCGAAAATTAAATCCCAGGAAGTAACATGGTACAACCAAGAAATTACTACCGAACAACAAATTGTGCAGGGACAGAGTACTCAACAAATTTGTGAAATTCCCCAGCGATCCAAAAGTACAACTGCAATCCAGCCGTAACACAACTCCAGTAGCAGCTATCAGAAACCTTTTAATTTTACCAAGCAGAAACAATGATACGACCTGTGGTAGACAAAACCAAAACTACACAAGGATGATCGTTTAAGGCCGCACCTACAACTACTAGGATGACAAATCAATCGGGCAACGACCAATTCCTCTCAGTTTTGGAAAGGGATCATGTGGGCGGTTAAGTCTTTGAGATTTGGGTATAGATGGAAGATTGGGAATGGGGCTAAGGTCCGTTTTTGGGAGGACACCTGGTTCGGTTCCTCTCCTCTAGCTGTCCAGTTTTTCCAGATTTATGCTATTTGTAATGATCAAGAGAAAACAGTAGATAAAATTTGGGATGGAAATGTGCTTAGGCTAACGTTCAGGAGGAATTTCTTGCCTGAACTGATGCAACTTTGGTATGAGATTAGGGAAATTGCTGCCAGCATCTCCTTGTCTAGTGAGGAGGATGCAATGATCTGGCAATATGAGCAGATGGCGGAGAAGAGGGAACCTAGGCGTGGATTTTGTCTCGGACGGCTACGTTCATACCGATGAGGCTGGTTAGCGCGAGGACCAGCAGGCTTTGCTGGGCTTGGCCCATATGTGTCGCGCTCGCTAGGCGATCAAGTTGACGATGGCAGAAAATGGGGAGGACCAACGTAGGAACTCCCATTTAATAGTAAAGATTAATCAAAGGCCAAAACGGCCGGTAGCATCACAAGATCATACGGCTCAAGCAGCCACAGATGGCGACCTAAAGAGAGTGCAAAGCAAGCTAAATTATGTGCTTCAGAGGTGCTCATAGGGGTAGGGTGTACGTGCGTGCGTTCATAGGGGTGAGTGTACGTGTGTATTTGTGAGCGTATGTGTTGTACTGTGTTCTCAAAAAAAAAAAAAAAAGAAAGGAGTCTACTCCTGTTCTTCTCGTTATGCCATCATTAATTTTGGAGGGGTTAGACTAGAGCATATCCCCGCCGTTTGGAAGCTCCACATCCCCCGAGAGTCCATATTTTTCTCTGACTTCTTGCACATAACAAGCTCATGACGAGGGCCAACTTGAAAAAAAGAATAAACCTGAAGATTGCATTTTCTGCTCTGAAAATGAATCGGTTCATCATCTTTTCTTTGACTGCATTGTAGCCAAACTAGTTTGGCAAGATGTTGATTTGTTCTTTGATGTAGATCTAAGTCAAGGATATATCTCTATTGCCAAGTTTTGGCTCGCAAATAAAAAACATGCTGTCCTTAATGTTGTTTGTGCTTGTGCTTTATGGAGTATTTGGAGAATCATAAATGGACTAATCTTTGATGGTCAATCTTGGATTGGCATTGCTCAGGTGTGGAGGATGATCCTAAATTCGTTGAGGAACTGGGATCTGATCTTCGCGGAACAAATGAAAGCGAGGGCTGGCTTGTTCTGTCAGATGGTGAACAAGATCCTGAAAGCCTTTCCCATGCTGGAGAGTGGCTAAAACTGCTGAAGACGAAGGTTTCTTCTCTTGGTTCTTTCGATGGTGATCGTCCGGAGGAACCTAAATCGCCAGACATGAAGAAGCTCGCTGGAGAGGGGACCTGGAAGACCCCCACTTCGACACTGGGCTCGGCTCTCGACTCTCCAAAGACCGCCAGGGCGCTGCTGTTGGGTTCTGCGCCTCGCTTGGTTGACTAGTTCTACTCTGGCTGCTGAGCCATGTTTTGGGCCTTTTTAGTACCTTTTGCAATATTTTTTTAGTTGCTTGCCCTGCGTAGCTTCCTGAACTTTAATAGTCCTGCCTTTCAGCGTTTACAAGTATCTAGTCCTTTGGGTAATATTCTCTGATAATCAGCCTAAACCTGATGGTTTCATTAATATAATGGGGCCGGGGGAGGTCCCCTGTTTTTCTAAAAAAATCGGGCAACGACATAACTAGAACAAAAGCAAGGCAACGACGTCGTACCTGGCAGCCTGGCAGTGCTTGGCAAGACGATCCCATGCGACAGCGGCGGCACTCTATGACCAGACGGAGACGGACACGGTGGCGGCGTCACAGCTCAAAAGTCGCGGCGGCAGCGAACTAAGCGTTAGAAAAGAATTTAGGGTAGCGAGGTGGCGGTGGTTTCACCCCTCGACTTTACTAAACAGCCCAGGCAGTACGAGTGCCGCTTGGGTATTAAGACTAAATAAGCATAAATAGTTAACATCAAATTTGGGGTATTACACATTTAGTAATGTGGCTCTTTCGCCGGATGTGGTAGCCCTTTTAATTAAGGTGGAAATTGAGCAGAGGGCTATGCTCACATCATTGATCTGTGTGACCTTGTTTATTTTCATGCTCAAAAAACATCTTGTAGCTTCAGCATGTACATAAATCTCTATTCTATCTAATCGGATGGCAGATCAACTGCCTTAAATCTCAAACAAAAGCTCTACCAAAATTAGTAGATATTTTAGAAAACTATGTATAAGGGAACACATAACACATGTACTATAATACAATGGGCACGAATGTATGCTTGGATTAATGTGAATCTTTTAGGTTCTGTTAATTAGGGTGAAACGTATTGAAGTAAATATTTATATAAATATCTCAAAACAAAATAGAATGAAATAATATTATTTCATTTTACCATAAGAAGATATTAATAGTGATAATTAATAAATGGTATAGCAAAACATACTAGTTATTTTTTTATAAAGGCATGACTACGAAGTTAATATTACTTGTTATCGGTGAAAAAAAACTAAGATTCTATATGGAAGTGTGTAATGAAAGTGGTATTATTTAGTAGAAAAAAATTGTAATGAAGTAAAAAAGTTAAATATAAATAGGAGATCACAATAGATTTGAACATTTCTTTGACAATGTCTCTTATGCTAGCATGTACGTATAGAGTTAGAGTTGGACTTGCACGCACGTCATAGGAAAGGGCGTCCTGATCCTGATATTATATGTCAGCTCCGGGAAAATTAGGTGTCCATATAGAGTTGTCTTCTGTCAATACCAAATTTAATTTGGCATTATGAAAAAACCTCAATTTAAATCTATGAATTCAAATTACATGTTAGGTAGAAACCTGATGCGTGAAACAAATGGTTTCTTTAGCAGCTCCATTTAGCTCTGACTCTTGTGAATTCATATTCACGTCACCTTTTGTTCGTATTCCGATCGAGCATTTTCACAAAACTATGGAAACTAATGACTGTTGTTCAAAATCCGGGACAGCGTGATGTGCAGTAGTTGCAGGTCCTAGTGGAGCTGCTGGTACACTATAGGAGAGTATCCATTATTTTTAATTTATGAGTACAATTTTTTACTATATGAACAAGGATTTTACTCTGTTCACAAAAAGGGAGAGAATAAATGTATTTGCTGAAGAAAATAACTTAACATAAATGCATGAGTACTCCAGCTTGATATTCTTCAATAATGGAGATTCTATAACACTATTGTTAAGCTTCAAAAAAATATAACACTATTGTTAAACAAGATATCGGTATGGAGTGCGATTTTTCTATTTCAATAATATGAAAGACATGGTTTAGCTTTTGTATCAAATGGCTTGTCCTATTGTTTCTTCATCCTAGAAATTACCTAAGACGAGAGCTTGATTATAGCATTGACATCCCGGAGGAAGGTAATGGTTGACTATTCCTTACAGTAGGGGCATGTCACCATCGTTAGTTAGACCACAAATATTGGTGGAAGGATTGTTTTCAAAAAGGGCACAATCTAAAGATTGGCCAAAGTGTGATAATCACTCTGATAAACATCACGCGGAACAACTTGAAGATGGTGATTACCTTTGACATCATCTTGCACTAGTATAGATCGGGCAATTTAAGACCCCTCAATCGCACACAGGGACCATCTTCCATGTGCGTTTCCCCTGTCACTTACACTTAGAGAATAAAAAGGCCCGCACATGCTTCGATGGCCATATATTCGTGTACGATTTCATGTTCTAAACCATGTGCTACATATCACATACGATCAGGAAATTATAAGCGTGTGCATATTGCTCACCATCGCCACCTTTTATTTGCAACAATCGTGTGAAATCGTGTCGTGACGTCCCGCGGTTGAATCGTCCTCCTCCGTCGCCGCCAGGTTAGCAACGAGCTCTCTAACTTATGCTTGTACGACCCAATTCACGGGCCACCATACCTCCTCTCCAACCGCCAGGCAGGCTGCATACCTAGTGTTTTGATAATTGCATCTTGCTCTCCGCCGCGGATGGTATCGGCTGCTCCTTGTTATTATTCGTCCCTTACATTGGCACCAAGACAAATGGAAGCTATACAAGCACCATCGAAATTAGAAACACCATGTCAACATGTGGCACCTGTAGACCTACTGTCACGGGGCACAACATTAGGGACTTCTTTTTCCTGCGGGGCCTCGCAAGCAACAGAAACGCTGTCGTCATCCATGATGGCATCAACTCCCGGGAGGAGATTGGGCGTCAGAGCCGGTAATTTTCGACACAGAGGAGAAGCTGCGATCCCTGGACCCTGACATCCCTCCTGCCGGCATCTGTGTATTGAGTTCAGGTTGTCGGGTGAGAGGACCAACACTGTGTTGCTACATGTAAAGATATATTCTCGTAAATTTCAGACAGGTTATCGTGCTCTGCTCGTCACCCTTGACTTGGAGACGCAAGAGATGCGCCGACGACATCACACCACTTCCCGGTCCGTGCTCTTAGAGATCGATCTCCCAGCTCGGCTACGAAGCATGAAAATCTTTCCGTAGATAGGTAGCAGTATATATATCTTGGTATATATCTTGGTTACATGTCTTATTAAGCTTCACATGGTCAAACTGTACATATGACATATGCAACAGTAGGTTAGACTCAATTTGTTTAAATGAGAGTCTACTTCTCGCTTTTCTCGGCATTACTTACTTTGCAGTTGCATCACTTTTCATCTAGTAGTTAATCAAGTGGTTGCAAAATCATATACATTATGTGCAACCTTAGGTTTGGAGACGTGCATAGACGGTTGCTCTATATGTGATCTACATTGTAAGGCCATGTACAATAGGAGGCGCTAACTAGGGACGCCAGCATCAATTTCCAGCCAGATCGACAGTTAAGGATTTTATTCTTAGCGTCTGTGCCGCATAGACGCAAAAGGAAGCAGCGGTCGCTTGGGCTTTTTTTTTCCTTCGATATGAGGTGAAGCGAGGGGCAGGTGCGCAACGGTCGGGCAGGTTTTGCGTCGGTAATTAGCGCTTTGTAAGATAAGGCGCTTAGGAATTAAATCTGATCGGACGCTATTGCTTTCCACCTTAAGCGCCCATGGTAGCGCCGATCGTTGTACATGCCCTAAAGATCTTTTGTATACGAATTCATCTTTTATAGATCAAGGCAAATATCTCCACTAATATTAAAAGACAGAGTCTGTCAGATCCGGAGGATCTGAACCATACAGTAGCCTAGATCCAACGTCCCACGTCCTCCCAATGATGTATGTTGTGCACCTAATCATTAACGGAAAAAAAAAAACGCAGACACCCACCCACGTGCCGCTGCCCTTCCCCGAACCGCCGCCCACCCCCGCGTCGCTGCCATTCTCCCCACCGCCGCCCACCCACGCGTTGAGCGCCTACGCGCTAATACCGCCTACGATAATCATCCGCTCTGAATAACTGATGACCGGGATCTCTGCCGCAGCGCGAGGAAGACGGCAGATCAAATCAATCAAACGCCGCCGCCAGGGCAGCCCTACCCTGCCAAGCATCCGCGTCGCTGAGAGACGCGACCTTCGTCACCGCCACGCGACGCCGGCACGCGACCCCGCGCCGTCCTGCATGCTGCAGCCGCCTCTCCTCACGATCTCCGTGACCGCCGCCGAGCCGGCACAGCACGACCCTGCGCCGCCCAGCAGGCTGCGGCCGCCGATCCGCGCGATCCTGCGCGCCGTGAGAGCCTACACGCGAGAGCATGCGGCGAGCCAACTAATTTCAGGTTCTGCATATTGATCGATGCTACTCTATTCAAGTCAAACACATAGCTCTTCAATCGTGGCTGAAGACTGAACTTACTTCTGAAGTCTTACCATTTCAGGTTCTATATCATTGTTTATGGAACCGGATATGGAAGATCGATGTTGGGCAAGAAAAAACTTTGGATTCTTCCATGAATATTTGTATCATGTTTAGGAGGAAGTACCAGATACATTTCTTGCTCAAAAGGATGGTACATGTCCAACGAAAATGTTAGGGCTACATACAAGGCTGCAAAGAAAACTGACTTATATCACACTTTAGAAGCATCTTTTTGAACTATACATTGATCAACACTCCATCCCTCTGGTATATGCTCCCGTATAGCAGCTAGCGCCATCCACTCAACATAGAACTCGAGATGGTAACTCTGAAACTTACACTCTTGACTCTTATGTACTCTGTTTGACAGTACATAAGAGTGCTTAGTACCTGTTACTTTTCCCAGATAGAGGGAGCAAAAATCCATAGGTTATCTTCCGTCCTTGGATGTCAATAACCAGAAATGGAGTCCAAGGTATGGTAAATTTGATCTCTGTTTCATTTTTTGTGGATGGTCCTGCTAATCACCTATCTTAGATTGTCTTTATAAATATAGCTCTACCATTGTAGTTAGAACAGTCTCACATTGCTACCTATGTTGTATACAAATCAATGTCAATGTGTTCGAAATATTCCTTCTATAACTTTTTTTATATCCATATCCTTCCGGCCCATTGATTGTCTGACTTAACACGCATATATGGCAGTCACATCCGTAGTCATAATGGTCTTTGCACTTCTTTGTGATCTATAGGAAGGGCGAATTCAGCTCTTTTATTATACATGGAAGCCTTGAATCCCCACTTATCCTTTTGGTTTATCATGCTAAGTTCATTTAGACAATAACCAAGTTATGGACACTTGATAAGAAAAAATCACTCGGTTGACTAGAACGATTAATTACAAAGATAATTATGGTATTTTAGGTGTGTGTGATATATTGAGTAATTGTATAACAATATAACGTGATCTTGTCAATTGGGTGGCTAAAAGAGAATTATATGGATAACTCGATAGCTAAAAGAAATATACTGCGGATAGCTTGTACGTAGAGATAATCATTAAGAAGTGTTAATGAAATGGTCTGGACAATTGATTGATTGAATAGTGAATTATGTAATATTTTTTGTTTTTGAGGGCAGAGAAGTCTAAATTTGCACTGGTCCAGTAGCTATTTGTGGTACCGAGAGATATTTGTGTTATTATAATCTGTGTGCGGTTTTATCTCATGTAGAATCAACATACAATTTTGTGATATTGGAATTTGCTACATAAAAATTGCTGGCTGGCCATTTCACCGATGTCTACTATGCAAGCTTTAATTATAAATTTTATGCACGTAATAGTGATGCATAGCAGCATAAGACTTACACACATGAAACAATTTGATTACCATCTGGAAAAAAAAAGGTACTATTCCAGGTTGGGGTTTGGTCTGCATGGCAAGATTAAAGCGCCGCCTATTAATAAGTTGAAAAGAGACGACATATACATTCATTGTATCTTGCTTTCTAGGAGAACACACTGAAAGTCCGAAATCTGGAAAAAAAATATAGGCCCTGGATGTGAGGCCTCAAGAAAAACATGTCATGGATGTGGCTTGGTCGTCTAGAGACCCGTCCTGACATGTCAAGTGTTTGTTTGTTCCGGGTTTTGTTGACTCATTTATGAGTCCGTAACTTGGATTATATCTTCCTGATTTCAATCTTGCCAAGTATCAGGCATTTGACATGTTCGCCACCTTCACTTTTCAAGCAGAGTACCAGCATTCTGTGTAGCTTGTGTTGGTGTAGGAGGGCGAGTGGGAATACAAAATAGTGGCACATTCAGTCCTTCTCAACGTGACATGTCATTGGTCATTGCAGAGCCATACCAAGTTTAGATATTGAAGGTGAAAGTTTATTGAATTTAGTCACATGATTTTCGTGATTCTTATGCTCAGATGAGATCGAAGTTGTCATTGTATTCTTTTTTCTTATCGGTGGAATTTGTACCTGCATTTGTTCATTTCTTTTTCATGTCAGTTAGTGAATTTACTATATTTTTCCAGATCTTCTTGTATGTTGCTGGTTTTGCTTAAATATTTGTATAATAAAGAAATTTCAAAGATTAGACGTGCGTGGCACGTGCTCAATTACTAGTACTATATAAAAGAACCAGAGTAGTATTCTGGGGAGCAGGTCATGTTTCCATTATGATCCTGGGAGCGGGTGATATTTCAAATGCTTGTTGCAATATCTTCCGATCTCTTAACACAGTGTGGATGTAAAAACTGAACAATTTCCTTGTTATTCTGACATAGAGATTAACTTCCATTGCGTAGCACATAACAACGATGAATCAAAGGGGTTCACCAGAAAGCCATCTATCAATCATAGCTAGACACTCCCTGGGCATATACTCCGGAGCTGTGTGGCCAGCACCCTACAAGAACATCTATCAATCAATTCATTTGCTTCGTTATATAAATTCCATCCAACAGAAAGCGCTCAAGCATATACCACGTACCTTCACTGTTGCGTATGTCAAGTCATTGGAGTAAGTTATGGTGAATCTAAGAAAAATTAAGAAAAAGAAACACAATGTGAAAGGCATCCGAATAATAGTTGTTCACAAGTATAATTAGCTAATTAGAAAATGCTGTATTCCAGTAATTAACGATATCTCCGATCACGAATAGATATAATTTTGAACATAGCACATAGTCTAGGTTAACGATGTCTCTTAACTAGAGTGTATCAGATACTCTATAGGCCCACCAATGTTTTTATCACTAGTATGTTTGTGAGTGAGACACAGACTGTACATATGTATAACAAGAGTGACTCGGTTCTTACCCTACAACTTGGTCTTCCACATACCATGGTCGCCAATCATCTGTGACAGACAGGTTAAGATATATTATCCATGCTTGGGTGCCAACCGAAGATATTTCGCTATCATGATCGCCGCTGCAGCATTGGAAGAACACACTTGATCAATATATATATGGTTGCTCGGCCAAGCAATTCGGAGAAAATAAACGAAGCTGAAAGTGATTGCACTGAGCATGCATGATGCCATATTGGTTGCCCTGCCCTAATGGATGTGCTAGAGTTTCTCTAATATAAACATCCTACTCATGAGCATTAGCTAGTATAAGTCCACTCTTGCCTGTATACAATGGCTCGATATCCTTTGGTGATCAAGCTTAAATGGTAGTCCACTGTACTGTTGATGTCTTGTATGTAAGGAAAATGAGCATGTCTTCTCCATATTGGAACTGTTCTCTGAAAGAGAGTCGGGGTGTTTATTCTAACCAAAGCTGACTTCAAAGTATGGGTCAAAATATTTAAGATATATTCAAACTTTGAAATACGTATTTACCTTGTGAACACCCAAACACTTCCTCACAGCTTTATCGTTTGCCCACAGTTCGGAAAGTATGTAAGTGGCATTCTGCCACAAAATGAAGCAAAGCAAGATGTATAAAACTATGCACAATTAATCATAAGAATGAAAAAATTAAGATTTTGAAACAAAAGAACGACCAGAGAAAACTTGAATATGGGAATTATGAACTTTTTACGCGGTTCCTTAATTTTTACCCTGCAAATAGACGAAACCATAGGTTGTAGTTGCCTTCCCCTTCCTTCCTCTGACACCGCCTTGTGAATGGTGAGGCTTGGATGTGTATCACAACTTGGCTCCAAAATGTGCATAGCATTAATGTCCTTTATGAGCTGCATCTCACTTCGAGCCTAACATTCTCAACGTCAGGAGGCTGTAGAAAAAAGTATGTATGGATCACTTACATCGTGGATGGATTGGACGGATTTGGCACAAAGAGCATTCGATGGGCTGGTGTACTCTCCTCCGCAACTGTCCCGAGCAACCTAATAGGTGAATATATAGAAGCCAATATATTTTAGTATGCAAATTAGACCAATTTGATTGATGTACTTCCGTCCGTACTATTCGACATGGACCAAATTCAATACGAAGACAATATTCATTTTGAGTCAACCTGACTGAGAAGCATTGATTTTTATGGAAACGGATTGAAAAGCATAGTAATATACTACCTCCGTTCTAAATTATAAGATATTTCAAAGAGGACTACATACGCACTAAATTGAGTCTAGATATGTGTGAATTTGAAAAAAAAAACTAAAAAATCTTATATTTAGAAACGGATATAGTTTATATCCATTTTAGGAGTTAGCTAGAGAACCAAAGCAAGCCGACAATACATATTCGTTTTGGGAGGTGTCATTTTGTCTGACATGGCACAGAATAAATAAAAGGGCACCTGAAAATATAAACTTATTTCTTAATCATGTCACCTCATAGAGTCCATCTGGTATAATTGCCATTCTGTGAAGATATGGAAATTTGGAATTGCCGTCAAACCGTGCCAATTCAGTCAAAGGATTGCCAGCAATGTAACCCTGAAAAAATGGATAAATTTCCTTGCGAGTATTAAGCATTGGTTGCAAAGATATTATGAGGATTTCACATATTTACTCATTTAAAGGGGCATTTGTCTTTCTATTTTCCAACTTTTCACTCATCCAAAATTCTATTTAAAAGGCATATATTTGTAGGTTTCACTCCACAAAAATATTTGGTTGTAATTCAGATTTTAGAGAGATTTAAAGATTCACGGAAGACAGAAAATAAAAGTTTAAAACTTTGATTATCTAGTGATCTAGTGATTCCATCTCCCTCGTGATGTACAAATTCTAAAACATGGCTCCAGCCCTGATTGGGACTTCCCTTGAACCATGTAAAGCCCATCTCATGTGGTTCCTGTTTGGCCAGACGGATACAAGTGCCCCCAAAAAAGTCTCAGAGCGAGAATGGGCATTACAACCGAACTGAAGATGAAACTATTTGTATAAGTCGTGAGATTAGAGAGTTGTGGTAACAAATATGAAATACCTTGAGGTTAAGAAGCCGCTCCTCATCACCGGATTCTATCCCTACAATTAAGGCGGCATGTATTTGGAACAGTTAGTGAAACACGCAAAGAAACTTGCAAGACAAATATTGGGTATTGACGGAAGCTTAACTAGTTACCTTTAGCGATTTCCATGGTGAGAGAAGGTACGATCATGCCGCTGTATGAATCCCCGGCAATATAGAGCGGGCTTGATAAATACTTGGGGTGCTCATCAAACCACTGCAAAGCGTGCAGCTCGTCGGATACAGAGAAGGCAGCGGATACAAAGGGCTTGTACTTAAGAAACTGTGTTTTCTAGATAATGTAACAAACCGTTTCAAGGAAGGTGTGCAGCTGGTGAACGACCCTGGTGTCACTGGGTGGCAATCCGTTGTCGGTGGGGTCGTAGGAGAAGCCAGTCCCTTTTTTTTTTAGATAAAGGGTTTTTATTACTCAAGAGTTTTAAGCATTACACCCGGCCTCTGCATAGCTAAGATGCACACAGCCACAAGTTCAACAGTACTCAATTCGACAAGAAATAAAAGGCGAATTACATATCAAAATGAGAAGCCAGTCCCTACCGGAGAATCCACGAAAGATGATGTTGCTAACCTGCAATCATCGAATGAAACTAAAATTAAGAGAGGAACAAAGAGTAATAGTATGGAAACAACCAATTTAAGTAGAGTAATCCAAGATACTACTCCCTCAGTCGCATAGTATAAGATGTTATTACAATGAATATAGAAGTATATTTGTTGTAATAACATGTTATATTACTGGACCGAGGAAGTAGTTTGTTGGTAGGTGGAGTAACCTTAGTCCAAGAGGCTGGTTTATATAGAAGGGTAGGCAACCCTCCTCGATAGCCCTCCCAGTCGAAAGCCAGAGGGCCGATCTCGTAGACGAGGCCGGACAAGGAGGAGCACCCGGGCCCGCCGGTGAGCCAGAGCAAGACAGGGTCCTCCTCCGGGCTGTGCTCCGACTCGATGAAGTAGTAGAAGAAGCGGACGCCGTCGTCGTCTAGCTCGACATACCTGTTGGGCGTTGTTCGCGTTGAATCATCTGGACAGGAACCAAAACGGAGAGCAGAGCACGCACCCTGTTTCGAGGGAGAAGGGCAGGGGGCCGCTGAAGCCTGGCAGGCTCGAGACGGCCTTCGTGGTGATCACCGGCGGCGCGGCAGCCAGGCATGGCAGGAGCACCTGAAGCAGCAGCAGCGGTAGCCAGCAGTGCGCCATTGCTTGGCTGGTACCGGATACTGTCAGGACTGGAGTAGAGGAGACGCAGATTAGGCACCAGATGCCTATAAAATGGTGGCCACCCGATGCGACGCTGGACCAACATCTGACGGGTGAGTGCGAGAGGCCGACAACCAATTAACTCTGCACTGTTTCACGAGTATGAGAGGCCAACTACCTATTAATAACGGTGTGATTCACAAGGGCATAGGGGCCAAAACTAAGCTTTCATAACACAGGGCCTTTGTATTAAGTACTGAACCATCTCTCTCTATATATATACTCACTCCATTTCACAATACTCTACATCCTAGAAAATTTAAAATAAATTATCATTCTCTTTAATAATACTCCTCAAGTCCTCCTATGTAAGCAACAAATCAAAGTTAGATTAGCATTAGTGACACCCAAGAGAAAAAAAGAGAGGTTGCTTAGTTTTTTGTTGTTGCTGATTACCGAGAAGATATTTAATGTTTAGAACCCAGAATGTAGATTAATATGGAACAAAATACTAGTCCAGAATGTAGACTATTATAGAACGGAGTGAGTATATATCTACGCGTGGGCGATCAAACCTGCACACTGATAAATACCGTATATTTTCCTATGAGTTAGGAGTACTTTACGGTGCATCAGGCGATGCATACAGTAAAATTTCACTTTTCGATAAAGGACCCTTATTTATTATTCAAAAGAAGTTGATCGAAGATAAAAATTTGTAGTATTTCTGCGGGTAGATAGTAGTATTTCTGCGCAAAGCTAGAAAATTCATGTTAATCAAAGATACAAATTTGTGATCTCATGGTATTTCATATGTGCTCATCCTCTGCACTGGCGTCCTCGCGGAAGAGCCACGTGGCCGGCACCTCTGCATCCCCGCGCGAGTGCATCGGTAGCAGCTTGGTGACGCTCCCATCCTTCATGTCATACACACTGGCGAAAGCATCGCCAAAATATAGTTCCGTTCCAGCGGAATCATCAAGGAAGAAGATCTGGTCACCGCGCACTCCGTGCCGATCCGCGCGCACGGCCCTAGAGCATAGCCGGCCGACGAAGAGCGCCTCGTCGCCGCCAAGGGTGTTTAGCTGGACCCACTGTGACGACCCGAGGTCCGCCTGGAACACGGCAAACTCGTAGGTCGACATGCCGTGTTCCAGCATTATCCTGCAGACCATAAGCAGGCCGCGGCGGCATGGTCTCACGACGAGGTAGCGCATTTGAGTGTACTCATGTAACGACACGTGGTGGCAGCCACTGCCGTCGATGACTTGCTCGGCGTTGGAGATCCTGGGCTGGCCGCCGCCCTCGTAGCCGACCTGTAGGGCGAGGAGGTGTCCGTCCTTGGTGAGCGCATAGAGATTCCCGTCGAAGAAGGCCATGTCCGCGTACCAGCGCCACGGGTCATGCGCGCCGATCGACCATGACCATGACGCCGCCGAGTCGGTCGCGCAGAGGACGACCTTGGAGGAGTGCTCATGGCCGACAATGGCGGCGACGAGGCCGTCGGGGCCGACCACCAGCTTCCGCATGGGCATCTCTTCCATCCACTGGTCTTCCTCGGCGGCAGCAGCCGGCCCGTCATCGTGCACGGGGATACCGTACGGGACAGGAAGCAGCTTGTCCCGGCCCGTGAAAGGGTTCACGAGCCTGTACACGCCGCAGCCTTCCATGGGGGAGATGAGCTGGCGGTCGGTGGCGCCACCGTAGGAGCCACGACGCAAACCAGCACGGGGCCTCAAGACGGAGGAGTCGCCGGACTTGAAGGTGTAGAACCTCCCGTCCGGGAGCGCAAGGCACACCTTGGGCAGGGAGCAGGGCAAGCTTAGGTACACGGCGCAGCGCCAGTGACGGCAGGCGGCGGCGAGGCTTAGGCAGTCGTGGATGGACGGGAGGCGGCGCATGACCTGGCAGAGGACGTCCTCGGGGAGCTCCGACCAGCCGCCGCCGCAGTGTCGTTGCTTGGAGCGCCACCATCCGCAAGAGGCGCCGAGGTGGGTGATCTCGTCGGCAAGGTCCTCCATTGGTGAGCTCGTACGCGATTGAGAAGACGTACAGTAGGGCGATCGATTGGACTATCTATATATACCGTATACTCTCGCGTATGCCGAGTCGGAATCGAACTCTGCTACTACTAGTCTAACGCTCAACCAGGGCATCCTTTTCCCCTCCAAAACAAAATGAAAAAACAACCTTTCCTAACTAAATCCACGATTGACTCGGACACGACATGACCTACTCCAACTAAAACGCTAAAACTACGGCACACGTGTACAACACTTGCATGGTAAACCACCCCAACTCAACACCAACTAAGCAAGGTTCAGTGTACATATACAGAGAAATAAACACACCATTAATTTGGGTCATCACACACATCCAACAGTCACTACACATGGTTATTCGATGTAGGCCATCGCACACGGTTTACAGATCATGTGTGATGGGGTGCCCCTTGTATACTGTACTGGCAGTTCCTTTTTTAGATGGAAAGCTCGAAATGAGCCCGGCTTTGAATTAACGAATCCAACAACTGGCTAAGAGTTACAAGTGTTACAACATAACACTGGGTTGTCAGCTAAAGATGAAAGCTCAAAGTACAACTAAAGACCACAAAAGATGCGGGGAAAACTAGCAAAACTACAGAAGAAGCTCTGCTGATCCCGTTGAAGAAGCCTATTGAACCTGATCAAAACTGTTAGACTATTACTTGGATCACAAGTATACTTATCCTAGTCGGTTTGTATTTCCTAGATTGAGTCGGTTGTGTACCAATATATAAAGCCATGTACGCTGCACCAAATCAATCAATAAGAAAAAGCTCTATTCAATCTATCAATCTTTCATGGTATCAGATATCGATCCTAGGGTTTAGGGTATGGCTCCGCCCACCCCACCACCACTGCCGCCGCCCGGCTACTTCGAGCGCCGGGCTGCTCTCATCGCCAAAGCCGCCGCCGCCGCGGCATCCTCTTCCTCTTCTCTTTCCCTAGCACCTCCAATGCCCCTACTACTCTCCTTGCGGCACCAATATCGCTCGCCGACACCATCACCGATGTTAGCCCCTTTATCCCTATCGTTCTTGACCTTGCCGCCCACAATTATTATCATTGGCGCCACCTCTTCGATCTCCACCTGGGACGCTGCAACCTCCGGTCTCACGTCGCCGCCAACGGTCTTCCTCGCCCTGATGATCCTCAATGGGTGAAAGACGATCTCGCGATTGTTCTGTAGTTCTACACCCGCATCACCACCGAGATCTTCAACATGCTTGATCACGACGGTGCCACCGCCGCCAACATCTGGAGCTCCCTTCGCAGCTTTTTCAAAGCAATAGCGACGCTCGGAAAAACGCTCTACACACCGAGCTTCGTAACATGGCCCAAGGCGATGCCCCGTGAACGTCTTCTGCCAGCGTGTCAAGGCCATCGGTGACGAACTCCGCGAACTCGGCGATCACATCAGCGACTCGCAGCTTATCAACATCATCGTCGTCGGGCTCAGTGAGGATTTTGACAAGCAGGCCTCCTTCATCCCCATGATGCGGCCTCCTCCAACCTTCGCCGAAGTACGCTCCATGCTGCAGCTCGCGGCGGAGACCCAAGCTCGCAAGGACTCACGCCCAAAAGTCTTCCATGCTGCGGCTCGTCCTCCTACGCCGTCTTCATCAGCGCCTCTATGCAGGCTCCTGCCGCCACGCCGCCCATGACGCCATCCATGCAGCCACCTCCAGGCTGGCGTCAAGTCCCAACTACCGTGGCAAGAACCCTATCTACAGGCCACCTTCGACGCGCACGACGCCTCCTCCGGCACCGCCGCCTCCACACCCTACGCCGGCTCCGAGTGCTCCACCTGCGGCTCCATCCTGGCGTCCTCCGCATGATCCATGGACAGGGCTTGTCCAGGCATGGCCCATGCCCTGGACTGCGCCGTCTCCTCTCGGCGCTCCACCTGCATATACTGGCGCTTGGCAGCCCGGTGTTCGTCCACATACTGGCGCCCCCGGGTTCCTCGCACCCCGACAGCCGACGCACGCCTATCATGCTGCTCCCACATATTTCCATATGGCGCTCCACCAGCCTCCTACACCGACGGGGGGCCCTGCTACATGCCATCGCCGGCTCTGCTGCCTTCACCACCGTATCCGCCGGCCCTGCTGCCTACACCGACCTCTACTCCAACGCCGAGCTGGGATCAAGCTGCCTTTCTCCAGGCCATGAACAATTTTGCTGCTCAAGGAAACTCAGGTACGGATTGGATTTTTGATTCTGGTGCTTCTAGTCATATGTTTGCATCAAGTAATTTGCTATCTTCTTGCACTCCCTCCGCGTTTCCTTCCATTACTCTTGGTGATGGTTCATCTATTCCCATATACTGTGTCGGTCAAGCTCAAATTCCCTCTCCCACTAAACCACTTCTTCTTCGAGATGTTCTTGTTTGCTCTTATTAAAAACCTAATTTCCGTCCGCCAATTTACTCGAGACAATCTAGTTTCTGTTGAGTTTGACCCATTTGGTTTGTCTGTGAAGGATTACCAGACCAAGGCCGAGATCGCCCGCTTCAATAGCTCCGGAGAACTCTACTCTCTTCATGGTGTCCCTGCCGCCGCACCTCCTACATCCATGGTGGCCTCCGTCGACCTTTGGCATCGTCGTTTAGGACATCCCAACCCTGCTGTTTTAGCTTCTATGCTTAGTGAATTTTCCATACCATGTAATCGTGATTCCCATAATTCTTCGTTTTGTGAGTCTTGTCAGTTAGGCAAACATGTGCGTCTTCCCTTTAGCTCCTCTAGCTCTTCTAGTACTTATCCTTTTGAGTTAATACATTGCGATTTATGGACCTCACCTGTTGCAAGTGTTTCCGGTTTTAAATACTATCTTGTCATACTAAATGATTTTACTCACTTTGTATGGACCTTTCCTCTCCGCAACAAATCCGATGTTCACCCTCTTTTTCTCAATTTTCAGCGCTATGTTTCTGTCCACTTCTTCCTCCCCATTCGTTTTATTCAGTGTGACAACGGCCGTGAGTTTGACAACCTTAAAAATCGTAATTTCTTCTTACAACATGCCATTCTTCTTCGATTCTCTTGTCCCTACACTTCTCCTCAAAACGGTAAAGCCGAGCGCTCTCTTCGTACCCTCAATGACATCGTTCGTACACTTCTCGTTCAGTCCTCCATGCCTTCCAAATTCTGGGCAGAAGCACTCCACACGGCCACCTTCCTTCTCAACATTCGACCCTCCAAAGCCAATCCAAACATCACTCCCTATTATTCTCTTTTTCTTTGTCATCCCAATTACTCCGATGTTCGTGTTTTTGGCCGTCTTTGCTTTCCAAATGCATATGCTACCTCCGACAATAAACTTTCTCCACGATCTATCCCATGTGTCCTTCTTGGTTTTTCCGACGAACACAAAGGTTATCGCTGCCTTGACTTACACACTGGAAGAGTACACGTGTCTCGTCATGTTACGTTCGCCGAATACATTTTTCCTTTTGCTCAACGCACCCACTCCCCATCGAGCATCACTTCTCCGGCCACTACCTCTTCTCCCCGACCCTTTCAACTCTACACTCCTACTACGACAGTACCAACCAACCCACCAGACGATGCTTCTCCCATCCCAACAAACGACCCACTGCCGCAACACAAAAACCACCAGCCCCATGCTGCAACCGAACCCAACCAGAACCCTACTGCAACAACACCACCATCACCGCAAACCGCACCACCATCACCGCAAACCGATACCAACCCACCATCGACCCCTTCTCCAACGTCCGCATCTTCCGCTGCGCCGGACACCCCTGTTCCTATCTTACCAGCTCGTGTTGTTCCTACCGTCGCCCCTATCAATGATCATAGCATGCGTACTCGTGCCAAATCAGGTTTTCGTCAGCCCAAAGATCGCCTCAACCTTCATGCTACCGTATCTCTCTCTTCTATCCCAAAAACTTACAAAACTGCTCTCCTTGATTCGAACTGGGCCACTGCCATGCAAGAAGAATACAATGCTTTAATTGAAAACAATACTTGGCAGTTAGTTCCTCGCCCTTCCAATACAAACATCGTTTCTGGCAAATGGGTCTTTCGCCAAAAATTTCACTCTGATGGGAGCCTCTCACGCTATAAAGCCCGATGGGTATGCCGTGGTTACTCTCAACAACATGGCATTGATTACGATGAAACATTCTCTCCTGTCGTCAAGCCCAGTACTATTCGTACCGTTCTTAGCATCGCTGTCTCCTCCGCATGGCCCATTCACCAATTAGATGTCAAGAATGCTTTCCTCCATGGTTCTCTTCAAGAGACCGTGTATTGTCAACAACCTCTTGGTTTTGAAAATCCTTCCTATCCAAATCATGTATGCCTTCTTCAGAAATCTCTATACGGTCTCAAACAAGCCCCACGAGCCTGGTTTCAACGTTTCTCTTCTTTTATACAAACAATAGCTTTCACTTCTTCGCTTTCTGATACTTCTCTCTTTGTGTACCATCACAATTCCGACACAGCCTACCTCCTTCTATATGTAGATGATATCATTCTCACCGCATCTTCTCAAACTTTTTTAGATCACATCATCACTCTTCTTCATTCTGAATTCTCTATGACTGACCTTGGTCTTCTTCATCATTTTTTGGGCATGGCTGTTGTTCATGATTCTTCTGGTATTTTTCTTTCCCAACATCAATATATTCTTGACCTTCTTAATCGTGCCGGTATGCTTGACTGTCAGCCCTCTCGCACTCCTGTTGACCCTAGTTTCAAACTCTCAGCTGACGGAGAACCTTACTCTGATGCATCTCTTTATCGTAGTTTAGCAGGTGCTCTCCAATATCTCACTATCACTCGTCCTGAAATTTCCTTTGCTGTCCAACAAGCATGTCTCTATATGCATGATCCACGGCTTCCACATTTCAATCATGTCAAACGTGTTCTTAGGTATTTGAAAGGTACTCTTAATCACGGTCTTCACATCAATAAATCTACTCCCAATTCTCTCACCGCATACTCTGATGCAGACTGGGCTGGTTGTCCAGACACTCGAAGATATCCACATCCGGATTTTGTGTTTTTCTCGGTAACAATTTGATTTCTTGGTCCTCAAAAAGACAGGTTACGGTCTCCCGCTCGTCCGCTGAAGCTGAATACCGTGTGTGGCACATGCTGTTGCTGATACTATCTGGCTTCGTCAGTTGCTCTCCGAGCTGCACCGACCAATTGAGCAGGCTACTATTGTATATTGTGATAATATCTCCGCTGTTTACATGTCTGGGAATCCTGTTCAACATCGGCGGACTAAACACATTGAGATTGATATTCACTTTGTTTGTGAGAAGGTGGCTCTTGGACAAGTGCGAGTGCTCCATGTTCCTACAACGGCTCAATTTGCTGACATCTTCACGAAAGGACTTGCTACTACGCCATTTCAAGACATTCGTTTCAGTCTCAACGTCGTCGAACCTCCCGTTGATACTGCGGGGGGGTGTTAGACTATTACTTGGATCACAAGTATACTTATCCTAGTCGGTTTGTATTTCCTAGATTGAGTCGGTTGTGTACCAATATATAAAGCCATGTACGCTGCACCAAATCAATCAATAAGAAAAAGCTCTATTCAATCTATCAATCTTTCAAACACCAACATACCTCACTTGTATCCACTACTCCCTAGGGACAGACGCCGTTACAGTAGCAAGCAACTTGAGTATCAACAGGCGAGGGGCTTCGAACGACACCTCCAAGGAGGGAAATGATGCCAGCGGCCGGCGACGATGTCATCGAGCTTTCACCAATGCCCCGAACCTTCAGACCCATCGAGCTCATACACCAAACCACCATCACGTTGGCCAGTGGCAGAAGGAAATGCGACAACACTCATGGCATGCCACCACCCCAAACCAGCCCTCCTAGGCGTCAGGGCGGCCGCCGAGAATAGAATGTGCCAAGAAGATAGCCAAGGCCCCAACTAGGTGGCCGACGACGAAGAACATGGGGACTCCCAAGTTACTACGGCAGAACAAAAGACTGTCAATTGAGAGAGCGGGGACAAGAGGCGAGCTCCAGCAAAATAGAAGAGATGGACATCATCGTGACGCCCACAAGAGGGAAAACGACGCTCACTGGCGTCGCCGTCACGAGCAGAGGACCTCTGCCCAGCTTTCACTGGTGTCACATCAACCTCCGGTAGCCGGACACCTCCACGAGGATGTGAAGACGACGTGCAGAGACCTCCCGACCTTCCAACCAGACATGGTGTCACATCAACGCGGTTGCGTGGCCCCAACCAGGCACACCGGCGACACCCACGCCAGATCTGGTAAGGATCACTCCTGCCAGACATGGTCAACACTGAGCCCGGCCCGAAACCACCAAGCCCAGATCTAGCCACCGCCCCAACGACGCTAGATCTAGCAGAACGCCACAACGGCGACACCTAGCTCGACGAGCCCTACTGCAGCACGTGACAGAGGGAGTTGTCGCCACCGTGAAGCCTCCAAACCTCGACGCCCGGTGCCAACCAACCCCTAAGATCCATCCCTTGGATCTGGCGGAGCCCCCACACCCGAGTAGAGGCAGGATTGGTGGCGCACAGGGACGCAGACGGCGGAGGAACCACGGCGAAGAAGCACCCAGGCGAAGGAGCCAAGCAGGGAGGCGAGGTAGGCCTTGGCGTCATGGCGGAAGAACAGGGGCATAGCCCGGAGTCGCGAGCTCAGGAGGAGGGGACGCGACATGGCGGAGGGTCCCACTACTAGGAAACTAGCTATAGGTGGATCCACATTCTGTGGCGCACCAAATCGACGTGCGCCACAGAAAATATTTCTGTGGCGCATAGTTTTGCATGCGCCACAGAATTTCGAAATTCTGGCGCACGAAATCCACATGCGCCACAGAAAGGGACATTTCTGTGGCGCATGGGTAGAGTGCGCCACAGAAAGAACCATTTCTGTGGCGCATATACCACATGCGCCACAGAAAAGAGCTCTTTCTGTGGCGCATGGGACGGAAATGGTTCTTTCTGTGGCGCATGGGACCGCAGAAATCCCACCCCCCGTGGACCGCCTTTTTAGTCTTGCAGACAAGAAAAGAAAATGAAAAAAAAATTCAAAAAATAAAATCCTTTGACATGTAGTTAGGTTTTAGTGCCTAGTTGGTATAGAAATTTTGAAATATGAATTTTGACCTTTTTTGCATAAAACGAAAAAAAATATTGACACGACCATAACTTTTGCATACGATGTCAAAAAAATGCGTTTAATATGTCAAAAAAATCGTGAGAAAAAGGAACTCGATTTCACCAGGATTTACCCGGTGAACTTTTCTCAGATTCGGGAAATTCGAAAAGAGTAAAAAGTTATTTCAAAAAGAAGATTTTTTTCTACAAAATCAAAAAAATAAAAAAATTGGAAAAAACAATTCTGTGGCGCATGACTAGGGATGCGCCACAGAATTGTTGGGCGGGATTCGAATTTTGAATCCCGCCCAAGCCCTCCTTCTCCCTCTCATTTCCCCTTCTCTCCTTCTCTCCTCCACTTCTCCTCCACTTCTCCTCTCCTCCACTTCTCTCCCCTTCTCCTCCCTCCTCCACTTCTCCTCCACTTCTCCTCTCCTCCCTCCTCCACTTCTCCTCTCCTCTCCTCCACTTCTTCTCTCCTCCTTCACCTTCACCTCCACCTCCACCTCCACCTCCGGTGACCTTCTCCACCACCCCGGCGACCTCCTCCGCCTCCACCTCCGGCGACGGCGACCTCCTCCACCACCTCCACCTCCGGCGGCGACGTCGACGGCGACCTTCACCTCCACCTCCGACGACGGCGACCTCCACCTCCGGCGACCTCCTCCTCCACCCCGGCGACCTCCGACGACGACATCCTTCTCCTCCTCCACCATCTCCGGCGACCCCCGTCCTCCACCCACCCACCTCCGGCGACCCACTCCTCCACCCACCTCCGGCCAAGCCACCTACGGCCATGGCCACAGGCAACACGGCCTCCGACGAGCTCCAACGAAATTCCGGCGGATCTAGATCCAGATCTAGATCTGGCCGCCCTTTTTTTTGAAATTCAAAAAAAAATCTGTGGCGAAAGCTAAAAAGGTGCACCGCTGATAGGCTATTTCCTAGTAGTGTCCCCGCCGCCGCCGGCCGCGGCGGCGAAGGGAGGAAGTGCTTGGGGAGGGCCGCCGCCGGGAGGTAGGGTTCGCCTCGGTGTCGCCCTAGAGCGACATGGGACCAGGGAGACAAGCCACACTTCTCTCACTAGAGATTAACCTGTACTGATCTTGTAGATTGTACAAGCAGTTCTCCCGAAACCATTTTTTTTTTTGAAAGTGGAGAAGCCCCGAAGGGCCTGGATGCCATTAATTCTCAGCGGTGTAGGTACATTTTACAAAAGGGACCCTTAATAAAAGGAAAATTACAAAAAAGTCCCAACTTTTAACATGGAAGACCCTACACAAATCTTGGAAAAAGCAATTGGGCTCTGCTGCCGCCAACAAGCTCGTGCCACGGCCATCCGCTTCAGCTCTGGGGAGAGAGCCACTTGGAGCTGCAGTGAAAGAAGTCGTCGTCGCGAGCTTGGAGAAGGGCCTCCACATGGAGGTAGATATAACGCTGGCCTTTGATGCCAGCTCCATTGACCACCAGATGGTCTCCTGGGTCGGACGCCAAAAATGGCTCCGAGTGTGTACTCCGATTTGCAGCATCTCAACTCCATGGTCGTCGGAGACAGAACGACGCAGCGCAGCCTTTTCCTCCCTGCCGCCACCATGGCGTCTTGAAGGAGAAATCCCAGCGCCTCGCACGCCAAATCTCCAGCTCCCAACAAACCCAGCCTCCGGCCGCCTCACCATGAGAGCAATTCCGCCATCTGACTCCAGGTTCCCGCCACGAACCGGAGGAGGCAGGAAAAGAAGAAGATAGCAGCCTCAAAAGACTAGGCACCAGACCTTATTGAGGAAGTCGCCGGTGTTCTTCGCCGTCGCAGCTTTCGGCTCCCACCATGGGAGCACCGCTTCGAGTAGAGGAACCACAAGCCCGAGCCGGGTCTGGCCTGACAACCCCAGCTCCAAACTTCTGATGTGCACCTTATTAGGAGGGATGTGGGAATCTGTCAGCCTCCCTTGCAACACCACCTGCCACCAGCGGGATGCAGCGAGGTAGACGAAAGCCATGGCGCGGCGGATCTGGACGCCGAGATCCACCAACCTACCCTCAGTCGGCACGTAGCCACACGCCCTAAGGCCAAATCCTACCTCTAAACCTACTACTACTATGTACAAAAAAGGCCTACCACCTATTCCATCTCCTCGCCGGCCGGCAGTGCCTCCGGTGAGCAGGGAGGAAAGGGGCGGCGGCGGAAGACTCCAGGCGACTCTCAAGGGGCAGAGCGGTGACATGGATACATACGGGCATGTCACTCCAATGCGTCGGGAACATCCAACTCATAATTCAACATTTCATTAGAAAACAATAGCATATCTAAATAATACTTCATTAAAGTTTCATACTACACCATATGAACATAGATTGTGGTCTTATTTCAGTTGCTACTAATACATACAATAGAGAAAAATCAACAAATAAGAGATTTAGTTTTTCTTGGTTAATTATATCGTTTTATTGGTGATAGGTTCCGAAACGTATTGTTGTTACTGTCTCCCCAAAAATCTGGTAGCTACCTTTATGGTTTCTTGTTCAAAACCTTTCATAAGAGTTTCTGGACTCATACACTCTTTTGTTTTCTTAAGGTTTGGTTAAAACACATTGTTACGAGAAATTCTTATAAACATCTCAAATTAATACAAAAAATTGCTTGTACAAAATTCAACTTCACTTTAGCACAAGAAATGCATTTGTAATGATTATCAATAAAATTATATCAAATAATGTTTATCGATGGAAAGATCATATGGTTAATGGTAACATAAATTATGATGAAGTACAAAATTTCAATAAAAAAAAATTAAAGATTGATTGCCTTTAATGTTTTATGAAAAAATATTAGCAATTACATTTCGATAAGAACAAGTTCTCAAGATAAGAAAACAAAAAATAACCACTCCGTCTCGGTCACAAAGGACCCCAAATACTAATGGAATATGCGTCATATATGATTGGTACCACTTTAGTACCATAACCAAACATGGGTCGTAAAAAGTATGTTTAAAATTTCAATAGTATTTGCCATAATTTGTTGATATAATACTTGTATCTCTAATTGAAAAAAATGATTTCTGAAACATAATTGGATTGTATTTAGTATGATCTAAATTTTAGTAATGATACTAAAATATTACTGAACCTCAACCTGAAACATGTTTTGATCCTTTCATTGGAATTAGCTAACAAAAAATATTTACAGTATTTCGATGAACCCAAACCTGAAATCAAATGCACGGGGGCGCTTACTGCCTGGCGTGGGAGAGAAATCATCACGAAGGAAGGGCGTGGAGTCTTGTGCCTTCAACGCGACAGAGGTGTGGGAAGAGAGCAGTTAGTGCATTCACGTGGGTAAGCCCAGGTGAGAAATACAAGATTTGGTAAATAGATGGAAAGAATCTAATACAGGCAAATGTGGACCCACGTATAAGCATACAGCCAGTCGTGGCTTCTTATGATTGGTTGGAGACACACCGGTAGATACCGGCTCCGCCAGAATTGCATTTTCGTTGTGTCACACCTCTCTTGTTGTCTCGCACGATGTCATATTTACTCCTATTTACATAGCAAATGCCAGCACACAGCCAATATATACCGTCCATTCCGCTAACCTTTTCCCCCGAGCATAGCAACCGTGGTTTCGAAAGGAGCAGACATAGGATCAAATTCGGGACCGTGGACCTCCTTGAACTTGCCGCGGTACTTCTTCCACTAATTTCCGAAGCCACCGGTGATCCACTGCTGGTCTGTGGGTACATCCGGTTTGATCACCTTGGCTTCCCTGTCTCATAGAATGCCTCTAATTTCGCCATGACCACACCCGTGTTTGTTTTCTTCAATTGAGATCAAAAGGAAAAATAAAACACCATAACACTCACTCCTATTTACATAGAAAAAATGCCACCGCACAACTATCCATCTCATCGAGAACCACGCAGTGGCGTGGTGGTTGGGGAGCTGTGGCTCTACCCGGCCCGCCCGTGTTCGACTCCCTGGGGGAGCGAATATTGGGTGTTTTCTCACCCTGGCACTGTGTGCCAATATCCCCTGCGAGCGGTGCTTCCAAGTGGTATTACAGTGTGCCCACTGTCGCAAGGGCTTTGCCCTGGTAGTCTTAGGCTCGCTTCGGCTGGTATATGTTGTCTATCTAGCCTGCGTACTAGGGGTGTGCGTGTGTGTGTGTGGTGTGCGTGTGGTGTGAGTTTAGTACGTGTGTTCAGATACTACAGCTGTACCTAGCCTAGGGGACTCTCAAAAAAAAAACTATCCATCTCATCTCACACGCTTTTCCATCTAACAAGGTTATTTCATTACAAACAAAATTCATGCAACAAACTCTATCTCCATCTTGGTGCCAATGAGACTAATTCTATCATGTCTGTGTATCACCGCATAATTTCAGCTCATCTTTTCAAGTCCCTTGTCGCCAAGTCGACATAGATGAGCCATATTGTGCTCCTCACCTTCATCGACCATGTCAATCTATGGGAAAGATGCGGAGAATTATACACATGAAGTCCCTCGACTAAACCCTATCTCGTTTCGAACAAAATTCACGTAATACTAATTCTTTATTAGTACTCTATACAAAATTATGCCGCTGGTGGATGCAGGAGAAAGAAGGCATCGACACCTGGAAAAACCTTGAGTGTTATTTTCAAATTATATAAGGTGATTTAAAAAAACAAAGCCTTATAGAAGGGTGAATCTGTAAGGATTTGTTTTACTGTTTGGCCTTTTCGTAAAAGAAAACTACTCCCTCCGTTCTAAATAACGACTTCCATTTGTCCAATGTGAATATATCTATACTTATAACATGTCTAAATACATCTACATCCACATATAGATAAATGAAAGTTATCTAATTTAGAACTAGGAGTAATTTAGAACCAGGAATAGCTAGCAGGAAGAACGTATGAGTGACTTTTTAGGGGTACGAGAGCCCTGCCGCCAGCATTGAGCCCACGGGAATTTTGAGCAGAGTCCACAAAGCCCAGTAGGCCCACTCCGACCCCGCAGAACCAGCATAAGACCACACCTGGTCTGGTCCAGCCGAGTCCACTCCACAGTCTCACATTCCGCCGCGACCAAGTCGAGGTGATTCTCTGCTTCCGCCCCACGCCATGGCCACGACCGCCGAGGACGCCGCCCGCCGCGCCGCCGCCCTCGCCAAGCACCGCGCCAGCCTCCTCAAGTGCCGCGAGCTCGAGTCGCAAGTCAGCACAGGTACCTCCTCTTTCCCCTCCGCCGCCCCAATGCCCCATTTTTTTGGCGTAAACCTAGACTGGCCGCCCGTACGGCGACCCTCTGCTCCAGGCGGTGACCCCGACGAAGAGCGGAGGAATCGCCCGTGCACTAGACCCGCCGGCTTTATTTTGCTCCGATTGCAGAGTTTTCCCCGGGATAGCTTGCTTCGGTTGGGGTTTTAGGCCGCTAAAACCCTCGCCCTTTTGGGCCCTGATCGCGTGCTTAACCCCTGATTTATTTATTTCGAAATCGAATTTCGATGTCTAGTTGGCAGGTAAAGGATTTGGACACAATTTACTGATGGAAAGCCGTGGCTTTGCGCTGAATCTAGCCAGGGTTGGTATGATTTGTTCGGTGCTGACTGTGGGGATTGGCGATGGGAACCAGAGTGCTTAACCCCTGAATTGTTCATTTCGAAATTAAATTTCGCTGTCTAGTTGGTAGGTTCCGGATTTGGACACGATTTACTCATGGAAAGCCGTGGCTTTGCGCTGAATCTACTCAGGGTTGGTATGATTTGCTTGGTTCTGTGGGGATTGGTGATTGAAATCAGAGTTTGCGCATGATGCAAGTAGTAGCCTTGATGCAAATCTTAGCTAGGGTTAACTTTTTATGTTTTTCAATGCAATGCTTTGATGTAGTGCACGATGCAAGTAGTAGCCTTTTTAGCTGCTGGCTTGTGCGACAAATGACGACGGTCCTCCATTGGGACTGTCCGTTCATGCTCCTGCTAATTTGGTCTCTGCTCTGCTCCTCGTCAGCATTTGCTGCTGTGCAATACTGTGTTTCTGCTTGCTGGAGATACACATGTGTCCTGCCATTATCAGGTTCAGTGGTGCTTATGGTGTTTGACTCGCATTGCGATTGCAGGGCGCGAGAACCTGAAGCAGGCTAAGAAGGACCTTCAGAAAGCTGAGGAGCATGTCAAGGCGTTCCAGAGCTCTGGCCAGCTCGTGGGAGAGGTGCTGCGCCCGCTTGACAATGAGCGCTGTGAGTGTGAATTGGAACCTTCATAGAACCTGACTTCACCATCGAAATCGTTGTGTTGGCTGTTCGGTTCGGCCCTTGCTGACGACAACTCGCTGTTCTTTCACTTGCAGTTATCGTCAAGGCTAGCACCGGCCCTCGATACCTTGTCAACTGTCGCAATAAGCTGAAGGCGGAGAACTTGACAACGTCCACGCGTGTGGTATTTTTTGCCAAAACTGGCCCCTGGCCCGAACTTATCTCGTATCTAGCCCTTCCGGAAAACTATGTCCGGATCTGGCCCCTGAGGTCGGCGCCAACGCAAATGGCGCCGAACTTGTGCAGTTCGGCGCCAGCCAAAATTTCAGCCGAGCTAGGTCGGCGCCAATGGAAATGGCGCCGAACCCATCAGGCACCAGATTTGAAATTTTGGCTGCCGCCGAACTGCACAAGTTCGGCGCCATTTGTGTTGGCGCCGACCTCAGGGGCCAGATCCGGACATAGTTTTCCGGAAGGGCCAGATACGAGATTAGTTCGGGCCAGGGGCCACTTTTGGCAAAAAATACACGCGTGTGTGTCTTGACACGACGTCCCTTACCATCATGCGCATTCTTCCGCGTGAGGTATCGCCATGTTTGAGAACATTTGTTATCTGTTCGTGCAGTTTATTATGTTCTCCATTACTTGAATGAAATGCTGGATGTTATATTTTGAGGACGTGATTTACCATTCTGCTTTCTTCCAGGTGGACCCTCTAGTGTTCAACATGATTCATGAGGATCCAGGGAATGTCAGCTTCTCTGCTGTTGGAGGTCTATCTGACCAAATCAGGGAAATTAGGGAGACCATCGAGCTTCCGATGACGACCCCTGAGTTGTTCATCCGAGTTGGGATCAAGCCACCCAAGGTATATAAATTCATCAACGCATACATCTGCATTCCTTTCGTTTCAACGTGCCGAAGCTATCAACATATAGTTAATATTTGCTAACAACCACTTGGCTCCAGGGAGTGCTCCTTTACGGTCCACCTGGCACCGGGAAGACGCTGCTGGCGAGGGCTATTGCAAGTAACATAGATGCCAACTTTATGAAGCTGTGCCATATTAGATTGTTCAGCAGTTTTGCTCCCTTTTTATATATAACTGTATGTTCTTACTTATCTGTATTGGGTGCAATAGGTTGTCTCAGTGCTATCATCGATAAGTACATTGGAGAGAGTTCTCGAATCATCAGGGAAATGTTTGCCTATGCACGTGATCATCAGGTCAGCGCCTCTTTCGACCTCTTCTCATTTCCATCTTATAAAGTTCTATGCTTCAGTAACTTACGTGTGAGCATTATGAAAATGTCTTTTTTTTTCTTGAATTTCTCTAGTTCTGTTTATCAACAATAATAAATGAAATGTTGTTATAATCGATAGAGTAGAGTTGCACTTATCTCCAAATCAAATATCAACAGTGATACCCACATTACAACAGAAATGTGTTATATATATAAAATGCCCTGCATTTGGTTTCCAGTAGGGTCGTCCCAGCTTAGTTACTAAATTTGTTTCTGTTTCTATTTTCTCTGCCCAGCCGTGCATCATCTTCATGGATGAAATTGACGCAATTGGAGGAAGAAGATTCAGTGACGGCACAAGTGCTGATCGTGAGATACAGAGGACGCTCATGGAACTGCTAAACCAGTTAGATGGGTTTGATGAACTTGGAAAGGTATATTTCTTTTGCTGGATTTTATGACTTTGTTCCCAAATATTGATATTCCATTCAGACCTTCATGTATGTACGGGATTTGTGTTTGAATGGTTTCTGGATGCATGTTCAGTTATTTTACATTCTTAGAATCTGAACCTTTTATGTCTGTGGTTTGTTCTTTTCTTAGCTCAAAATATGCTTAACTTCTTAGGAATATAATTACTCATATGCACTGCTTGCATAAATAAAAATCCTAGTTATCTCTAGACATGCATTTCCTTGTTTTGTATGCTTCCGGATGATGGAATCGTTAGTTACCTTTCTGAAAACGTGCTGAACTTCCCAGGAAAGTAATTGCAGGTATACTCACTGTTTGTATAAAGTTTTTTCCTACTTGTACAAGACATGGGTTTTCTTGCTGTGGGTGCTTCCGGATGATGTATTTGTGTTGCTAGATTTCATGGCTTTTTTTCTAAAACATTTATATTGCATTCAGACCTTTCATGCATGCACGGCATTTCCGTTCAAATAGTTTCTGGATGTATGTTTAGTTATTAAATTATTGGAATCTGAACCTTTTATGTCTGTGGCTCGTCATTTGTTAGCTAAAAATATGATTAACTTTGAGGAATATAATTACTGTTTGTATTTACTGTTTGCATAAAGTTCTTTCTACTTGTCCTAAGACGACGGAATTTTTTTTTTACCTCAAAATTTGCCGAACTTTTCGGGATGACATTGCTGTCTGTACTCACTGCTTGCATAAACTTTGTTTTTACTATGCATTTACTTGTTGTGGGTGCTTCCGAATTTTTTTGTCTAAACATATTTGGTTCCCTTGTTAAACATTCAGGTGAAGTGATCATGGCAACCAATCGCCCGGACGTCCTGGACCCTGCGCTCCTACGTCCCGGAAGATCGAGATCCCTCTCCCCAATGAGCCGGCCAGGGTGGAAATCCTCAAGATCCACGCAGCAGGGATGGCCAAGCATGGCGAGATCGACTACGAGGCTGTCGCCAAGCTAGCAGAGGTGAACTCTTCTTCTTCTTCGTCTCACCTAGGCAAAACCTCACAGCGCACTGAATGTTCCTCTTCTGAACCCTCTGTCGTGATTTCAGGGATTCAACGCCGCCGACATGCGCAACGTGTGCACTGAGGCCGGCATGGCGGCGATCCGGGCGGAGCGTGACTACGCAGTCGACGAGGACTTCATGAAGGTGCGTTGGTGTCTTGCCAGCCTGCCTGCGCTTTTCTCGACGAATGTAGACACATCGGCGCCATTCTGCGTAGGGTCTTATTTTCTGCTACATGTATGTTTGCAGGGGGTGAGGAAGATCGCAGACGCAAAGAAGCTGGAGTCGAGCGCCGACTACAAGGCGGACTTCGGCAAGGACTAGAGAAATTGACAGGGCGGATTAACCCAGCTGGCTGATCCCTTTTTTGACGCGAGGTTTAGATACATGTCGATCCATGCACATTTTGAACACAGGGAAGTCGTATGAGTTGTATGATCCAGACGCCATCCTAATCCTCGTCCGTGGGATGACACATCCTGGTACCCAACCCGCTGACCCGGCGATGTAACGGAACTGATTTAAGCCTCACCTGCTATCTCAGCTTTTTGGCATGTACTGTTCCAGTGCGCTAAGTTTCCTGGTGGGTACATGAATTGGAGGGTTTTGGACTGAAATTATGGCCTAAATGAAATGTTGTGCTGATCCGATGCTCTGGAGTGTCTCACTCTTGATATAATTTCGCCATGATGCGCACGCGCCTCTTGTGTGCTGCATATGTCTTTCCAGTTGTGCAGCTTGCGGAATATTCTCTTTCTAAGAAATAAAGTAAATTTTTTCTTGATGTTTTCCTTGTTCATAAACTTTATCAAATCTATCTGAATATTAAACCATCGTTGATTACGTACTGCTTGAAATGATTTATAGTGTATAATGATGGAGATCTGTCCTCCAACTGTCCTTGCGGAAAGTTGTTAATGCCAGTTCTTAGCAGGTAGATTAGATGGATTGCCGTGTCATGGCAGGCACGTCGTACTTGGAATTGATCAAATCGGATATTTACTATTTGTAGGAAAATCTATGTGGGCTACACATACATATACGATGTCATATTCATATATACACAAGTGGTGCGTGCTCCATGATTGTGTGATTTTCTATCATAGCGGCCATTGACCACAGTAGCAACTCACACTCGAGCTAGAGATCATTGTGGGCATGCATGAGGATGAGGGGGACGTGCACAGTGGGTGGGTGTGCGAGATCAGCTACTCTCATGTATTCTGCATCATGGAGCGGCTGGCCACTGTCGATTCTTCTTCCACCGACGTCTTTGTGGAATTTGGGATCTGAGAGTTAGCAAAATACTACTACTGCAGTACCTAATTTTAATCTGCTAATAACTAGCCTTTTGCATTATCACTCAAAATGACATTCATATAGACCATCGCCGATATTGTTATGTGTGCTTTATCATGACAAGAAACTGGAAAATTATGCATAATTGGTACCATGGGTCCCAAGTATATACAATTGCAACAATAAAACAAACAAATATGCGTACACTTGCAGTTTAGTAAAGCTATAAATTTAGCTTGGAACAGGCAAATTCCAGCACTTATACGTACACTTGCAACAACAGAAAAATGTACACTTGCAGTATAAATATAGATAGGAACAATCCTGCACGTATTGCCTAAACTGGCCGTTAGTTCGTCCTGGGCTTGCTGTTTTAAACATTCAAGGACCAAATCAAATCTGCCAGGAGCAGTATCAAGGCAAGCCAAGCGCTATGCTATTTTCAAACCAAGGTGGTTGCGAACCGTTTCAGCAAAATCACGGCCGGGGATCCGTTCATCAGGATCTCCAGCTGCCTTGTGCGAATCGTTGTGGTAGGTAGAAGCTAGTTTTCCAATTAGCACATGGATTACACGCGCGAACGAGTGCTTACGGAATATATAGCTACCTAGATGGCAGGCACGTCGACTGATCTTGTACCTTTGATCCACTCATTCCAGCTCTAATTTGCTTAGTTTCTTATTAGTAGTTCCAACCGTGAAGATGGATGGATCTATCTAGTTATTAAATTTTGAACACATGTTGTGCCAAAATAATGATCTCAACAGCACTTGCGTCTGTTTGCATTGACCCTTACGCAGGGGAGGATTAGGCTGATGAATGTAATGCACCATTAGTGTCTGATTAGTGCAGTGTCACGGGTGAGATGGACAGCTAGATCGAGCCTGGAGGGCGCGCGATAGATAGATGGATAGCTCAGTGTCGTCGCCGTCCCGGCCGGCCGTCCGTCGTTCCGGCGGGGTCCAAGTCCAAAGATTCCTTCCAGCCACTCTTCTTCCACGGGTTCCCGCGCGGTCCCCCACTACACCGAAGCTGTTCATACTTGAGCCCGTGTGTGTACTTAACTCGCTTGTAGTGTTGTGTAGTGGAGTGTAGCTTTGTAGGTCACCACTCACGAATCGGGTTCACGGCGGGCTGAGCGCTAAAATATTTTTGATCTCGAAGATATATAGTGTAGTATTCATGACTCTTTTGATGCCTGCATGTAATCTCTCGTGTCTGTCATTTTGGGGTATAATTGTGTCCAAAATAAGGGGGAAAAAGGTGAGATTTTACGGTGCATCTCACTACACATTTTCGGGTGTAGTATATGGCTCATCCGGTGGATAAAACTAACTGGGTCAGTTTTAGGCCACGACCTTTACTCCCTAATTAAACATGTTCTTCAACACATATTTGCGATGACGTAAATAAGTTGCCTTGTACCGTGCCAACAATCAAAACCAATAGCACGCGGTGTAGCTCGTCGGCCCACGGATGCAACTTCCAGACATCAAATATCCTTCAGCCTAGAGTGTGGCTCGCGCCACACTTGCATGACAATGTCAAAATTTGCAACCATGTTGAGAGGTACTTCCTCCCCCAGGACGAGTAATACCTGAAATGCCCCTCGGGCTCAAATGTAGTGCGAACGATTTGGCATATTATTTTGGATCCGCACCATCCGATCCCCTCGTTTGAACACGGCCTAGATCGCGTTGATGTACCGTAAAACATCTAAAAACCTTTTTTGTTTTAAAAAAATGTAATAAAGCGTACATGGCAACAATGTTGTAAAATTTGCAACCATATTGAGTAGATCTGCTGAAACATGTATTTCCTCGCCCAGAACGAGTAATACCTGAAATTCCCCTCAGGCTCAAATGACTACAAAAGATTTGGCGTACGGACCACCCCATCCGACCAGCCCGCTTGTACACGTGTACGGTAAAACATCTAAAAAAACTTTTATGTTAAAAAGAAAGGTGTGATAAAGCGTATGTAACAAGCCAGTCGAACTAATGTCACGTACGAGCTAGAGCAGCAGACTATGTTACTTTAGTCTAAGATAAAATTTTGCAAAGACTTCCAAGGTAGGATGGGTCACGGGGTCAAGGTAAAAATGGCGGCCCTCTCGATCTCTCCCATACAGCGACATGCACAAGGTATCGTCGATCGTGCATGTCGCGATCGGACACGACGCTCTTTCTCCGGCGCCGCGATCAGCCAAGTCTCGCGCGTGCACTCGCCAACTAGCTACACGACGACGGAGAGTGTTCCCTTGGCCTGGCATGGCGCGCATGCACGAGAGAGGAGAGACCCCTATGTCCTACTCTACTCGTTCGATTTTATTCCGCCCCCTTCTTCTTCTTCTTCGTGCCCCCCACGTCGTCGATCCTTCGCCTGCTTAAAGCCTCAGGACCCCCATCAGTAAGCAGGACGAGAGAGAGACCAGGCTATCACATCACATTCCTCCCATCGACATCTGAATCAACGCCATGGCCGCCGTGCCGCACACGGACCTGATCCTGACCATTCTCCTCCTCGCGGTGTCGTCCGCCGTCGTCCAGGTCCCGATGGCCATGGCCTCCGCCGCTTCCTACCGCTGCGGCTGGTGCCCGCGCCCCTCCACCGCGTCTCTCCTCCCACCCGACTCCGGTGCCCTCACCGGCGAAGCCTGCGGGTACGGCTTGGGGACGGTAGCATCGGAGCTCGCCGACGGGAGATTCCACATTGCAGCCGTCAGCGCCGGCTTCTTCAGCGACGGCCAGGCCTGCGGGGCCTGCTACCAGCTGAGGTGCAGGGGCCGGAGGGCGTGCGCGGAGCACGGCGTCAAGGTCGTCGTGGTCAGCGACGTCCCGGAGACGGCAACGAACGGGACAGGCGGCGGCCGCGGCGGGCGGTTCCTGCTCACCGAGGACGCCTTCGCCGCCATGTCCGCTCATCACGACGAGGGTAGCCGCCACCCGGGCCTGGACGACGACGCCACTGTCGACGTGGACTTCAGAAGGATACCGTGCGTGTACGGGGGCAAGAACCTGTCCGTCAAAGTGGAAGAGGCGAGCGTCAGAAGCCGGGGCCGCCTCGCCCTCCGGTTCCTCTACCAGGGCGGGCAGACCGACATCGCCGCCGTCGAGGTGGCCCAGGCTGTCCTCAACGGCGACAACGACGCCTCCGCGCCGTCGCCGCCGTCAACATGGCAGTACATGACGCGGCGCGAGGGGTCCCCGGGGGTGTGGCGCACGTCCCGCGCGCCGGCCGGCCCGCTCCGGCTCCGGATCGTCGTGACGGCGGGGTCGGGCGGCAAGTGGCTGCGGTCCGACGGCGCGGTGCTTCCCGCGGAGTGGGCGCCCGGCGGGGTGTACGACACTGGTCTGAGGGTCAAAGACGTGGCCGCCATCACATGCGGCGCCTCCTCCTGCAACGCCGCCGGGGCCAGGGACGACGACGGCGACGAGGAGCTCAGATGACACGTACGCGCTATGCGTAACGCATCCACCGAACTAGTGCTCGATCGGAGCCCGCGCGCGCGCACGGCGCCGGCCGGCCGGCCACCGGGAAGAAGGAACGCTGCTGATGCTGGTGCCTGCATGTGCACTGTACATGGACGTGTACGTGCCTGCGACTACGTCCACTGGTCCATGCATGATCGTGCGATGATGATGGATACTTTGGTTAGGACAAAGTTTCGGTGTCTGGCTCTAGACCGGGGAGGTTGGAACGTAGCGTCACATGTGTTATTGCAGCATGTTAGTACATAGCTTGTTCTGGTCTTGGAATCACATGACAGTGTTGCTGCTCGTCTTCTTCCTCTTGGTATAGTAGGCATTATTGATCGTAGAGACGTTGAGTGCACGTACGAGCTGGTTGATTAGTCTGCCGACTGAGCTATATATACACGCATGATTTATGTGGATCCTCGAAGACTTTTTTTTAATGTGTGGTCATGCATGTTGGTGATGGTTGCAGTTGCCGCCGACTTCGAAAATACGTAACGATAATGGAGGGTATCATAACGTTTTGTATGTTTCACCTACAAAAAGAAAACTATTTTGTATGTTGTAAATTTATGAAAATCTAGATCGTTAGGTTTCTTGCGGTGGAGCCAGTCCATCCGATTTAGGTTCTAGACTTGGCATGTGGGTGTTTAAGTGACTTCACAACCTCAAGATGTACCGGCTCAGTCTCACGAAGATGCTCATGGGGTACAATGTGTGTGCGCGCGTTAAGAGGGATGAGTGCTCATACGTATTTGTGAGCGACCATGTATGTGTTTTTCTAAAAGAAAAAACAAGCGAGTGTGGTCTTCTCTAGCTCTATCCTTTCACCGTCGAAAGAACTATAGCTTCAAATTTATCGGAGTCAATGATTCGCAACATGACCCAGGTAAAAAGGACCAGGAACATGCACATACTATACGAACCAATGAGCCATAAAATGTTCCCGGTTTGTTTTCCCCACACGAACTCAGAAACCCTCATTCCATTATCACTGATAACGGAACAACTGAATAAAAATAATCTAAAAACAAATTTAAATGAAATCCTCACTGCACTGCTACTGCTAATGTATCCAGGGGTGAGGAGAAATGAAAACCGAACACTAGGTTTTTCGTGGTTAAGAAAACATAACAGCGTTGAACGTGCTATATATGGATGAGTGTTAATACCCATGATATTTTGCAAGCATGAATATATATGACGCCCATAAGACTGAGGAGGTAAAAGAAGACTAGAACCAGTTTTTATACTGGAAAAAAAAGGACCTTTTTTCTAGTGTTATAAAAACAAACTGATTTTGCTGGGCCAAGCTGGATCTGCAAACTAGAACCTCAGACGGGCTCAGCTAACTGGGCCGGTTAATAAACCAACAACCTCCACGGGCCTTATCAAAGCTCGGGCCCAACCCACGCTGCGGCAGCGAGTGAGCCAGATCCATCCCACCACCAACCACCCGCCGGCCGCCACTACGCACACTCAGGCGTAGACTCGCTGACACCGACCGGGACAAGAGGAAACCAGGGCTGACGGCGGCGATGGGCGGCGGCGCGGCGCACGGCGGCACGACCTACAAGGGCTACACCATCCCCCACAACAAGCGCTAGCACACCGTCGCCGGCAAGGGCCTCTGCGCCGTCATGTGGTACCCACCTACTCCTCCCTCGATCCCTTCCTCTCCCCCTCCATCTCCGCCGGTTCCGGTAGCTCCCCGCCCTGCCTTCCGACGCCAGACCCGCCCTGCCGAAGCGTATCACGGCTTGGCTCGAAATGGGGACACGGGATCCGCCCCTCTGCGGCGGGGGATTTCCTCTAGGTTAAAGGGCCGAAATGCGATCTTCTTGCTGCTCGAGCCAACGATGAGTAGGTCAGTAGGTGAAAATATTCCGTAGCAAACGCTAGTAGTCCGTACCAAACGCTCTGTTCGGGGATCTGGCTAGAGCGGGAGACACTCGGCCACACAGTTCCTTGCACCCGATCTGGGTCTGGTTAGCCCAGGCGATTTACCATCTGCTGGGTAATCAGCGTAGCGGCGATGCGCTACGTGTGCTCGGTAGTTTCGTCGATGATTTGCTGAAATTTTAGATGTTAGGTTCTTAGTGTTGACAAGGATAGGCAACTATCATCACTTGCTCCAGCGTAAAATTTGATGTGCACTTGTTTTGCTGTGTTATCCTTGACAACTTAGTGAGAAGAAGCTCTCATCTTCGACCGTAGTAAGTTAGTAACAGCCAAGCATTTCTCCTTTATCAGTTTATAACCGTACTTAAAATCACGCAATTGGTGCACAATAAGCAATGAAGAGGTAAAGATGGCTATGTGCATCACCCCATGGAGAGGCCGAGGCGTTCCCCTTTTGTATCTTTATCACGTTTGCATCTTCATAACTTCTGCAATCTGAATTATGTTGAACCAATCACTTGCAACTAAACCATGAGTACTGATAGCTAGACAAAGCCAGTGGTCAATGCCTGCATCACAGAGCAACAACACAAACAGCTCAACAGAGATGCCTGGTACGAAAGAGCTCTAATCATTGTGATGCTGTTATCTTCTTCCTCGTTAAGTTGTTTAACTCTATGTTAGGGCCGATTGGATTGGGATTTGGGAACTGCTTGTATCAGCAGCTATTTCTGTTTTGCTCTTAGGTCCTCTTGCTACTCAAGCCAACGATGAGTAGGTGCAAATCCGTAGCAAATGATCGGTTTGGAGATCTAGAGCACGAGCCGACAGACGGACACACATTTTCTTGTGCCCGATCTGGTTCTGTCTACGCTAGGCGATTTACCAGCTTGCTGAGTAATCGGCGTAGCGGCGATATAGACAATGTGCTTGGAAGTTTCGTAGTTGATTTGCTGCAATTTGAGATAGTAGGTTCTTATTGTTGGTCATGATAGGGAACTACCTCCACTTGCTTTTGATGTGCTATCCTTGACAACAGACTAAGAAGAAGCTCTCATCTTCGATCGTAGTAACCGCCAGCTCTTTAACTTTTATCGTTTTATAACTGTACTTAAAACCACACAAGTGGTGAATAATAATCAAAGAAGAGGCTGAACATCTGTAAAGATGGCTGTATGGATCACCCCATGCAGAGCCGGGCGTTCCTCTTTTGTAAAAAACACATCTTTATCACGTTTGCTTCCTCATGACCGTGGAATCTGAATTATGCGAAACCAATCACTTGCAACTAAACCATGAGTACTTAGACAAAGCCAGTGACCAATATCAGCACCACAACCACAGTAGAGAAAAAACACACACAGCTCGACAGAGATGCATGATAGCAAAGCCTTCAGTTCTAATCACTGTGATGCCGTTTCCTTCTTCCTCGTCAAGTCATTTACATCATTTTTCCAAAACAATCTGGGTGTATATGCTACCAGGAGTCATCTGCCGACGCTAGCATTGAGTCAATAGGATGTAAAAATTTCTGTAAGCTAGAGCTTTGGCATCTTTGATTTACGTTCATTGTGGTCCATCCTCCCTGATTCAAAGCTTTACCCAATCATTATTTCGTTGGAGGATATTCAGATTATTCTAATAGCACAATTTTGAGGAATTTTCACCTTCATAACCAAAGTTTGCTGTCTACAGGTTTTGGATTTTCTACCGTGCTAAGCAGGACGGTGCTACTCTCTTGGTAATACTCTGTTCATTTTGCTGCTTCCATTTTACACATACTTTGATTTACTCGAAAACATGTTTTGTAATACTGATGTTTTCAGGGTCTGCGTCATCCTTGGGACGGGCATGATGATCACTCGCATGGTCATGGACATGCACTTGAGCATGAGGTATTAGCTTGAGACCATATCTCACTCTTGTCATCGTTTGAACTGACTTGTGTTTTCTCTTGCTATAGAGTTTATTTCCATTGTTGTTTTGAACTGTGAGAACCGTAGTCGCACAAATGTTGGTTGCTGCACAGCATGTCTTAATATCTTCAATGTTTATCAAGATTATACTGTTCTTGAAAATTACTTCCATCACGTGTTAGGAGGTGCATAGTCATTGTATGTACCTCCACTGGTGAGGGATATCTCAGTTGACAGATTATTCTAACGTGTGTGAGTAATAATCATTTAGAGGTACCATCTGGTGATATCTACATCCTCTTGCTTGCTTTGTTAGATTGTTGGTCAGCTCTGCTGCTGTTACGTGCATCAAAGAATTATGGCATGCTCCTATCTTCCCACCGAAACATTGCATTTAGAAAATGCCATGTTTTATCGTGTCTATTGCTGATGGCCGTACGTGCTATTTTCGCTTATAGTATAACAATAACTGTTTGTCTCACATGGAACTTGTCTATCCTTCTTGTTTTGCGCAGGCTTCCTCCTCGTCGTCGCGGCTCATTAAGCTCTGTGCTGCACGCGGCTGCAGAGACGTGTATTGCTTTGCTGTTTCGACAAACAAAGAGTCTTTGCTAATAAAAGCACAGTGTCATTTCACCCCCTGTTGTCTGCAACTTTCTTTCGGCACGCAAGAGTTGTTTTATCTCCTGTGGTGCTTACTTTTTGTATTTGACTTGGAGCTGGCCTCGCTCGGTGGGAATGCGATTCTGCGAGGAACAGTCCGTGCGTGTCTTGTGTTGTTATTGCTTATTGTGATATTTACAGTTTTCTACCCAGACTCCATGAGAAAACCCTCTAACAATGTATGATGCTGCCTAGTGACAAACGTAGTAGCATCCATATATAGGACAGTCAGTAAAGACATGAATGGTCTGTGTGCTGCCTGGCCATGCACTGCATCTTGCTCTGCTTTGCTCCAGTGCTATACATAAGCGAGTGAGGAACCCTCCTGGATCTCGAGCCTAAAACCCTTAAAACTGGCAACACTCAGTCCGAATTCATCATCAGAACTCTGACTCTATTTAGGTATGATGAACAGCGTGAGACTGAGGTCCCTGCTCCAGGCCCCGAAATTCAGCTCTGAATTCCGTCAAATTTCCAAGGCGATATATGATTAAACAACGTTGTCGAGCTTCTCTGCCGGTGCTGGCAATGGCAGATGGTGGACGGAGAGCAGACTGCGCGGTGGCGGGGCCTGCAGCAACAACTGGAAGAACGAGATGTGCAACGTCTCCTGTTCCTGGCATGTCCATGGCCTGAATGTAATAACATGTCGTAGGCTAGTGTTGAGTTAGTATTTGGAATGCGTTTAGTTTCCTAGTGTGTTTGGCTTGCACGCCATGGGTTGTGTTCAGGGGAAGTCGAATCAAGTCAGGTTCAAACGGAAGTACTAGTCCAGTAGTCCGAGTAGTACTAGGTTCTAATTGGAGTCCATAACCCAAGGCCCGATCGATCCGGCCTACAACGTCTACTCCATCCATCGCGAACCTGCACCGAAATCTCTCCCCAATGGAGGACCTTGCCGACGAGATCCTCCGCCTCGGCGCCGCTTGCGGCCGGTGGCGCTCCCTGCAGGCCCAGACACGAGGCGGCTGGCCGGACCTCCACGAGGACGTCCTGTACCAGATCATGTGCCGCCTCCCGTCCATCCACGACTGCCTAAGCCTCGCCGCCGTCTGCCACCACTGGCGCGGCGCCGTGTATCTACGCTTGCCGTGCTCCCTGCCCAAGCTGTGCCTGGCGCTCCCTGACGGGACGTTCTACACCTTCCAGGCCGGCGACTCCTCCGTCTTGAAGCCCCGTGATGATCTACGTCGTGGTGGATCCTACTGCGGCGCCACCGGTAGCCAGCTTCTCTCTAGCTCCGACGGCTGCAGCGTGTACAGGCTCGTGAACCCTTTCACGGGCCGGGACAGGCTGCTCCCTGTCCCCTACGGTATCCCCTTGCTGCCCATGACATTGCTGATATGCCGGCTGCTGCCCAGGAAGACCAGCTGATGACCCAAGAGGAGATGCCTGTGCGGAAGCTGGTGTTCGGCCCCGACGGCCTCGTCGCCGCCATCGTCGGCCACCACGAGCACACCGCCAAGGTCGCCCTCTCGGCGTCATGGTCATGGTCAATCGACGCGCATGCCCACCTGTGCCGCTGGTACGCCGACATGGCCTTCTTCCACGGGAACCTCTACGCTCTCACCATCGACGGGCACCTCCTCGCCCTCGAGGTCAGCTACGACGGCGACGGCATGCCCATGATCTCCAACTACGAGCACGTCATCGACGGTGCCAGCTGCACCTACGCCTTACAGGAGTACACCGGGACGCGCTACCTCGTCGTCAGACCGCGCGGCCGCGGCCTGCTCATGGTCTGCAGGATAATGCTGGAACACGGCATGTCGACGTACGATCTTGTGGTGTTCCAGGCGGACCTCGGGTCGTCAACGTGGGTCCAGCTAAAAACCCTTGGCGGCGACGAGGCGCTCTTCGTCGGCCGGCTTTGCTCTAGGGCCGTGCGCGCGGATTGGCATGGAGTGCGTGGCGACCAGATCTTCTTCCTAAATGATTCGGCTGGAACGGAAATGCGTATGTGCGATGATGCTTTCGCCAATGTGTACGACATGAAGGATGGGAACATTAGCCAGCTGCTGTCGATGCACTCGCACGGCGGGGACGCCGAGGTGCCGGCGACGTGGGTCTTCCGCGAGGACGCCGACACAGAGGAGGAGTGAGGGCGCATGAATACCATGGGATTGTGAATTTTGTATCTTCGATTAACACATGTATGGAGCACTGTTCTCTAACTTTGGCCGAATTTACCAGATTATGGTTGATTTTTTTCAATGCGCATAGCTTCTATGTTTCACTACTACTGTATTATTCATGATGACTAAAGCAAGATCATGCTTCCATCGTTGGCTTGCAACCTAGTAGCTACCATTATTTCCATATATCCCTTCCTTTTTCTCCTAAGCTATGAAGGTCCAGGTGAAAACCTTGAGGAGGCCTTGGTCAGTGGCAGCGCCATCAGGCGTCGTTGACCTAACTGAAGGTGTCACCGTAGAACTTCCCAAAGCAACCAGAAACTCCAAACTACCAAGCAACCTAGAATTAGCAAAACCGGTCGAGCTAGTTATGGTAGTTCGCAAGACGATTAGACAAAGCAAATGCCTTTGCGACTCTTCTTGCCGAGATTTCTATCTTCTGATCCACACTTGTAGCTCTCCAAACTCGTGTCTTGGAAGGTTACTTCAACTTAGTTCAAGTGGTGGCCTGCAACTATCTGCAATCTCAGCGCCAGCCCAGTACTGGAGACCTTATGCTGCCTTCTAGTTGTAGAAGCGCCACACTAACATTTGACTTGACAGCTATTGAGGTAGCCGTGGCATTCCTAACTTTCCTTCACAAGCGATATTGCCTGCGTTTCTATAAGACGATGAATTACATATTATATGTACACTTTTTTATTCTAGATGGTTTAATGTTCTTTTCGATGCTTAATGAAGGGTTTGCGTGTTCATGGCCTCAAAACAGCAGTGCACACGGTCAAGATTTTAGCTATCAATATGCATGCCCTTAGTCTGGACTCTGGATACGGTTATTGACTTGTTGAGATGCTTTCCGTGTTTGAAGAAGTTATACATTGAGATGATAATTCTTTCTTGATGGTTCATTGTGTTCAACTCTCATTTTATCTGCTTGTTCAACTCCCAAACAGATCAGAAGGAGTAGTACGTAAACAATGATGACTTAACAATCAGAAAAAATTGATAAAATCTCCAAATGATATCAAGAGGGAGACATTCAGCAAGAAAAGATTCCACAAGTTGCACAAGAAAACATTATATCAAGAGAGTGACACTCTAGGGCATCGATCAGCACAGAGTTTCAGTCTAAAACCCTCCATTTCATCTACCCACCAGCAAACTTAGCGGACTGTAACAGTAGTACATTCAGAAACTGAGATAGTAGGTGAGGCACAGCTTGGGTGCCGGGATATGTCATCCCGCAGATGAGGGATTACGGTGGTGTCTGGATCGTACACATCGTAACAATTCCTTGATCAAAATGTGCATGGATCGACATGTGTTAATAAACTCGCGTCAAAAAAGGGATCAGCTTGCTGGGTTAATAAACTCGCCCTGTCAGTTTCTCTAGTCCTTGCCAAAGTCTACAAGCCCTTTCAGTTTCTCTAGTCCTTGCCGAAGTCTGCCTTGTAGTCGGCGCTCGACTCCAGCTTCTTTTCATCCGCGATCTTCCTCACCCCTGCAAACATCCATATAGAAGAAAATAAGACACTGCGCTGAATGGCGCCATTGTGTCTACATTCAACGAGAAAAGCACAGGCTCGCGAGACACCTTCATGAAGTCCTCGTCGACGGCATAGTCGCGCTCCGCCCTGATGGCCGCCATGCCAGCCTCAGTGCACACGTTGCGCATGTCGGCGGCGTTGAATCCCTGAAATGACGACAGAGGGTTCAGAAGAGGAACAATCAGTGCGCTGTGAGGTTTTGCCCTAGGTGAGACGAAGAAGAAGAGTTCACCTCTGCTAGCTTGGCGGCAGCCTCATAGTCGATCTCACCGTGCTTGGCCATCCCAGCCGCGTGGATCTTGAGGATTTCCACCCTGGCCGGCTCGTTGGGGAGAGGGATCTCGATCTTGCGGTCCAGACGCCCGGGGCGTAGGAGCGCAGGGTCCAGGACGTCCGGGCGATTGGTTGCCATGATCACCTTCACCTGAACGTTTAACAAGGAAGCAAATATGTTTAGACAAAAAAATTGGAAGCATCCACAACAAGTAAAGCATAGTAAAAAAAAAAAGTTTATGCAAGCAGTGAGTACACACTGAAGCAAATATTTGGGCACAAAGTCATGAAAATCCAGCAAAAGAAATATACCTTTCCAAGTTCATCAAACCCATCTAACTGGTTTAGAAGTTCCATGAGCGTCCTCTGTATCTCACGATCAGCACTTGTGCCCTCACTGAATCTTCTTCCTCCAATTGCGTCAATTTCATCCATGAAGATGATGCACGGCTGGGCAGAGAAAATAGAAACATAAACAATATTTAGTAACTAAGCTGGGACGACCCTACTGGAAACCAAATGCAGGGCATTCTATATATATAACACATTTCTGTTGTAATGTTGTAATGTGAGTATCGCTGTTGATATTTGATTTGGAGATAAGTGCAACTCTAGCGGTGTCTATCGATTATAACAATATCTCAGTTATTATTGTTGATAAACAGAACTAGAGAAATTCAAGAGAAAAAAATGACCTCTTCATAATGCTCACACATAAGTTACTGAAGCATAGAACTTTATTAGATGGAAATGAGAAGAGGTCGAAAGAGGCGCTGACCTGATGATCACGTGCATAGGCAAACATTTCCCGGATGATCCGAGAACTCTCTCCAATGTACTTATCGATGATAGCACTTGAGACAACCTATTGCAACAGATAAGTAAGAACATGCAGTTATACATAAAAAGGGAGCAAAACTGCTGAACAATCTAATATGGCACACCTTCATAAAGTTGGCATCTATGTTACTTGCAAGAGCCCTTGCCAGCAGCGTCTTCCCTGTGCCAGGTGGGCCGTAGAGGAGCACTCCCTGGAGCCAAGTGGTTGTTAGCAAAAATATTAACTCTATGTTGATAGCTTCCACACGTTGAAACGAAAGGAATGCAGGTGTATGCATTGATGAATATATATACCTTGGGTGGCTTGATCCCAACTCGCTTGAACAGTTCAGGGTTCATGATCGGAAGCTCGACGGTCTCCCTAATTTCCCTGCTTGCATAAACTTTTGAGAGAAGCTGACATTCCCTGGATCCTCATGAATCATGTTGAACACTAGAGGGTCCACCTTGAAGAAAGCAGAATGGTAAATCACGTCCTCAAAATATAATATCCAGCATTTGATTCAACTAATGGAGAACATAGTGTTGGCTTTGGTCCCGATCTTCACGTCGCAATCTGCCGAGTACTTTCCGACAAGATGCGACGCGTAGCAAGCTAGCTCGATTATGTCCGAGCCGTTCCGGCGAGATGCACACGCTGATGCTAGCTGATGATTGCTTTGATTCAGCTAGTACTACTTCCACACAGCACGTACACAACGCAACACAGGAATAATCGATTTGACCAGAGGCTCGTAAGTCGTATCGAGCCTTGCTATTTTCTCTTTCTTTTCTGGCAACGATTACAGGGTGCTATTACATGATTATATAGTCGCTAGGACTAGTACCGACTAGGTGTGCTACTCGTATACTACACAGACTCCTTTCCATGTACAACTCATACACACGATCGTGGTTATCCTAACACATAGTAGACTGCACGAACTGATAACAAATGTTCTCAAACACGGCGATACCTCACGCGGAAGAATGCGCATGATGGTAAGGGAGGTCGGGTCGAGGCACACACGTGTGGAGGTTGTCAAGTTCTCCGCGTTCAGCTTAGCGCGACAGTTGACAAGGTATCGAGGGCCGGTGCTAGCCTTGACGATAACTGCAAGTGAAAGAACAGCGACTTGTTGTCAGTAAACGGCCAAACACCAAACACAACGATCGTGACATCGGGGGCGGGTTCCATGAAGCCGCCAATTCACACTCACAGCGCTCGTTGTCAAGCGGGCGCAGCACCTCTCCCACAAGCTGGCCAGAGCTCTGGAACGCCTTGACATGCTCCTCAGTTTTCTGAAAGTCCTTAGCATGCCTCAGGTTCTCACGCCCTGCAATCGCAATGCGAGTCAAACACCATAAGCAGAACAGAACCTGAAAATGGCAGGATATATTTGTATCTCCAGCAAGCAGAAATGCAGTATTGCACAGCAGTAAATGCTGACGAGGAGCAGAGCAGAGACCAATTTAACAGGGGCATGAACGGACAGTCCTAAAGGAGGGCCGTCATCCTTTTTCGCACAAATCAGCAGCCAAAAATGCTACTACTTGCATCGCATCGTGTACTAGCATCATAGAATTGCGTCGAACGATATATAAAGTGATGCACCCTGGTTCCAATCACCAATCCCCACAGCACCGAACAAATCATGCCAGCCCTGGCTCGATTCAGCGCAAAGCCACAGCTTTCCGGGAGTAAATCGTGTCCGAATCCGGAATCTACCAACTAGACAGGGAAATTTAATTTCGAAACAAATAAATCAGGGGTTAAGCCCGCGATGAGCGCCAGAAAGGGCGAGGGTTTAGCGGCCTAAAACCCCAACCGAAGCAAACCATCCCGCCGGAAACCCCACAATAGGAGCAAAGCAAAGCCGGTGGGTACATGGGGGGGGGGGGGGGGGGGGGGGGGGGGGTCGCTAGCTCCGCTCGCTCGGTCGCCGCCTCGAGCAGGGATGGGCAGGCTAGGTCTACGCGGTGGGCATTGCGGCGGAAGAGGCGGAGGAGGAGGAGGTACCTGTGCTGAGGAGGGACTCTTGCTCACGGAACTTGAGGAGGCTGGTGCGGTGCTTGGCGATGGCGGCGGCGCGGCGGGCGTGGTCGTCGGCGATCGCGTCCATGGCGTGGGGCGGAAGCAGAGCCTTTTCCTCCTCGCGTTGGTCGCGGCGGAATGTGAGACTGTTGTGGAGTGGACTCGGCTGGACCTTGTGCGGGTCTAGATGGGCCGCAGCCCTGCGTATATTTAGGATGGGCCGCGGATTGGAGCCCATCGGGACACGTACTGGGCTTGGGCTCGCTGGCCTCTGATCCGAATCCCGCGTGAGCTGCTAGCGGCAGGCCGCGAATCCTATACATCGCCTCGCGCGTTGCCATAAGGGATGCGGGAGCGTCGCTACGCGGGCCGGCCCAGTTCGGTGTTTTTTCTCGTTTTCCTTCTTTCTCGGTTTCTTTTATTTTTTTTCGTTTTTTCCGTTGTATTTTTTCTTTTATGTTTCTTTTTTGTTTGTTCTTTTTTATTTTCAATTTTCTCATATTTATCACAAATTGTTCAAAATATAAAAAAATTCAGATTCAAAGTTTTCGTTCGGATTTTGAAATTCGTTCACTTTTAAAATAGTTCAAAATAATTTTCATTCAAAATAATTTTTGTTCACTTTTAAAATCGTTCAAAATAATTTTCGTTCGAATTTTGAAATTCATTCACTTTTAAAATCATTCTAAATAATTTTCGTTCAAAATAATTTTTGTTCACTTTTAAAATCGTTCAAATAATTTTCGTTCACTTTTCATTCAAAATAATTTTCGTTCACTTTTAATTTTTTTGTCACATTTGAACTTTGTTCCGATTTGAATTTTGTTCAAATTCAAATTTTGTTCCTATTCGAAAAGAATATTCAGATTTAAATTTTGTTTGGATTTTAAAATTGTTTGGATTTGTATTTTTGTTCGGATAAATTCTAATTTTAAATTTGTTCGAATTTGAAAACTCGTGTTAAAAGTTAAAAAACAAAGTTGCGCCATGTGAGCGTGGCGAACAGAAAAAAAATTAAATCTACGACGCTAAAGAAACAAAGAAAAAGTCGAAGAACATCCCCCCACCCCTCCCCAACGCGTGAAATTGGGCCGGCCCAATTTCGCGTCCGTTGCGGCGGCGACGCGTCCAATTACGGCGACCTAAAGGACCTCCCGCGGCAGGCCGTAGGCCTCAGGTAAAATAAAATCATCTGCCTTAAAAAAAAGTACTACTATAGAATAAAACCATTTTCCTCTCTAATTTTTTCCTCGTCATACTAATTGGAGTCGTGATGAAATAACAATCTACCGTCTATGAACCTTCTGCCTTGTTTTTGTACAAAGAACGAATTACTACTATGCCTTCTCTATGAAGCGAACTTGATGCTTACGTGTCTGGCTAAACAGAACCTTCGACACATGCTTTTCCACTCGTCAAAAACGCACCCGTGGTATATAAAATTGTCCCGCATTTATACATTGGTCACCTACAAGCTTGATAGACTCTGCATCGAAACGATGCACACCATTTTTTTTATTGATAGACAAAGAAAACAGTAAACCATCAGAACAGCCGGAAGCCACCATCCAGGCGAAAACTCGCTACACCTACAAGCTTGAAGAAGGGGTGGACCTGATCGGAGCCATGTGCCCGGACCTCACACACTTACGCACATCATCTAAATCCAAAAGCCACACCAGACTACGGTTGGCAATGGGTATCCATTACCCGCATACCCAGTGGGTATTTACCTATTAGGGTAAGGGTTCTGTAAAAAAAGTTTACCCATGCGTAAGTAAATGGTAAAAAGTGTGTACCCAATGGGTATTGCGGGTGCGGATATGGTAAATTAGTACCCATACCCGCATACCCATATAGCCGGCTATTTTTGCTTATGACGTGTAGGTCTGTGGTAGCATAGAGTTATTCTGGAAAAAGAAATCCCGAAATACTAACCGGGTACGTAAGTTTCGCTTGTTTCATATACGCGGGCGACCACTTAATTTTCGCCTAATTTCCAGGCCTTCCTCGACCACGTTGCTTCCTCTTGACGTGGGCATGCCTCACGGGCACCCCACTATGGGCTACCTGGTGCGATCCAAGCCATAATACAAGGGGTGGCCCACGGACAGCCCGATGGAGCGTAGCCCATGTCGGTTAGGACTTTCCTTACCTGTAAATCGGGTCGGTTCCAGCAGACCCGAGACCCAGCAACCTATATAAAGGCTGGGAGGGCCGTCGATCCAGCCACCGGATACTCAATATGGCCAAACCCTAGCGAGATCGCATCTCGCCAGGACCTCCATTGTAATACTTTGAGATCAATAATCAGACAAGCAGGAAGTAGGGTATTACCCTCCGGGGGCCTGAACCTGGGTAAATCCTTACTTGTCAGCCGACGGAATTACCAGCGCCATCTTCTCCCTCTCATACGAAACCCTAGGTACCTAACCATGGGATTTGCCGTGGTAACCCCACGTCAATTGGCGCCGTCTGTGGGAAGAACAGGCGTTGGAGTCGCGATTTCGGCGGCATCTTCATCAACACCTAGCAACTCGATGATCTGGGGAAAACCGATCTTCTTCGGTTCCCTGGGTTTTGATCCACACCCGCCGGCCATGCGCCTGGCCTTCGCGGGTCTCCATGCCGGAATAGATCTGGTTCTCGGCGACTTTCGCTTCCATGTCAATCACTGGGGCACGCTCCGGTTGACGAACGCGGTTCGCCCGATCGCGGCGGCACCCGCGCCTTCATCGGCTCCAACGACAAAATCTTCATCGACTGCCATCGACGTGCTCAACGAAGCCGATTCATCAGTCGAATTCGCGCGTCGCGTTGACTTCGGCGTGCGTCACGTGGTGGTCGTGCTCAGCCCTGTAAGCTCCTATGACACATCCGATCAAGAAAGCTACTACAGCAGTGGGCAGCCAACCCGAGGGGCCAGCCGTGCCCAAGTCTACATGGCGATTGACGCCAACGGTGAAAACGGAGAAGCCGATACCGCAGCGGGTCGTAACAAGGACCCGCTGCTTTACCCGCTCGAGGTCACAATGCCGGACGGCCGCACACAGCTCACTATCACGAAGGAGATGGCGGACAAGGCGATACAGGCGGTACGCGACACCACCCCCATGCCAGGAGACTCCACGCGTGAGGAGATGATGGCATACCAGTACCACTTATGGCAGGAGGCCAAGAAGTTGAAGGAGGCGAACCAGATACTCGCCGAGCGAAAGCAGCGGGCCGATGAGTTGAGTCAGCGTCGCGTTGCCCTCTCCATGCAGTCGACCACATACCAGCGACAGCAGCGGACTCGCTCCCGTTTACTCCGTATGCCCGATGACGACAGAGTCGAGGCAACTCGCAATCTCAACAACGTATCTTTTTTACTAAATGACCCTTAATCGGACAATCAGACAAATCTGGCACTTCCCAAAACTTTCGCCCAAGTATGGCCCTCGGCCCAAAACGTCATGTCATTTGGCGTTTCAAAAATATCAGAGACTCTGAAAAAGTCAGAAAACGTCATATAGTTTGGCGTATCCTGAGACAGAAAAACGCAAAAAATTCTAAGTTATTTGTGTAAAGCCAAATGAGATGGCTTTTCATCTGGGTAAAGCCAAATGAGATGGCTTTTCTCCGGGTCAGAGGCTCTGAGAATCTCAGAGAACGCCATTTGGCTTTACACAAATGACTTAGAAATTTTTGTGTTTTTCTGCCTTAGGATACGCCAAACTGTGTGACGTTTCTGAGATTTCTGGAGCCTCTGATATTTTTGAAACGCCTCAGCATATGACGTTTTGAACCGAGGTCCATATTTGCGCGAAAGTTTTGCGGAGGGCCAGATTTGTCTGATTGTGCGATTAAGGGTAAAAAAGATACCTCAACAACGCCTTCATGACCTGGGACGAGGACGGTGTCCCCATCGCCAAAACACCCGCCGCCGCCATCATGGCAACTACCGCGTATCTAATGGTGACGCAACCACCCGAGGGTGACCCTCGGGCAATAATACATCAACAACAAATCAAGGGGTTGAGCCTGGCAGGAGCCGAGCTCGTGCCTGAGGCTCCCATTGAACCTGCGACTGCAGCTCGCAGAGGTGACAAGACACCTCCGCGAGCAACAAATCACCAAGGCGCCTACCGCGAAGCCGCGACGACGACATTCAAGAGCGCGGAAACCGCGACATCCGCCACCGTGGAGATCGCGGTACCCGCGACCACGACGACTACGACGACAGGACGCGCGATCTCCCACCTGCGCCACCGCGGGGTTCCTCCAGTGGATCTCCTTCTTCCACCCCACGTGCTCGCAGAGACTCATGCTCTCAGCGGCATCCGCATCGCTCCCAGTCGTATTCTTTTTCCTCGCGGTCGTTGTCCCGCCGGCGTGAGGCAGAGCGTGGCCACGACAAAGTCAACGGCAACAGCGCTAACAAGTTGCGGCTCGACAGGTCCGATCGATCGACCTCGTCTTCACCACCACGCGGCCAGGCACAGGGCGGCGGGCCGACAGCAGCTGAGGCGCCGTAGGAGCCGCGGGGTTAGGGGCGCTTGGAGGGGTACGAGTACGACGGGGCGAAACACCAGGTCGGCCCTGAGCCGGCGGTGGACAGCCACGGCGTGCGGCGGCGGCAAGGAGGATCCAGATGCGTGCTTTTGACGGCGACAGACGTTGAATTTACACGTGAGAAGGATTTCTTGCAATTAGTAGTAAGATGCGGCTGGAGCTAACTGATGGTCTGATCTCTGATGCTAGCATGTAATCCACTGTTCTGTTCTTAGTTAAACTGTTCGAGATGCATGTGCTGATTCGATTGGAATTTTTTTTTGCAGTACCTATTGACTACTGTACTTACTAACATCAACGCACTGAATGTGCTCAGAAACGGAGGAGTGCCATGGTGTTCCGTAGTTTCAGAAGATGCATAGTTCAGCAAGGTTGTGTATTGCTGGACCTTCTCTTTTTTCGGTCTGCAATTTTATGTAATGCGTGACCCCTTCTCTGAAATTGTTTGCTAATGTATGAGCCCAGTCTACAATTAGTTAGGCTAATGGTGAGTGTTTTAGTTTGCTAGATTGTGATGCTTCTGTTATAGGAATCAAGTACTTTGTATTTTCATGTCAACGTTTGGTTTCATCTTTGTTCACGAGGTTGCATACCACTGTATATTTAGTTGTTCATATACATTCACAGCCCCCATATATCTTAACCTGCTTTGTGCACCATCTCCATGAAAATAGAGCGCTACCGTGGAAGCTTGGACAAAAGCAAGAAGTAAACCGAAGCCTAGAAATTACAAGAAGCAACCTGCTTTGCTTGACATAAATTTAGCAGTCTGCCCATGTTATAGGAGAAATCTCTCCTAATTATTGCTCCAGTATGTAGCCATGCTTTTTGTTTAGTCAAATCTCTCCTAATTAATTGCTCCAGTATGTAGCCATGCTTTTTGTTTAGTCAGAGTTTTCTTGGCTTCTCCAGACTCTAATGCGGTTATTTTTTCGTGGCCTCGCTATCCACGTGCGTAGGCGTCGGTGGCGCGCTCCTCCTACTACTCCTCTCGACTGAAGCGGATGTTTCTTGACTAAAACAATCTTATACTATTAGAAGCTATGTCAATGACTAGTCAGGTTTCACGTGGTGCGGATCCGACCCGCTACGCCGCAAAGCCGCCCCGCAAATTAGGCCCACAATGCGCCGCTAGCCTTCCCGCGCAATCCCGAGCGGGTTTAAGCGGCACACCGCATTACACCACGAGCGACCCGTACAAACTGCTCAACCCGCAAAAGAAAAAAACCTAATATCTATTCTCTCCTCGCCCCTACGCGATGGGGAAAGATCCCACGGCGGCGCCTCCCACCGAAGCTGGTCCGATGGATTTGATGCTGGGGTCGACGTCGGCGGCATCTCCGTGATCTCCACATCCGGCCCCGCCCATGCGCCTCACGCCGGAGCGCCGTCACCCGTCGTCACGCCTCTGGCCCCCGCCCATGCCCTGATGCGGGAGTTCATCGGTCGCTTTCCTCGCCGTCACACGCCGTCGCTACGCCATCTCCGCCCCACGCCCATGCCCCTGTCCCAGCCACTGCCGCTGCTCCTGTTCGGGCACCCCGTCCATCGCAGGACGCCCAAGGTATCCATTCCTACTTTCTTTGCTGGTTTCTTTGGAGGCCGGAGGGATCAGTACCTCAAACCTGCAGCACCGGTGTCGTTGTTATCCATGGCGTCCCTCCCTCCTCCTTACGCAAGCACGAACCTGGTTATTACCTCTATCTTATTGGTATTTAGCATGCGTTGTTCATTATTTATTTTCTATAAAACCTTGTTGACATTCTCTGTCGTTTCAGGAACTAATCGTCTCAACACAATAATAACTGATCTTATTTATGGAACACGTGCCGACATTTATGGTAATGATGATATTCTTGGCCCTTGATTGAAGCTTTAGGTAAGCCTAAAATCTGATCATCGTTTTGTTGCAACTTGCACTGTTTTCTACTGCTCTGTATCCTGAACTAATGCAGTTATACAGTTTTGATACTTGTCAGCAGATTCAGTTGTACCATTTGTAGTGTGAAGATGAAGGAGATGAGGCTGAGGATGATGGCAATGTAGACAAGTAATTTTGTTTCTGGAATGGTTATGGTTGATCTTGGCAAGTTCCTTGTAGAGGTTTTAGTTGCTGCTTCCTATGAAATTTTCTGGTGCTACAAATGGAGATGTTGGTTCCATGTTGCCTGTGTCAGTTCTGAATCTGCTGGCTGGTGATGGCCTGCTGCTTATAAATGTGATGCTTGCTGTCTTGAATGTGTTGAGAACTTGAGTTCGAACTTAGCAAAACCGAATGGGTGTTTATTTGAAATTTATCATGCGCATGTCCAAAAGTACAGTAACCTGATCATGTGCATTTTCTTTTCCTTTGATGCTATTGTCCGAAAGTACAGTAACCTGATCAAATGGGTGTTTATTTGAAATTTATCATGCGCAATTCCAAAGTTACAGTAACCTGATCATGTGCATTTTCTTTTCCTTTGATGCTATTGTCCGAAAGTACAGTAACATGATTATTTCTTGTGTACTACTCAGCCTTTGTGGTTCCTGATGTTGCAAGGCCAAGGAGGAAGTTGAATGAGCTCCTGTGTTGCAGCTCAGCACTAGCGTTACTTCACATTTTTCCTATGGTTTTGTCTTGATTCTGAAGATTTAATTGTTTCCTGTCCAGATTCTTGAATGTCCATGATTTGTTGAAAATTATGCACACCCTGTGTGGTATAGTTCAGGAATAGAAGGATTTGTTCTGAAAATTATGTACAGACTGTCTGGCACTGCGGCACCCAGGCAACAGGGAGCCCGTTTTTGAATTTTTTGAAACATTTCAAAAAATTGAAAAAATACCAGGATGTAGCCAACCATATGCACTACAATGCTGGAAAATTTCAGTCCGAAATACATTGTATTTTGAGCTGAGCAAAAAAGACAAATCTGTTTCAGCTAGCTAGTTGGCCGACTGTCAAAACTGTGCATTGCGGCGCTGGCGGGTTGATGCGGGCCACCGCTCTGTCCTGCGCTAATTGCAGCGGAGCGTGACGGCCAACCTGCAAACAGCCGCAAGCACGGATCAGCCCGCCACCAGAGTGTGACGAACAGCCGCAACCCGCCCCGCTTGAAACCTTAATGACTAGGTTGTAACAATGTCCAACATTTACATGTTTCAAAACATCTTAATTTTGTGTGTCTTTGAGATTTTTCTCTCCGTTGCAACGCACGGGCATGTTTGCTAGTCTCTACCTAATAAGGTTTCATCAGTCATTTTTATTTCCGATTTTCCCCTGGAATTTGGAAATGGAACGTAACGGTTCATTGGACATGGTAAAAATTCCCCAAAATATCGCCATCCCGATCCCGAGCTCGCTCAGCCCCGCCCGGCCAAACCGGCCCCTGCGCCGCCGCCCGGCCCGCTCCCGGTTTGACCCAGAGCGCACCAGTCGAGTCGTCGCCAGGATTCCGAGCAGGGTTCTGCTGCTCGCTGCTTGAGAGGACCCGAATCGGACCTCGCGGGAGTTGTTTCCTCTGCTGCCGCCGACGCTCCCGAGGTTTTCCGATTGTGCTTTCGTACTCTCCGAGAGCTCGTGTCGCTGGCAGTTAGATGTCGGGGTCGTTTGGGCGCTCCTCCCCTGACCGCCGTTTGCAGCTGATGGGCGGCCGCCGTCGCCAGCGCTGATGCAGTGGACGCGTGGGGAGCTCGGAGGCGCGCCGGGCTGCGGCTATGGCGGGGCTTGAGGCGGCGCGCACTTGGGAGCCGCAGCCATGTCGGGGCAGGGCTTCCGGCCGTCGTCGCCGCTGGAGCAGTGGACGCCTGGAGGAGCTCGGAGGCACGCTGCGCCGCGGCCATGGCGGGGCTTGAGCTGTCGCGCACTTGGGGGGGCCGCAGCCATGGTGGGGCAGGGCGGCGCAGGTCGAGGAGCAGGCTCTGGCAAGACGGCTGCAGCCCTGCCCTCCCCTGTACTTCCGCGCCGCCGCCGTTTTGGGGAGGGGCATGGACTCCGCGAAGAACCACAATATAGCACAGGCAACCATCACCTGGAGGAGGAGATGCGGCCTTAGCTGACGGATGGGCGGCGATTGGGAGAGGAACAGGGGATTCAGGCCGGGACGGAGTTGGAGGGAAACAGGAGGCGCGGTTGAGGCGTGAGATCTGCGGCCTTGCGCTGGAGCTACTGATTTAGTGCTGCCACTAGCTGGTTCCGTCGCCGCGCATTTGTGCTCTCAATTGAGCAGGCCTTGGGTGTCTCATTCCTTGAAGTTCTCGGTTGGATATTTGATGAACTGATCTGAAGTGCCGGCATGAAGGATTGGGGTATGGTAGGGAAGGTATTGGCTGTATGCAAGTTCCGATTTTTTCTGTCTCGAGACTCCTAATACAATTTATTCCATTTTAACTCTGGCAATCATTTGTATTCAGGATATATTGGATTAAATAGTTCGGGTCATTTTTTTTAGGGTTATACTATCCCCGTACTTAGGTCTAAGTCGAAGTTAGATATTCAACGTCGATTATTCTGGAACCCTCCAATGTGTTCTTGTTGTTATAAAACCGCAAATACGTCTGTTGTTTATGCACATAATAAGCTACGGAATAGCCAAAATTGTAAAACTGTTACTTCCGACAGCACGGTCGCATGGACAATGCTATTATGATGTTCATCTCTCTTTAGAAAGTACTGGTGATTTGGTTGTGCCTGGTCCATTCACTGGAACTATCACTTGCTGTTCATATGATTAAAATTTGGAGGAGAATTATATCACTCAGTCTGCTGTAGTAGAAAGACCCGAATTGACCGAAAACCGAAGTACCCTGAACATTTTGGTCAGTTCAGTTATTACGCATCCGACTCCTCCCGAACGATCTATACACCTTTCTATGCTTCCTATACTCCTCGACCTTGAGGGAGGCAAAGGCCTTCGCCGGGCAGGGTGAGGTGGCGATGTCAACGTATGGTTCTGCAGGCGTTGGTGCACGTGTACCGGGTGCCCTGGCTGAGGCGGCGGGCAGAGGAGGCAGTGGCGGTACACCTGACCGCGGAGCGTGTCGTTGGTGCGATGAAGCTGGCTGGTTTCTTCGACACGCCAAGGTTGTTACTTTTTGCATCTGTGCGACGCAAATTTGTTCTCTCCCGTTGCAACGCGCGGGCATGTTTCCTAGTACACATATATAGGTTAGAGCTGTCATAGGTACTCCAAGTTAACTGCTCCCGCGTCGTCCGGACGGGCGACACGGGAGGCCATAGCGATCCAGTACTTGCGAGTTTCCTCCGTTCGCTCTCCCTCGCTGCTGCCAGACGGCGCCGCCGGGCAAAACCCGGGTGGCCGCCGGCGGCGGGGACTCAGGTCGTTCGGCGGCCGTGCAAAGGATTGCGGCAGTGGCGGCACGATGCACACAACATTAGCACAACGGTGGTGGCCAAGCATGGCTCGGAGGCAAAGAAGGCAACGGCTGGTCCTCGCTCACCGATCGCGTGATGATTGATGAAGGCCTCCTGGTAGCTATTCGTCCACGAGCTTCTCCCGCGATCGGTGGGTGGCTATTCATCAGGTACGTAGTAGCCGCGAGAACAGCTGCGGCTGGTGTTTTTGGTATGGCGATGCCATCCTCGTCCATCGTCATAAAGGATGACTCAAGGCTGCGAGTCGTCTCGCTTCGTTGGCCTTCGGGTACGCGGTGCAGTCGAGAGCGATAACGATGGTAGCCTCGGGTTGCAGGCGTGTGCCCGGGGGACTCGACGGACAACGCCGCCCGCCGCTCACTCGACTCATCGGCACGCTTCTTGCGTTCGTCGAGTTCTGCTTGAGCCTGTTTCAACTTGTTGGTCTCCTGCCGAGTTAATAGCATAAAACCACCACATTTGCAGCCAAATTTCGAAAAACCACCTGTTTGAGTTTTGATCGCAGATACCCACCGCTATTCGCGACATTTGTTTCAATGTGCGCTAAAAACAAATTGAACACGAATTGACACTCGTGCTGACATATGGGACCCACCAGTCAGGTCTTACGTGGCAGTATGTTTGGATTTTTTGCTGACGTGGACATGGCCCACCTGTCAGACAATAAAAAATATATAAAACAATAAATATCCAAAAAAAAAAGTCAAAGGAGCTCACGCCTCCTGGAGCTCGTCGCGGTGGTGCGCCGAGCGCGAGGCTCTTCTCTCCGAGATCACGACGCTCCATCTGCGCCTTCACGGGCTCGAGCCGCTCGCCGGCGCCACCGCTCCAGTCCGCCCGCGCCCAAGCCCACGGCGCGCGTGCCTCCGCCTCCCGCACCCGCTGCGCGTGTTGCTCCGCCCAAACCCGTGGCAAGAGGGATCTGCCTGGGGGCTGCTGATGGAAACCATCTGGTCGAACGACAGCCTCATGCCGCTCCCCGACATGGGCGCGGGTGGGGTCGCCGAGCCAGGCGACGGCTGTTGCTGCTGGTGGTGATACTGATGGAGCGCGAAGGGGAACGGCTGCAGCGGCTGCTTGTGCGCGTGTGGCGGCGGCGGCGCGTGGGTGTGCGCGTGCTGCGGCATGGAGGCGGGCGGCGGCTGGGCTTCCGTGCGGCGCCATGGAGGCCGGCGGCGGCGGCTGCGCATGCGCGTGCGGCGCAATGGAGACAGCCGGCGAGCGCACCGCCTCCGCACCTCGTGCCCGTCGCGTGCGTGTGTAGTCCGCCGCGCGCGCGTGGTCGACGGCTGGCGCCGCGTGCGTGGTCTACGGGGACGGAGGAGGTCGGAAACGGCAGATCGACGGCGGCGGCGCTTCGGCCGGAGCAGAGAAGACGACGGCTAACTCGCAAACAGGGGACTCGGTAGCGCGCTGGGAGGCGGCGAGCGTGCGGCCAAAAGAGCTTCCAGGTGACAGCGGGCGGCTGGAGGAGCAGTCAGGGCGGCGACGGCCGCGGCGGTGCTGCGCCGTGCGTGCGGCCGTGGTGCACCTGCTGTTGTTTTGGGCTGAAAAGGCAACCAGCCCGAACGGCTGGCACACATTTTTTTTATCTACTTTTTTATTTGTATGACATGTGGGCCCATGTCCACAGATACTGCCACGTAAGCCAACAATCCACATATGCTGCCACGTAAGCCCTGATTGGTGGGTCCCGTATGTCAGCACGGGTGTCAATTCATGTTCAATTTGTTTTTAGTGCACATTGCAACAAATGTCGCGAATAGCGGTGGGTATGTGCGATCAAAACTCAAACTAGTGGTTTTTTCGAAATTTAGCTGTAAATGTGGTGGTTTTATGCTATTAACTCTCTCCTGCCGTAAAAAGTACTGATAGGCCAGCCACTCTTCGTGCGAAGAATCTTCTGGCATGGGGTGCACTCGTGTATGGCTTTTAGTGCTTTGACTGCCATCTCCTCGGTGATGTGCACGGTTGTGCGACCATCCTGCGCGGTGACCGTGTAAGGATAGGTCGGTTGACCGTTGCGGTTGCTCGTGGACGTATTGATCGGGTTGCCGTCCTTGTCAACTCGTGCTTCATTCACCATGTAAACTTGGGCGGGAATCACACGATGGGTCAGGTTCCCGCTGCTGTGGCAGCTTTCCTGATCGGAGAGATCGCTCGCGTCGGCGGAGCTGGTAATTGCAACACCGTGATAAGAATCGCAGTCGACGCAGTATGTCGACTCGAGGGCCGGCTTGGCCTTGCCCGAGGAGTCGATGGTTGTTGGTGAAGGACTCGCAGTTGTTGTTGATGAAGATGCGGGTGCCGCCGACGAAAGACGAGTCGAGCTCGTCAATCGGAGCGTGCCCCACTGGTTGACGTGGAAGTGCAGATCTCCGAAGTTTAGATCTACGCCATCGTGAAGATCCGCGAAGACCGGGCGCATGGCCGGCGGGTGCGGGATGAACCCCAGGGAGCCGAAGTAGATCGGTTTCCAAGAGTCGTCGAGTTGTCGATCGTCGTTGGTGGAGCCGCCGAAACCGCGGGTCCAGCACCAGGAGTTCCCACAGACGGCGCCAATTGACGTGGGGTTACCTAGGTCATGGTACCTAGGGTTTCGTATGCGGGGGAAGAAGATTGGCGCTGGTAGTTTCGTTGGCTGACAAAAAGTGATTACAAGGCGCAACAATGCGATCCCGGCGAGACGTGATCTCGCTAGGGTTTGGTGTACGAACAAAACGTGTCCCTTAGATCGGCGGCCCTCCCAGCCTTTATATAGGAGGCTGGGTCTCGGGAGTTCGCAACCGACTGGGTTTACAAGAAAGGCTTAACCGCCTTGGACCATGCTTCCGTGGCACGCACCCGAAGAGCTTCCATGCTGGACTGTCCTCTTGGGCTTTGCTTGGGCCACCTAATGGGCCGCTGGCTAGATAGCACCAGGTACACCCACGGTGGGCACCCGAAGGGCATGCCCACGTCAGCGTGCCATGGATATGTTCGGAAGTGTCCCAATTCCCAAACATGCTCAGAACTGTCCCATGGATCTCGTGCACGAGGCATATGCTTGATCGTCGCCGAGTGGTCTTGGAAAGATGCGTATCTTGCAGGCATACGGGAGTACGGATCGAATTTGGTTTTATTGAGGACAGGCGGTATGTACCGGCTAGAAAGTGGAGGCGACAACATAAGGTTTTTGCACACAGTTGCAGGCCATGTGTTGCCGAGGGCAGTGGTTAATGTTGTTTCTTGTTGTTGCGTGTAGTTGATCGCTCTAGCATGACAATTTTTTGTCCTATTTTTCCTTTTTTTCCAATAATTTGGCTCTGTGCTTCCTCGGTGTCATGACTAGCTCTGATACAGTGTTGTTGCAGAGCCTGGGTGTACTTGGTATCAACTTGATATTAATATATTACCCTTTATCGAAAAATATAGGTTAGAGCTATTCTAGAACCTCCTTAAGAAGTTCTAGAATAATTATTCTAGAACCCCTGGTTCCTACCCACACAAAAAAAAACCGAGCAACCAGAGCCGGACCGACCAAACCGACCTGGCCGTAAAAACCCACGTCCACCCCACCTTATCCATTTCTCTCACCTTCCGAACTCCTCAACTGCCCTCCTTCCGACCGACGGGCACCAGCTGTCTCCCGCACCACCGCTGGCGGCGACCCTCTTCCCCGTGCATCCCGCCGGTGCGGCTGCCGGCTGGATCCCACCGGTCTGGCCGTGTGCCTCGCCTGCATCCAGCCGTGTGCCTCCAGCTGGATCCCACCGGTCCGGCCGCGACCCTCGCCTGCATCCCGCCGGTCCGGTCCGCCCCGCCCCCATCCTGCTCGTCGGCATCGCCCATCCCGCAGATGTCCTGCTCGCCGACGCGGCCAACCATGCCTTGGTTCCGCTCGTCACGAGCACCGCCACGGGAGTCCACCGGGCGGCTCCCCCACCGTGCTGCTCCCTCGCCCGCCACCACCTCTGAACTTCCGCCGACCCACAGCTGAACCGCTTGATGCAGCCCAATTGGAGGTCCCCTGCTCCACATCCAGATGTTTTTGGGCGTGATAACATGAACTTTTTGTTTTTGTTTTTTCCTTTTTTGTTTCTTTTCCTTTTTATTCTACTGTATTCTTTCTTATTTTTGTTTTTTTCCTTTTTTGCTATTGTTCTCTCTTGTTGTCACTTTTTTTTTGTATTTCATTCTCTAATTTCTGGATAAACACATAAATATATACATTTTTTAAACACATGAACCTTTTTTTTTAATTTGTGACCATTTTGTCACAAAAGATGAACACTTTTTCAAAATGCATAAATTTTTTCAAATGCAGGAACAATTTTTCAAATACGTGAATATTTTTTTAATCTACATAAACATTTATTAATATAGGTGAACCCTTTTTTGAAGCGTGAACTTTTTTAAAACATGAACACTTTTTAAAATTACATGAACATTTTTTTGTAATGGACAAACATTATTTTTGTTATATGTGAACATTTTCCATGTTTTTAAATAAATATTTCATAATTATTAAACCTGTAATATAAAATTTATTACCTAAACTTATTTTCCAATATTAATAATAAAAAGTAAAATATAATACTTTACCTGTTAGTGGGTCGGACCGAAGGCGGCCTATGTACGACCACCGTGGGTGGTCTCGCCCCTAACGCTCGCTATAAGCGAGGAATATGGGGACAAGAGCTCCTATTGATTGCTTCAGGTGGCAGGTCGCGGTACTGTCGCAAGAAGGATTCCTACATGGGCTACAATTAGCACGGCCCATTAATAGATTGTTCGTTTATTTGTAATTTTAAAATTCTGAAAAATATAATAAAATCATTTTAGTGATGGAAAAATATAGAAACATGTTTTGTATATTTTAACTCAAGAAAAATATATTTTATCTTTTTTTATTTTTTTCATATGGTTTACAGAAAATGTTCACATATACTGTATTAAATTAAATGTTCACGTATTTCTAAACTAATGTTCATGTACTTTAAAAATGTTTATGTATTTCTAAATAATTCAAAAAGTTTCATGTATCATAAATTAATGCTCATGTAATATAAAAATAATGTTCATACATATTAAAAAATGTACATGTATTTGCTAGAAAGGGAAAAATAAAACGAAAGAAAAGTAAAAAAAAAGGGCCGCCGTGCGTCTCTGTCGGCTCCGTCAGAGACTGATTTCCTCCTCTACTACTCACTCGGAGGTAGACTGATTTCCTTCTCCTACCAATGATTATTCTTTCTTTGGTACCCCGGTGCTAATTAAGCAATGGACGGTCGTTTGTTTACAGCAAATTGCAATCAATTGTCTCTCTCCAAATAGGATTTCGCCCCGCTTTATAAATAAAGTAACGACCAACATACAACCCCGCATACAAACATGACACCACACACAAAAGGGAGGATACACAGGTGCTGAAGAATAGCTACACCACCCCATACAACTCCAAGCAATCGACATGTAAGGAAAAAAGAGCACCGCTTGAAGTCCACGGAGCCCTCAACCGTGAACGAGTCACCGCGAAGAGACGAAACCGAGCAACGACGATGAAACGGGGCCTTCAAAGGCGATTCCTTCAGGAAGGACATGACACCGGAGCATCGCCACCGCCTGATCCCAAGGATCAGGGTTTTCATCCGGAGCGTCTCGGAGGGCAAAGAGCTGCCGTGATAGTGCCTTCAAGAAGGAGATGACGCCCATGGACACCACCACTGTCGACCTGGCCAGAACCTGACAAGGTTTTCACCCCGGCGAGCACTTTCCCCACCCGAGACGTGGTACGGCCAAACTGCCCCACCACCACCACCGAACGCCGCGCGCCAGCCACCACGCCGCCCACACGGCCATGGCAGACAACAAGCACCCGATCACCCGAGCGCTGGTGCAGCCAGCCGCCTGCCAACAGCACCTCTGGAGGGAGCTGCAGCCAGCATCCCATCATCTTGTCCCAGATCTCAACGGGGGGCCACCCAGGCAGCCAACACATCCGGCCGCTGGGCAGCCTCGATCGCGCCAGCCTTGACCGCTCGAGGGGGCGAGGGATCCTCGCCGCCGCCTGAGCCGGCCCAGGTTCGTCCGGTCGCGTCCTCTGGCGGCGGCGAGGGAGGATGAGGGAAAAGGGGAGGAGGAGCGGCCGGCGGCTAGGGTTCCTTCCGGTCGCTCGCGGGAGGGATAGGGGTTTCAATTGCCATCAATTGTTGGAGTGGAGATTATTGACAGACAGGTTTCGGTCGTAATTTACAGTATTTGACAGGCCCCAAACAACTATCTCTAAGAATCTTGTTAGTATGGTCCAGAAACGCTGGTATACATTGGGGGGCAGCAGCATCATGTGTGGTGTCATGTCTCCGCGCTTGGTCAACAGATCGAAACGCTCTTCTGTCGGTACAAAGAAACCCCATGCATGGTATTCTAGGAGTACATCACTGTTTCAATTTAGGGGTATATAGCTCGAACAACCCTGATAAAAAACAGCTCCTATTAACTACTCTACTCTGCTAGCACTCACGGCTACAACTTGCTGTAAGTAGTACAACTGAGTAAGAAAGCCGCCGGCGCCATCTGCACGTTTATCGTCGCCTTCGTCTAAGAATTGACAGGTCCTCACCTCCTTTAGGTGCCACTCTGGCACTAGGAGGGGTGGGGACCTCGGACCTGCGCAGTGCGCTATACAAAGGTACTTAATGTTAGAGCTTGGTTTTGGTTGTTGTCTTCTTCGTAAATGGAGATGGTATCGTCTGCAATAAGTGATCTTCCGCGCTTCGTTCGTCGGCGAGATCTCCTTCCCGACGTCAATGGTGGCTTTGGAAGATTAAGTTTGTCTAGGTATGGTTCTTCAGATCTTGCTTCGCCAGATCAATCTTGGATTGTTTCTCATGCTTGCCGCGAGGAGGTTTGTCCTCGCATTATTTATCCCGGCTACTACGTCTTTGGCAATGATGATTCGTTCTTTCGGCTCCCAACGTGTCCCTGGAATATCAGTGGTGGTGCTCTTTCCGATGTTGCTTGATTAATTTAATGGCTGCGTGCGTGCACAAAGACTTGGCATTGCGGCTCAAAATTAAAATGGGAGAACTTTCGTTGGTATTCACAGGTCTGTGGTTTGATATTTTCGGCGTTGTTCTATGGCTGCCTTCAGAAAAGTACAAGATTGTGTCATGGAAGAAGAAAGGGTTTGAAGATCTCATAGATTTGCTCGTCTCTTTTAGTATTGTTTTTGTAATTGATGTAATCGTGTACTCTTTGTTGGTTTAATATATATGCAAAAATTAAAAAAAAAAGAAGGCCGCAACGAATCCCATCAAATTATTGTTCCTTGCCTCCGTTTTTTCTTTTCTTTTTTTGAGGCCTTTCCTTGCCTCCGTTGTTGAGCTTCCCGCTGTCCTCCTTTTTCTTACTTTGGTCCCAACTGGATGCATGCCTTCCTTAATTACTAGTACTGCCTTAAAGGCCCACTTGGGGCATCGACTTGACTCACAAAGTGAAAATTCCATCATCACCAAAGCCAAGTATTGTTCTTATATTTTTTCTCCGAGTGATGCTTTGCTGCCTACGATCACTTTAGGTAGGCCATGAGATTGATCCGGTGGTAGCATGACCGTCGTCTGCTGAGTGCCAATGTAGATAGAAAAACAATAAAATAAAATAAAGTAAGCAGCTTGTGTAGACCCCTATCTTAGTAGCTGTTGATTATTTAGAGCAAATTAATGGCTATAGTTTACTTGCCAATCGTTTCTTTCAGTTTTTCGATATATCTGATCGTCATCGGCCACCAGAACGAGGTCTCAAGCCAGGTATTGTTCTCATAATTTTTCTCCAAGTGATGATTTGCTGCCTGCGATCACTTTAGTTAGGTCCGTTGATACCTTGACTGCCATCTGCTGATTGCCAACGTAGAGAGAGAAACAATAAAGTAAAGTAAAGTAGAGTGATTAAAGTAAAGTAAAGTAAGCAGCTTGTGTGGAGACTCTAATCCAAACTAGAACAGAGATGCACATCTCTCTCTATCATATATACAGTAAACATGCCCCGCTACGAGTTTGTACAAAAAACTGCACCTACATGAGCCACATAGGTACACGGTCGCTGGAAATCCCGGCCAATGTGGCCGCAGCGACGTCCAGAATAGCATGCATTCTCGGGGTTGAGGGTAGCGGCGCGAGGCCTTGTTCGGTGACTTTTTTTGAAGAACCGTTTCTTTTACTTGCGGTGACAGTTGATGTAATTTTAATTTGGTGGGAGGGCAAATCGGTAAAAAAAGGACGACCCACGTCACTTCACTTAAACGAAGAGGTACCGACGAATCAGAACATGCCACGTGTACTATTCTTTTTCTGTTAATTCTTTTCTGTCTATTTTTTGTAGAAATATTTCTAAACTTGTAAAATTCATATTTTTTGATCTGCTTATCCAAACTAAGCAAATAATATATCCCTGAAATCGCTGGAACTTGAAGAACACAGTGACACCAGTAGATTTCAAATGATTGATTTGAGTAATTTTGGCTTAACTTTAATTCTATAATTTCCTTTTTAATTGATTCTTGTTGCAAATGAAAGATATTGAAATTTTCTATCTAGTAGCACTTCTGTATAAATTAATTGGGCATATTTATTATAGATAAATTCAAATTTGAAATCAGACCTTTTATGCCATATCTCGCAATCTATAAACCGTATTCTATTAATTCTTTTTCCTATGGTTTAGATTGACCATTTGTATCTAGTAGTACCATTAATACCTTATATCACACAATTTAACTTATGCCCATTAGAATTTGAAATTTAAACTACCAAGGCCATGCCTTGCAAACACTAAACACAATAACATTGATTCTTTTTGTATATTGAATCATGAGATGAACATTAACCAAAGAATTGATAATATTAAATTATTTGGTTTGTGGTTGTTATGTGTTATTTGGATTTTGGATTGTCTGTTTATTGTGATTTATTTTAACATATAGATTGTACGGAGTGCAACCGTGTGTTTGTGAGAAAGTGTACGATCATCAACCACAAAAAGGCAAGTTCGCTTTGATCACGATCCCAAATATTTTTCATGCGCGGTTAGATGTTTTCGTAGAATACAGGATTATAGATTGCGAGAAGCCAAGTATTGTTCTTATATTTTTTTTCTCCGAGTGATGCTTTGCTGCCTACGATCACTTTAGGTAGGCCATGAGATGAGATTGATCCGGTGGTCTCAAGCAAGGTATTGTTCTCATAATTTTTCTCCAAGGAGTAGCGGCAGAAAAAAGAGCAGCAGCGGCACTTGTCTGCTTTGGAGCCCCACGAACTGGCAAAGCAGTTGGGAGACGGAGGACCCGGCGTGTTGTGCAGAGCCAGGCGTGCGGGCGCAGGGATGGAAGACGGGGCCTGGTCGACTGGATCGCGCGCGCGTGGCTGGGGAGCTGGTGGCCGACGGTGCCATGGACAGAGGCTACCGTGACGGCATGGTGTCGCGGCTGGTCGGTGCCTTTTTTTACTTGCGGTGGCAGTTGATGTAATTTTAATTTGGTGGGAGGGCAAATCGGTAAAAAAAGGATGAGCCACGTCACTTCACTTAAACAAAGAGGTACGACGAATCAGACCACGCCACGTGTACTATTCCTTTTTGTTAGCACCCATTTTTGGCAGGTGGCCAAATCTGGCTTTGGAAGCAACTCGGGAAGATTTGGCAACCCTAAAAGGCGGAAGCCTAGAAAGATGCAATCCGAAAAGGCGGAAGCCCGGGAAGGTGGCATCCCCGAGGAGGCGGTGAGTCAAAGAGATTTGGCGGATCAAAGGCGGCAATTCAAGCTAAGCGTAGGGAAGAAGTGCTACAATAGAAGGTTCCAGAAGCTGCGTTTTAAAAAGCCGGATGTGGGGAGTGACAGATGCCCAGAAAGCCAGAAGAAAAGCTGGATCCAGCATGAACCAAAGCAAGTTCGAAGCAACACGGAAGGACAAAGGCGGTTCCAGAGGAGCCAAAGACGGACGCTTGGGTCCGGGTCCAGTACGAAGCCAGCCAGCAATTTGCCTTGTTTGGAGCTAGAATTCGACTTAGAATACCAATTGTAATCCTTGTGGAAGTCCAAAACTTGTACGGGAAGTCCAGCCGCCTCATATATATGTAAGAGGTGATGGCCGATTGAAATTAAGCAAAACAATCGACACATATCAATACAATCTACTTTTTACCCTTGTTCCTGCTTCCGTTATTCAGTGACTTCGCGTGAGTTCATCGAATACCGACAACCGAGCTGAGAGCGGTCAAATCCGGCTTAGTTGAACCAATCGTCGCCGGAACCTCCGACGGGGTCCCTCCCGAGGTACTGGGGCGTCTGCTCTAAAAAGCGCCGGCTTACTGTCTTGCGTATCGCGCTGGAAGCTGGCCTCCCGCAGGGCGAGTTGTGGAGTATCTCCCCCGGCTTCACGGGTACACGAGGACGTGTTTGTGTGACGTGTTTCTAACGCAACCCACTTTTTGGCGACTCCGCTGAGGACGATTCGATCTAAAAATTGGACAGCAATCACCAATACAGAAGTCGACGCCGCCGGCATCAACACCGACAACATCATCAGACCGACTCTCGAGGAGTTGTCGGAAGAACAACGCCAAGGCTTGGATGCGTGGAGGAAGCAGCGCAAAGAGGAGTTTGAGGAGCGGCAGCAGAAGCAGGATAAGGTGGATGAAGAGCTGTATTTGGCGAACTTCAAGAAAGATCGGCAGGGAGTGATCTCGCTGATCAAGGACCCGGAATATGTTCCTCTAAACATCGACATCAGCAAACCCGCTGTAAGCAACAGTCATTTGTCCTCTGAGCAATTTGCTGAAATTCAATACCATGTTTCACAAGGCATAAACAGTGTTTACGATCTAATGATGGAACATAGTAAGGCTAGAGAAAACACGCCGCCAAGCCAGCCATCGGATGTACAGCCGATGTGCCAATCTAGGGATAACCACCTTGCATCTATGCTACCTTGTCCGACACCTATTCAAAGCGTACCTTACTCAACTAGAAAACCGAGTCAAGTAGTACGTTTAGCAAACGAGTCGATGTCGAATCAAAATTTGGCTCCTTGGGTGCAAGCCGGCCCTACGACCAGTACTTCTCTTGTTCCGGCTCAGTCAGCCACTATGGACGATATGATGGTCAAGTTCAGAAGAGAATTGGACCAGATGGCTTATGATAAATTCGGGTTTATGCCAAAACATATAACTTACACTAAACCGTATCCCGAATATTTCGACTTACAACCATATCCCCCTGGTTACCGAGTGCCTGAGTTTTCAAAATTCAACGGGTTGGATAACAAATCAACATGGGAACATATTAGTCAGTACTTGGCTCAATTAGGCGAAGCTAATCATGATCATCATAAAGTTCGCTTGTTCTCATTATCTTTAACCGGCACTGCTTTTTCATGGTTTTCGGCTTTATCTCCTAACTCTATACACACGTGGTTTCATTTGGAGCAAAAGTTTCACGAATACTTCTTTGCCGGTGAGATTGAATTAAAGTTACCCCATCTTACATCGGTTAGACAAAAACATGACGAATCGGTATCTGATTATGTCAAAAGATTTAGAAACACGAGAAATCGGTGTTACAGTTTGGTGATAACGGAACATGATATGGCCGACTTAGTCCTCAATGGATTGAGATCCCACTTGAAAGAAAAATTTGAAGGATATGAGTTTCTGAGTGTCGGCCAAGTTCAGGAAAAAGCTCTGGTTCAAGAAAGCCGGGCTAACGAGACGAAAGATTCGCATCGGATGAGTCGCTGCCGGCTTAACACTATTGATAATAATGCCGGCTCCGATGAGGAAGCCGATGTTTACGCTGCCGAGTTCGTTTGGCCGGCTAAGGCCAAACCTTATGTGTGTGATGATCTAAATCCGATTCGCAAGAATCGGGAAGACGTATTCAAATGCAGTTTCGACGTAGGCCAATGCGATAAAATATTTGATGCCTTGTTGAAAGAAAAAAGTGAGAAAGATCTGTCATGTTATACCATCATCTGATGAACTAAGACGGTAGGCTTATTGCAAATATCATCATTCTTTTTCTCATGCTACTAGCGACTGCAATGTTTTGCCGGCCCTTAATGACGGACGATTGAGTTTTGCCGGCATGGCAATTGATCAACAACCATTCCCAATGAATGCACTTGACGTAGAGGGAAATAAGGTCCTCATTTGGCCAGAGGCAGCCGAATCGGCAAACAAAGATAACATTGTTGTTGGTGAACCCAGGGACAGTGGAGCCGACAACAATGTGACTAGGAGGAAGGTGACTTTAAGTTGGCAACCCGGCGGCAAGGAGGTTATCAAGATCACCATCTGCAATCCTACGCTCGGGGGGGGGGGGGGGAGGTGGTGGCAAGGACAGGAGCCGCCAAATTCACCACCAAGGTTCATCAAGCCAAGGAACCCAGAAGTCAGCCAGTGGAAGGTCAATTCAGCAAATGCCAAATACAAGCATATTAAGCCGACTTTTGACATGTTGCTGAACAAGTACGTCAGGCCAGTCGGCTCTAGTTCAAGCCGGCATTTCGGAAAGCGACCACGACCACCTTCAACAGAAGGCTTTAGCCGACACGCTAAGCCGGCTGGGGGAAGGCCACCACCTTCAAGGAGCGTGTTCGACAAAAGCTGGCTCGGTTCAACAAATCGGCCGGCTGAATATCTGCCAAGTCTGGAAGACGGGAAAATGTGGCGTGCTAGGCCGCAAGGTGCAAAGGCAGGCAAGCCGGGAGACATGGCAGGTAAATCATTTCACGGCTCGCTTATCATTGGTACCGAGACGCTGAAACTCAGGGAGCCGGTTGCGGATCAGGCAAAGGATAGGCCGAGATTCACTATCGCGCCTAAGGGTGCCGCCAATGACCATGAAGCCAGTTCCAGTCAGGCTAGGCCGCGTGACCCAAAGTATACTCAGCCAAAGTTGTGCCCTGCGGGGTTAACCAAGACACAGAAGAGGAAGTTGCAAAGGCTGAGGAATCAAGAAAAGGCGGAAGAAGAAGCCGAACGACTCAGAGATGCAAACTTCAACAGGGAGCGTCCAATGATACCTTCTCAGGTGTGGGTGCCTAAGCCAACAGAACTGGTAACTCAAACATCCGACATACCAATCCCCGCTGCAGAAAGTGAGAAAGAGTCGGTTGCTGTACCGGCTATTACCTACTCTTCGTGGGCTGACAAAGTTGAGGCAGCGGATTTGGCACGGGAAGGGGAGCCGGCAATAGAGGAGCCAACAATGTCGGAGCCGGCAATAGATGAGTTATCAGGCGATTCGATAGATGACGAAGATTTATTAAACTATGAAGAGATGCCAAACCGGACAGGCATGGGCATCAACATGGTATATTACCTGCCCGCTGAGTTCCATGCTGTTGATGAAGATGGCGAGGTTGCTCAAATTAACTTCAGACCCAAGAATGCCATCTTTGAGAAGCCGGAGGAACCGGTTAAGCATCTCAGGCCTCTGTACATCAGAGGACACATCAATGGGAAGCCGGTTACCAGGATGATGGTTGATGGCAGTGCTATAGGGAATCTGATGCCGTATTCAGTCTTCAAGAAATTACAACTCGACGATGACGACTTAATGAACATGAACATGGTGCTCAATGGGTTTGAAGGTGGAGAGGGGATAGAAGCTAAAGGGGTTATCAGTTTGGAGCTCACAGTTGGAAGCAAAACCTTGGCTACTGCCTTCTTCATTGCTGAGGTGCAGGGAAATTACAATGTACTGCTAGGGCGTGATTGGTTACATGCAAACTAGTGCGTTCCGTCTACTATGCATCAGCAGCTAGTTCAGTGGGTCGACGATGAAGTTGAAGTCGTCCCCGCAGATGATTCGGCTTGCATCGCATTAGCCGAATCAATCGTTGACTGGAAATATTATAATGTTACGTGTCTTTCGGGACGTGATTTATCCGGGTTCGACTTCCTGAGTGCCACCAGGGACGGATTTGTGCCAGTATCCCTAAAGCCGATTGAGATAAATCGGCTCCAGCTCAAATAAATGGATAACAACAACGAGTGGCTCCAAAGGCGTCTGGATGAGTATCGGGCCAACAGGAACGATATGTTTGAAGCTATTGAAGAACCAGGCGACTTGGACAAACTGGGACAAGGCTTTATGTCGGCCGACCCACTCGAAGAAGTGGACATTGGAGATGGCACATCACCAAGGCTGACATTTGTAAGCCGGAATCTGGAAGCCGGTTATAAGCATGCATTAACCGAGCTAGTCAGGGAATATGTGGATTGATTTGCCTGGGAGTACCACGAGATGCCCAGGTTAAGCCGCGAACTCATTGAGCATCGCTTACCCATCAAGGAGGACATTGGCCGGCTTCTAAGTATGCCGACTGGATTTCAAAGATTGTTCCAGTTGAGAAGAAAGGATTCGGCAAGATTAGGGCGTGTATAGACTTCAGAGATTTAAATCGAGCAACGCCCAAAGAAAAATATCCTATGCCAATAGCCGACATGCTCATCAATAATGCCTCAGGACACAAAGTCATCAGCTTCTTAGACAGAAACGCTGGATACAACCAGATATTCATGGCCAAAGAAGATTCGGCTAAGACAGCGTTTCGCTGCCCCGGTTTCGTTGGTTTATTCGAGTGGACAGTGATGACCTTCGGGTTAAAGAATATCGGCGCCACATATCAAATGGCGATGAACTTAATATTTCATGATCTTCTTGGAGTTGTGCTAGAAGTCTACATCGACGATGTGGTGGTTAAGTCGGATGGCGAATCATCTCATTTGGCCGACGTACTGATACCCACAAGTATAGGGGATTGTTGAAATCTTCAATGTGTAAGTATAGTATCGATCCCACGAGGAGTAGAAGGTATAAGTATTTATCCTCTCAAATAAGAGTGTCACTTCTCTTATTATCTATGCACTAGACAAACTAAAATGATTAAATGATGCAAGTGTTTTTGGGTTTTTGGCGTAGAGTTTGCAATAAAGTAAAAAGCTGAAAATAAAATATGACAAGTGAAAGCTCTCAAAGAGAGAAAGCCCAATCCTCTATGCAGCAAGAGGACAAGCTCAAGTGTGTGTTTCTTATAAGTGGAGAACGTTCCCGATGGCGGCATGGATATTGCTAGGCATAGAGATTTATTAAACAACACGTTGAATATCTTGTCAAGTTTTAATCTTCTTTGGACGGAGCCATTGTTAGGTATAGCTAAATAAATAAACTAAACCCCTTATGATGGATCATGTGGCCAAGTAAATGACTGCACAAGAATTATTAAGAGATAAAGTCCCACCATAGCATTACACTCTAAGGTCCCCGATACTAATACCCTCATAATGCAACTTCATGACTCGGTCTCAGGTTTACATGTCCCCCAAGTCTCCCTCAATTCATTACACTACGGTGTTCTCCTATGAGCCCATATAGGTGAAGTTTTGTGCAGTCGACGTTCGCACAACACCATCATAGAATCACATAAAAAGATAAACACTAGACAAAATACCAACACATGTCATATATAAATCATTGCCAATTCATCCTATGCCGTCAGGAACATACGGGAACTACTCACAACGTGCAAACATGATGATATTCAGTGGCATAAATGGTACAACACAATCTGAAAATATAACTTCACCTTCAAATAATGACAAGTACTCGATCACAAACATGAATAAGAGCACAAGACAAGTATCTAGGGTATAGCAACTCTCAAACTACGAGGGGAACGGAGTGGATCACGGAGATGATGATGGAGATGGTGCTGATCTTGACGGTGGTGTTGATGGAGACTCCGGAGGGGGGATGGAGGAGCCTTCCGGAGGTGATTCTGGCGGCGTTTCCTCCCTCCGATCTTTTCCGGCGGCAGCCTTCTGTCTCCTGTTTCTTGGTTTTTGTGTTTCTCCGCCGCCTCCTCACGAAACTCCTCGGGGGACTATTTTTATAGTCGGTTTTAGGTCAAGACGAAGCCACGGAGACGAAAACGGACGGCATCGGAGCCACGAGGGGGGAGAGAGGGTGCCTCACGCGGCCACCTAATTCCCTCCTCGGACTTCCTTTTTCGCGGATCCTTGGCTCGTACGTCTTCTTCCTTCCAAATATTGAGCCCCGTAAAATCTTAGGTCATTTGGACGTCGTTTGAGTCACTGAAAGTCAAAAACATGGAAAAGGGGTTTTCTGGTTCTGCAGGGTTAATTCCAAATAAATGGGGAAACTGTGAATTATCCCCTAAAATCATTATAAAACATAAATATAACCCATATATGATGCAAATAAGTTGGAATATCAAGTAATAAAATGTAAAGTTCATGTATGCATTTTACATGCATCAACATCCTCAAGCTTAACCTATACTCGTCCTCGAGTATGAAGGTGATAAAACTAAACATGGACTTTGCATTTTAATCCTATCAATGGATATCAATGATGATTACTATTGCTACATAAAGTCAAATGATTCATTCTCAAAGGAGTAGCAATATACAAGATAGATTATGAAGTGATATCAAATATTCAATGAAAGGATGTTCAATGATAATTCACAAAGTGTAACATAGAAGAAAGTACTATGGACCAAATGTATGCATAATGCAAAGTAAAAACATCCTATAATGGTCATAGAGTACTCTTGTAAATCTGAATATAAAAGGTGGACACTTTGGAAAGATAGATAAATAAGTAGAGGTAAAACATGAATAAGTTTCATATAGCTTCCAAATGCTTCTACTTAAGTTAATGATTGCAATGTGGTATTCATTAGTGTCAAGCTCTCATTACCCCTATCATAACATCTTGAATGGTTAAACTTTAAAGTGAAAGCAAGTATGAGTAATGTGCTTGACAAAGTATGGGTTGAATGCCTCATGCCCCGTGAATACGAGTACCTACACCAACTGGCTACTCAACTCGGGTCACAAAGCAAATTCGAGTTTTAAAGTCATTGCAAGTAATAAAAGCGTCATCAAGAGCGTCAACTGGGATACCTCTTGTCTGAGGACATGGAACAAGCCCATGTCAAAATGACAAGACAAACAAACAAAATGAACAATCTCAACACCCCTTTTATTTACTATTGGTATAGCTTTTTATTGTGAGGTGCATCACTGAAGGTTCACCATAGCATGTAAGTAAATTTCCACCATGAATGATGCATGGCTTAGATTAGCGGCCCAGGCGTCTCTCTAGCCATTTATACTTACTTCTCAAACTTACCAAGTTTCCACAGTTATTTCGCTCAATGTTAGGCATCCATAGACAAAAGTACATGATATCAACTAAATATATAATTAAGAGCACGTTGAAAGCTTGCCATGTGACAGCACATATATATGAGCTAACTCCCAACAAAGACTCTTGTCAAGCCCACAACTTCACAATTTTAATCACAATGGTTCATGTTTATTAAGTGCAATAAAACGTGTCCCTTAGATCGGTGGCCCTCCCAGCCTTTATATAGGAGGCTGGGTCTCGGGAGTTCGCAACCGACTGGGTTTACAAGAAAGGCTTAACCGCCTTGGACCATGCTTCCGTGGCACGCACCCGAAGAGCTTCCATGCTGGACTGTCCTCGTGGGCTTTGCTTGGGCCACCTAATGGGCCGCTGGCTGGATAGCACCAGGTACACCCACGGTGGGCACCCGAAGGGCATGCCCACGTCAGCGTGCCATGGATATGTTCGGAAGTGTCCCAATTCCCAAACATGCTCAGAACTGTCCCATGGATCTCGTGCACGAGGCATATGCTTGATCGTCGCCGAGTGGTCTTGGAAAGATGCGTATCTTGCAGGCATACGGGAGTACGGATCGAATTTGGTTTTATTGAGGACAGGCGGTATGTACCGGCTAGAAAGTGGAGGCGACAACATAAGGTTTTTGCACACAGTTGCAGGCCATGTGTTGCCGAGGGCAGTGGTTAATGTTGTTTCTTGTTGTTGCGTGTAGTTGATCGCTCTAGCATGACAATTTTTTGTCCTATTTTTCCTTTTTTTTTCCAATAATTTGGCTCTGTGCTTCCTCGGTGTCATGACTAGCTCTGATACAGTGTTGTTGCAGAGCCTGGGTGTACTTGGTATCAACTTGATATTAATATATTACCCTTTATCGAAAAATATAGGTTAGAGCTATTCTAAAACCTCCTTAAGAAGTTCTAGAATAATTATTCTAGAACCCCTGGTTCCTACCCACACAAAAAAAACCGAGCAACCAGAGCCGGATCGACCAAACCGACCTGGCCGTAAAAACCCACGTCCACCCCACCTTATCCATTTCTCTCACCTTCCGAACTCCTCACCTGCCCCTCCTTCCGACCGACGGGCACCACCTGTCTCCCGCACCACCGCTGGCGGCGACCCTCTTCCCCGTGCATCCCGCCGGTGCGGCTGCCGGCTGGATCCCACCGGTCCGGCCGTGTGCCTCGCCTGCATCCAGCCGTGTGCCTCCGGCTGGATCCCACCGGTCCGGCCGCGACCCTCGCCTGCATCCCGCCGGTCCGGCCCGCCCCGCCCCCGTCCTGCTCGTCGGCATCGCCCATCCCGCAGATGTCCTGCTCGCCGACGCGGCCAACCATGCCTTGGTTCCGCTCGTCGGCGCGGGCAGCTCCGCTCCCATCCGTACTGGACCACTTGCGGCCGGCGCCGCCCCTGGGACTCCGTCCTCTACGCCACGCCACCCCCGGACTCCCCACCACCACTGCCACGGGAGTTCACGAGCACCGCCACGGGAGTCCACCGGGCGGCGCCCCCACCGTGCTGCTCCCTCGCCCGCCACCACCTCTGAACTTCCGCCGACCCGCAGCTGAACCGCTTGATGCAGCCCAATTGGAGGTCCCCTGCTCCACATCCAGATGTTTTTGGGCGTGATAACATGAACTTTTTTTTTGTTTTTTCCTTTTTTGTTTCTTTTCCTTTTTATTCTACTGTATTCTTTCTTATTTTTGTTTTTTTTCCTTTTTTTGCTATTGTTCTCTCTTGTTGTCACTTTTTTTTGTATTTCATTCTCTAATTTCTGGATAAACACATAAATATATACATTTTTTAAACACATGAACCTTTTTTTTTAATTTGTGACCATTTTGTCACAAAAGATGAACACTTTTTCAAAATGCATAAATTTTTTCAAATGCAGGAACAATTTTTCAAATATGTGAATATTTTTTTAATCTACATAAACATTTATTAATATAGGTGAACCCTTTTTTGAACCGTGAACTTTTTTAAAACATGAACACTTTTTAAAATTACATGAACATTTTTTTGTAATGGACAAACATTATTTTTGTTATATGTGAACATTTTCCATGTTTTTAAATAAATATTTCATAATTATTAAACCTGTAATATAAAATTTATTACCTAAACTTATTTTCCAATATTAATAATAAAAAGTAAAATATAATACTTTACCTGTTAGTGGGTCGGACCGAAGGCGGCCTATGTACGACCACCGTGGGTGGTCTCGCCCCTAACGCTCGCTATAAGCGAGGAATATGGGGACAAGAGCTCCTATTGATTGCTTCAGGTGGCAGGTCGCGGTACTGTCGCAAGAAGGATTCCTACATGGGCTACAATTAGCACGGCCCATTAATAGATTGTTCGTTTATTTGTAATTTTAAAATTCTGAAAAATATAATAAAATCATTTTAGCGATGGAAAAATATAGAAACATGTTTTGTATATTTTAACTCAAGAAAAATATATTTTATCTGTTTTTTATTTTTTTCATATGGTTTACAGAAAATGTTCACATATACTGTATTAAATTAAATGTTCACGTATTTCTAAACTAATGTTCACGTACTTTAAAAATGTTTATGTATTTCTAAATAATTCAAAAAGTTTCATGTATCATAAATTAATGCTCATGTAATATAAAAATAATGTTCATACATATTAAAAAATGTACATGTATTTGCTAGAAAGGGAAAAATAAAACGAAAGAAAAGTAAAAAAAAAGGGGCCGCCGTGCGTCTCTGTCGGCTCCGTCAGAGACTGATTTCCTCCTCTACTACTCACTCGGAGGTAGACTGATTTCCTTCTCCTACCAATGATTATTCTTTCTTTGGTACCCCGGTGCTAATTAAGCAATGGACGGTCGTTTGTTTACAGCAAATTGCAATCAATTGTCTCTCTCCAAATAGGATTTGCCCCGCTTTATAAATAAAGTAACAACCAACATATAACCCCGCATACAAACATGACACCACACACAAAAGGGAGGATACACAGGTGCTGAAGAATAGCTACACCACCCCATACAACTCCAAGCAATCGACATGTAAGGAAAAAAGAGCACCGCTTGAAGTCCACGGAGCCCTCAACCGTGAACGAGTCACCGCGAAGAGACGAAACCGAGCAACGACGATGAAACGGGGCCTTCAAAGGCGATTCCTTCAGGAAGGACATGACACCGGAGCATCGCCACCGCCTGATCCCAAGGATCAGGGTTTTCATCCGGAGCGTCTCGGAGGGCAAAGAGCTGCCGTGATAGTGCCTTCAAGAAGGAGATGACGCCCATGGACACCACCACTGTCGACCTGGCCAGAACCTGACAAGGTTTTCACCCCGGCGAGCACTTTCCCCACCCGAGACGTGGTACGGCCAAACTGCCCCACCACCACCACCGAACGCCGCGCGCCAGCCACCACGCCGCCCACACGGCCATGGCAGACAACAAGCACCCGATCACCCGAGCGCTGGTGCAGCCAGCCGCCTGCCAACAGCACCTCTGGAGGGAGCTGCAGCCAGCATCCCATCATCTTGTCCCAGATCTCAACGGGGGGCCACCCAGGCAGCCAACACATCCGGCCGCTGGGCAGCCTCGATCGCGCCAGCCTTGACCGCTCGAGGGGGCGAGGGATCCTCGCCGCCGCCTGAGCCGGCCCAGGTTCGTCCGGTCGCGTCCTCTGGCGGCGGCGAGGGAGGATGAGGGAAAAGGGGAGGAGGAGCGGCCGGCGGCTAGGGTTCCTTCCGGTCGCTCGCGGGAGGGATAGGGGTTTCAATTGCCATCAATTGTTGGAGTGGAGATTATTGACAGACAGGTTTCGGTCGTAATTTACAGTATTTGACAGGCCCCAAACAACTATCTCTAAGAATCTTGTTAGTATGGTCCAGAAACGCTGGTATACATTGGGGGGCAGCAGCATCATGTGTGGTGTCATGTCTCCGCGCTTGGTCAACAGATCGAAACGCTCTTCTGTCGGTACAAAGAAACCCCATGCATGGTATTCTAGGAGTACATCACTGTTTCAATTTAGGGGTATATAGCTCGAACAACCCTGATAAAAAACAGCTCCTATTAACTACTCTACTCTGCTAGCACTCACGGCTACAACTTGCTGTAAGTAGTACAACTGAGTAAGAAAGCCGCCGGCGCCATCTGCACGTTTATCGTCGCCTTCGTCTAAGAATTGACAGGTCCTCACCTCCTTTAGGTGCCACTCTGGCACTAGGAGGGGTGGGGACCTCGGACCTGCGCAGTGCGCTATACAAAGGTACTTACTGTTAGAGCTTGGTTTTGGTTGTTGTCTTCTTCGTAAATGGAGATGGTATCGTCTGCAATAAGTGATCTTCCGCGCTTCGTTCGTCGGCGAGATCTCCTTCCCGACGTCAATGGTGGCTTTGGAAGATTAAGTTTGTCTAGGTATGGTTCTTCAGATCTTGCTTCGCCAGATCAATCTTGGATTGTTTCTCATGCTTGCCGCGAGGAGGTTTGTCCTCGCATTATTTATCCCGGCTACTACGTCTTTGGCAATGATGATTCGTTCTTTCGGCTCCCAACGTGTCCCTGGAATATCAGTGGTGGTGCTCTTTCCGATGTTGCTTGATTAATTTAATGGCTGCGTGCGTGCACAAAGACTTGGCATTGCGGCTCAAAATTAAAATGGGAGAACTTTCGTTGGTATTCACAGGTCTGTGGTTTGATATTTTCGGCGTTGTTCTATGGCTGCCTTCAGAAAAGTACAAGATTGTGTCATGGAAGAAGAAAGGGTTTGAAGATCTCATAGATTTGCTCGTCTCTTTTAGTATTGTTTTTGTAATTGATGTAATCGTGTACTCTTTGTTGGTTTAATATATATGCAAAAATTCAAAAAAAAAAGAAGGCCGCAACGAATCCCATCAAATTATTGTTCCTTGCCTCCGTTTTTTCTTTTCTTTTTTTGAGGCCTTTCCTTGCCTCCGTTGTTGAGCTTCCCGCTGTCCTCCTTTTTCTTACTTTGGTCCCAACTGGATGCATGCCTTCCTTAATTACTAGTACTGCCTTAAAGGCCCATTGGGGCATCGACTTGACTCACAAAGTGAAAATTCCATCATCACCAAAGCCAAGTATTGTTCTTATATTTTTTCTCCGAGTGATGCTTTGCTGCCTACGATCACTTTAGGTAGGCCATGAGATTGATCCGGTGGTAGCATGACCGTCGTCTGCTGAGTGCCAATGTAGATAGAAAAACAATAAAATAAAATAAAGTAAGCAGCTTGTGTAGACCCCTATCTTAGTAGCTGTTGATTATTTAGAGCAAATTAATGGCTATAGTTTACTTGCCAATCGTTTCTTTCAGTTTTTCGATATATCTGATCGTCATCGGCCACCAGAACGAGGTCTCAAGCCAGGTATTGTTCTCATAATTTTTCTCCAAGTGATGATTTGCTGCCTGCGATCACTTTAGTTAGGTCCGTTGATACCTTGACTGCCATCTGCTGATTGCCAACGTAGAGAGAGAAACAATAAAGTAAAGTAAAGTAGAGTGATTAAAGTAAAGTAAAGTAAGCAGCTTGTGTGGAGACTCTAATCCAAACTAGAACAGAGATGCACATCTCTCTCTATCATATATACAGTAAACATGCCCCGCTACGAGTTTGTACAAAAAACTGCACCTACATGAGCCACATAGGTACACGGTCGCTGGAAATCCCGGCCAATGTGGCCGCAGCGACGTCCAGAATAGCATGCATTCTCGGGGTTGAGGGTAGCGGCGCGAGGCCTTGTTCGGTGACTTTTTTTGAAGAACCGTTTCTTTTACTTGCGGTGACAGTTGATGTAATTTTAATTTGGTGGGAGGGCAAATCGGTAAAAAAAGGACGACCCACGTCACTTCACTTAAACGAAGAGGTACCGACGAATCAGAACATGCCACGTGTACTATTCTTTTTCTGTTAATTCTTTTCTGTCTATTTTTTGTAGAAATATTTCTAAACTTGTAAAATTCATATTTTGATCTGCTTATCCAAACTAAGCAAATAATATATCCCTGAAATCGCTGGAACTTGAAGAACACAGTGACACCAGTAGATTTCAAATGATTGATTTGAGTAATTTTGGCTTAACTTTAATTCTATAATTTCCTTTTTAATTGATTCTTGTTGCAAATGAAAGATATTGAAATTTTCTATCTAGTAGCACTTCTGTATAAATTAATTGGGCATATTTATTATAGATAAATTCAAATTTGAAATCAGACCTTTTATGCCATATCTCGCAATCTATAAACCGTATTCTATTAATTCTTTTTCCTATGGTTTAGATTGACCATTTGTATCTAGTAGTACCATTAATACCTTATATCACACAATTTAACTTATGCCCATTAGAATTTGAAATTTAAACTACCAAGGCCATGCCTTGCAAACACTAAACACAATAACATTGATTCTTTTTGTATATTGAATCATGAGATGAACATTAACCAAAGAATTGATAATATTAAATTATTTGGTTTGTGGTTGTTATGTGTTATTTGGATTTTGGATTGTCTGTTTATTGTGATTTATTTTAACATATAGATTGTACGGAGTGCAACCGTGTGTTTGTGAGAAAGTGTACGATCATCAACCACAAAAAGGCAAGTTCGCTTTGATCACGATCCCAAATATTTTTCATGCGCGGTTAGATGTTTTCGTAGAATACAGGATTATAGATTGCGAGAAGCCAAGTATTGTTCTTATATTTTTTTTCTCCGAGTGATGCTTTGCTGCCTACGATCACTTTAGGTAGGCCATGAGATGAGATTGATCCGGTGGTCTCAAGCAAGGTATTGTTCTCATAATTTTTCTCCAAGGAGCAGCGGCAGAAAAAAGAGCAGCAGCGGCACTTGTCTGCTTTGGAGCCCCACGAACTGGCAAAGCAGTTGGGAGACGGAGCACCCGGCGTGTTGTGCAGAGCCAGGCGTGCGGGCGCAGGGATGGAAGACGGGGCCTGGTCGACTGGATCGCGCGCGCGTGGCTGGGGAGCTGGTGGCCGACAGTGCCATGGACAGAGGCTACCGTGACGGCATGGTGTCGCGGCTGGTCGGTGCCTTTTTTTACTTGCGGTGGCAGTTGATGTAATTTTAATTTGGTGGGAGGGCAAATCGGTAAAAAAAGGATGAGCCGCGTCACTTCACTTAAACAAAGAGGTACGACGAATCAGACCACGCCACGTGTACTATTCCTTTTTGTTAGCACCCATTTTTGGCAGGTGGCCAAATCTGGCTTTGGAAGCAACTCGGGAAGATTTGGCAACCCTAAAAGGCGGAAGCCTAGAAAGATGCAATCCGAAAAGGCGGAAGCCCGGGAAGGCGGCATCCCCGAGGAGGCGGTGAGTCAAAGAGATTTGGCGGATCAAAGGCGGCAATTCAAGCTAATCGTAGGGAAGAAGTGCTACAATAGAAGTTTCCAGAAGCTGCGTTTTAAAAAGCCGGATGTGGGGAGTGACAGATGCCCAGAAAGCTAGAAGAAAAGCTGGATCCAGCATGAACCAAAGCAAGTTCGAAGCAACACGGAAGGACAAAGGCGGTTCCAGAGGAGCCAAAGACGGACGCTTGGGTCCGGGTCCAGTACGAAGCCAGCCAGCAATTTGCCTTGTTTGGAGCTAGAATTCGACTTAGAATACCAATTGTAATCCTTGTGGAAGTCCAAAACTTGTACGGGAAGTCCAGCCGCCTCATATATATGTAAGAGGTGATGGCCGATTGAAATTAAGCAAAACAATCGACACATATCAATACAATCTACTTTTTACCCTTGTTCCTGCTTCCGTTATTCAGTGACTTCGCGTGAGTTCATCGAATACCGACAACCGAGCTGAGAGCGGTCAAATCCGGCTTAGTTGAACCAATCGTCGCCGGAACTCCGACGGGGTCCCTCCCGAGGTACTGGGGCGTCTGCTCTAAAAAGCGCCGGCTTACTGTCTTGCGTATCGCGCTGGAAGCTGGCCTCCCGCAGGGCGAGTTGTGGAGTATCTCCCCCGGCTTCATGGGTACGCGAGGACGTGTTTGTGTGACGTGTTTCTAACGCAACCCACTTTTGGCGACTCCGCTGAGGACGATTCGATCTAAAAATTGGACAGCAATCACCAATACAGAAGTCGACGCCGCCGGCATCAACACCGACAACATCATCAGACCGACTCTCGAGGAGTTGTCGGAAGAACAACGCCAAGGCTTGGATGCGTGGAGGAAGCAGCGCAAAGAGGAGTTTGAGGAGCGGCAGCAGAAGCAGGATAAGGTGGATGAAGAGCTGTATTTGGCGAACTTCAAGAAAGATCGGCAGGGAGTGATCTCGCTGATCAAGGACCCAGAATATGTTCCTCTAAACATCGACATCAGCAAACCCGCTGTAAGCAACAGTCATTTGTCCTCTGAGCAATTTGCTGAAATTCAATACCATGTTTCACAAGGCATAAACAGTGTTTACGATCTAATGATGGAACATAGTAAGGCTAGAGAAAACACGCCGCCAAGCCAGCCATCGGATGTACAGCCGATGTGCCAATCTAGGGATAACCACCTTGCATCTATGCTACCTTGTCCGACACCTATTCAAAGCGTACCTTACTCAACTAGAAAACCGAGTCAAGTAGTACGTTTAGCAAACGAGTCGATGTCGAATCAAAATTTGGCTCCTTGGGTGCAAGCCGGCCCTACGACCAGTACTTCTCTTGTTCCGGCTCAGTCAGCCACTATGGACGATATGATGGTCAAGTTCAGAAGAGAATTGGACCAGATGGCTTATGATAAATTCGGGTTTATGCCAAAACATATAACTTACACTAAACCGTATCCCGAATATTTCGACTTACAACCATATCCCCCTGGTTACCGAGTGCCTGAGTTTTCAAAATTCAGCGGGTTGGATAACAAATCAACATGGGAACATATTAGTCAGTACTTGGCTCAATTAGGCGAAGCTAATCATGATCATCATAAAGTTCGCTTGTTCTCATTATCTTTAACCGCACTGCTTTTTCATGGTTTTCGGCTTTATCTCCTAACTCTATACACACGTGGTTTCATTTGGAGCAAAAGTTTCACGAATACTTCTTTGCCGGTGAGATTGAATTAAAGTTACCCCATCTTACATCGGTTTGACAAAAACATGACGAATCGGTATCTGATTATGTCAAAAGATTTAGAAACACGAGAAATCGGTGTTACAGTTTGGTGATAACGGAACATGATATGGCCGACTTAGTCCTCAATGGATTGAGATCCCACTTGAAAGAAAAATTTGAAGGATATGAGTTTCTGAGTGTCGGCCAAGTTCAGGAAAAAGCTCTGGTTCAAGAAAGCCGGGCTAACGAGACGAAAGATTCGCATCGGATGAGTCGCTGCCGGCTTAACACTATTGATAATAATGCCGGCTCCGATGAGGAAGCCGATGTTTACGCTGCCGAGTTCGTTTGGCCGGCTAAGGCCAAACCTTATGTGTGTGATGATCTAAATCCGATTCGCAAGAATCGGGAAGACGTATTCAAATGCAGTTTCGACGTAGGCCAATGCGATAAAATATTTGATGCCTTGTTGAAAGAAAAAAGTGAGAAAGATCTGTCATGTTATACCATCATCTGATGAACTAAGACGGTAGGCTTATTGCAAATATCATCATTCTTTTTCTCATGCTACTAGCGACTGCAATGTTTTGCCGGCCCTTAATGACGGACGATTGAGTTTTGCCGGCATGGCAATTGATCAACAACCATTCCCAATGAATGCACTTGACGTAGAGGGAAATAAGGTCCTCATTTGGCCAGAGGCAGCCGAATCGGCAAACAAAGATAACATTGTTGTTGGTGAACCCAGGGACAGTGGAGCCGACAACAATGTGACTAGGAGGAAGGTGACTTTAAGTTGGCAACCCGGCGGCAAGGAGGTTATCAAGATCACCATCTGCAATCCTACGCTCGGGGGGGGGGGGGGGGAGGTGGTGGCAAGGACAGGAGCCGCCAAATTCACCACCAAGGTTCATCAAGCCAAGGAACCCAGAAGTCAGCCAGTGGAAGGTCAATTCAGCAAATGCCAAATACAAGCATATTAAGCCGACTTTTGACATGTTGCTGAACAAGTACGTCAGGCCAGTCGGCTCTAGTTCAAGCCGGCATTTCGGAAAGCGACCACGACCACCTTCAACAGAAGGCTTTAGCCGACACGCTAAGCCGGCTGGGGGAAGGCCACCACCTTCAAGGAGCGTGTTCGACAAAAGCTGGCTCGGTTCAACAAATCGGCCGGCTGAATATCTGCCAAGTCTGGAAGACGGGAAAATGTGGCGTGCTAGGCCGCAAGGTGCAAAGGCAGGCAAGCCGGGAGACATGGCAGGTAAATCATTTCACGGCTCGCTTATCATTGGTACCGAGACGCTGAAACTCAGGGAGCCGGTTGCGGATCAGGCAAAGGATAGGCCGATATTCACTATCGCGCCTAAGGGTGCCGCCAATGACCATGAAGCCAGTTCCAGTCAGGCTAGGCCGCGTGACCCAAAGTATACTCAGCCAAAGTTGTGCCCTGCGGGGTTAACCAAGACACAGAAGAGGAAGTTGCAAAGGCTGAGGAATCAAGAAAAGGCGGAAGAAGAAGCCGAACGACTCAGAGATGCAAACTTCAACAGGGAGCGTCCAATGATACCTTCTCAGGTGTGGGTGCCTAAGCCAACAGAACTGGTAACTCAAACATCCGACATACCAATCCCCGCTGCAGAAAGTGAGAAAGAGTCGGTTGCTGTACCGGCTATTACCTACTCTTCGTGGGCTGACAAAGTTGAGGCAGCGGATTTGGCAAGGGAAGGGGAGCCGGCAATAGAGGAGCCAACAATGTCGGAGCCGGCAATAGATGAGTTATCAGGCGATTCGATAGATGACGAAGATTTATTAAACTATGAAGAGATGCCAAACCGGACAGGCATGGGCATCAACATGGTATATTACCTGCCCGCTGAGTTCCATGCTGTTGATGAAGATGGCGAGGTTGCTCAAATTAACTTCAGACCCAAGAATGCCATCTTTGAGAAGCCGGAGGAACCGGTTAAGCATCTCAGGCCTCTGTACATCAGAGGACACATCAATGGGAAGCCGGTTACCAGGATGATGGTTGATGGCAGTGCTATAGGGAATCTGATGCCGTATTCAGTCTTCAAGAAATTACAACTCGACGATGACGACTTAATGAACATGAACATGGTGCTCAATGGGTTTGAAGGTGGAGAGGGGATAGAAGCTAAAGGGGTTATCAGTTTGGAGCTCACAGTTGGAAGCAAAACCTTGGCTACTGCCTTCTTCATTGCTGAGGTGCAGGAAAATTACAATGTACTGCTAGGGCGTGATTGGTTACATGTAAACTAGTGCGTTCCGTCTACTATGCATCAGCAGCTAGTTCAGTGGGTCGACGATGAAGTTGAAGTCGTCCCCGCAGATGATTCGGCTTGCATCGCATTAGCCGAATCAATCGTTGACTGGAAATATTATAATGTTACGTGTCTTTCGGGACGTGATTTATCCGGGTTCGACTTCCTGAGTGCCACCAGGGACGGATTTGTGCCAGTATCCCTAAAGCCGATTGAGATCAATCGGCTCCAGCTCAAATAAATGGATAACAACAACGAGTGGCTCCAAAGGCGTCTGGATGAGTATCGGGCCAACAGGAACGATATGTTTGAAGCTATTGAAGAACCAGGCGACTTGGACAAACTGGGACAAGGCTTTATGTCGGCCGACCCACTCGAAGAAGTGGACATTGGAGATGGCACATCACCAAGGCTGACATTTGTAAGCCGGAATCTGGAAGCCGGTTATAAGCATGCATTAACCGAGCTAGTCAGGGAATATGTGGATTGATTTGCCTGGGAGTACCACGAGATGCCCAGGTTAAGCCGCGAACTCATTGAGCATCGCTTACCCATCAAGGAGGACATTGGCCGGCTTCTAAGTATGCCGACTGGATTTCAAAGATTGTTCCAGTTGAGAAGAAAGGATTCGGCAAGATTAGGGCGTGTATAGACTTCAGAGATTTAAATCGAGCAACGCCCAAAGAAAAATATCCTATGCCAATAGCCGACATGCTCATCAATAATGCCTCAGGACACAAAGTCATCAGCTTCTTAGACAGAAACGCTGGATACAACCAGATATTCATGGCCAAAGAAGATTCGGCTAAGACAGCGTTTTGCTGCCCCGGTTTCGTTGGTTTATTCGAGTGGACAGTGATGACCTTCGGGTTAAAGAATATCGGCGCCACATATCAAATGGCGATGAACTTAATATTTCATGATCTTCTTGGAGTTGTGCTAGAAGTCTACATCGACGATGTGGTGGTTAAGTCGGATGGCGAATCATCTCATTTGGCCGACGTACTGATACCCACAAGTATAGGGGATTGTTGAAATCTTCAATGTGTAAGTATAGTATCGATCCCACGAGGAGTAGAAGGTATAAGTATTTATCCTCTCAAATAAGAGTGTCACTTCTCTTATTATCTATGCACTAGACAAACTAAAATGATTAAATGATGCAAGTGTTTTTGGGTTTTTGGCGTAGAGTTTGCAATAAAGTAAAAAGCTGAAAATAAAATATGACAAGTGAAAGCTCTCAAAGAGAGAAAGCCCAATCCTCTATGCAGCAAGAGGACAAGCTCAAGTGTGTGTTTCTTATAAGTGGAGAACGTTCCCGATGGCGGCATGGATATTGCTAGGCATAGAGATTTATTAAACAACACGTTGAATATCTTGTCAAGTTTTAATCTTCTTTGGACGGAGCCATTGTTAGGTATAGCTAAATAAATAAACTAAACCCCTTATGATGGATCATGTGGCCAAGTAAATGACTGCACAAGAATTATTAAGAGATAAAGTCCCACCATAGCATTACACTCTAAGGTCCCCGATACTAATACCCTCATAATGCAACTTCATGACTCGGTCTCAGGTTTACATGTCCCCCAAGTCTCCCTCAATTCATTACACTACGGTGTTCTCCTATGAGCCATATAGGTGAAGTTTTGTGCAGTCGACGTTCGCACAACACCATCATAGAATCACATAAAAAGATAAACACTAGACAAAATACCAACACATGTCATATATAAATCATTGCCAATTCATCCTATGCCGTCAGGAACATACGGGAACTACTCACAACGTGCAAACATGATGATATTCAGTGGCATAAATGGTACAACACAATCTGAAAATATAACTTCACCTTCAAATAATGACAAGTACTCGATCACAAACATGAATAAGAGCACAAGACAAGTATCTAGGGTATAGAAACTCTCAAACTACGAGGGGAACGGAGTGGATCACGGAGATGATGATGGAGATGGTGCTGGTCTTGACGGTGGTGTTGATGGAGACTCCGGAGGGGGGATGGAGGAGCCTTCCGGAGGTGATTCTGGCGGCGTTTCCTCCCTCCGATCTTCTCGGCGGCAGCCTTCTGTCTCCTGTTTCTTGGTTTTTGTGTTTCTCCGCCGCCTCCTCGCGAAACTCCTCGGGGGACTATTTTTATAGTCGGTTTTAGGTCAAGACGAAGCCACGGAGACGAAAACGGACGGCATCGGAGCCACGAGGGGGGAGAGAGGGTGCCTCACGCGGCCACCTAATTCCCTCCTCGGACTTCCTTTTTCGCGGATCCTTGGCTCGTACGTCTTCTTCCTTCCAAATATTGAGCCCCGTAAAATCTTAGGTCATTTGGACGTCGTTTGAGTCACTGAAAGTCAAAAACATGGAAAAGGGGTTTTCTGGTTCTGCAGGGTTAATTCCAAATAAATGGGGAAACTGTGAATTATCCCCTAAAATCATTATAAAACATAAATATAACCCATATATGATGCAAATAAGTTGGAATATCAAGTAATAAAATGTAAAGTTCATGTATGCATTTTACATGCATCAACATCCCAAGCTTAACCTATACTCGTCCTCGAGTATGAAGGTGATAAAACTAACATGGACTTTGCATTTTAATCCTATCAATGGATATCAAAGATGATTACTATTGCTACATAAAGTCAAATGATTCATTCTCAAAGGAGTAGCAATATACAAGATAGATTATGAAGTGATATCAAATATTCAATGAAAGGATGTTCAATGATAATTCACAAAGTGTAACATAGAAGAAAGTACTATGGACCAAATGTATGCATAATGCAAAGTAAAAACATCCTATAATGGTCATAGAGTACTCTTGTAAATCTGAATATAAAAGGTGGACACTTTGGAAAGATAGATAAATAAGTAGAGGTAAAACATGAATAAGTTTCATCTAGCTTCCAAATGCTTCTACTTAAGTTAATGATTGCAATGTGGTATTCATTGGTGTCAAGCTCTCATTACCCCTATCATAGCATCTTGAATGGTTAAATTTAAAGTGAAAGCAAGTATGAGTAATGTGCTTGACAAAGTATGGGTTGAATGCCTCATGCCCCGTGAATACGAGTACCTACACCAACTGGCTACTCAACTCGGGTCACAAAGCAAATTCGAGTTTTAAAGTCATTGCAAGTAATAAAAGCGTCATCAAGAGCGTCAACTGGGTACCTCTTGTCTGAGGACATGGAACAAGCCCATGTCAAAATGACAAGACAAACAAACAAAATGAACAATCTCAACACCCTTTTATTTACTATTGGTATAGCTTTTTATTGTGAGGTGCATCACTGAAGGTTCACCATAGCATGTAAGTAAATTTCCACCATGAATGATGCATGGCTTAGATTAGCGGCCCAGGCGTCTCTCTAGCCATTTATACTTACTTCTCAAACTTACCAAGTTTCCACACTTATTTCGCTCAATGTTAGGCATCCATAGACAAAAGTACATGATATCAACTAAATATATAATTAAGAGCACGTTGAAAGCTTGCCATGTGACAGCACATATGAGCTAACTCCCAACCAAGACTCTTGTCAAGCCACAACTTCATAATTTTAATCACAATGGTTCATGTTTAAGTGCAATAAAAGTAAAGTGTGCATCAAGTTCGTGAGAGCTTTTTAACCAACTTTTCCCATGACAATCAATAACATAAGCATTTTAATTCAGAGGTATAGATAATACAAAATAAGATGATAAACATACTCGAAACAGCATAAAGCTAATAGGTAGATATGGTGGACTCACTGGAAAAACTTTGGTTGAAGGTGTTGGACAACAAGTTTTTGCTTGTTGGAATTTTTGGGCTAGCAAGAGGGAGAAAGTTGACCGTCTAAATGCATGCATAAGTGTCCATAGAACTAACCAATCCATGTTAAACAAAGTAAAGTAACATTCAGCATCAAAACATGAATAAAAGATAGCTCTTGATAAAACACTTGCAAATTAATACTCATTAAAAGCACATGAATCAATCATGCAACTATATGTATCTTTTTGAATCAACTCAAACATCCCTATCCCAATATTTTTAATAGCATCCAACTTAATTCAACCCAAAATTCCAGTACCTCTCCCATAAAATAAATGATAGTGATGGTCTTACGAGAAGCAAAAAAAAAAAAAAAAAAAAAAGACGCTCCAAGTTTATGCGATAGTAATGCGTTGATAGAAAAACAGAAAATAGACGTGTGCAAACCGAGAGTGTTTGGTCCAGTGGGGTGCCTTGACATCCCCAAGCTTATGGTCTTCACCATCCTTAGATAGCTCTTGGTGCATCTCCTCTAATCCCTGTGAAAAAACTTCGACACAAAATTTTCTCCCATCACTTTTCTGTGGGGTGACATTAGTAGGTACAAAAGATAGAATGCTTGCTGCAAGAAATTCATGAACATAAATTCATATTAAGTGTCCAGCAAGTGTATAATGTTGTATGCTTCCTCATAAACTCAAGTTAATCAAGAAGATTAAACTTAAAAGTTCAAAGAATGCATCAAACAAAATAGGACAGAATCTGTCCAGAAAAACAGCAGCAGCAAAACGTATTTATTTACCCTACTTAGACTTGTCCAAAAAAATCAGAAAAATTCATGCATACAGAGGATGAAAAGTTGCAACTACAGTTCAAATTTGAGATTAATCGGAGTTACAGAATAGGAATTAAAAATCATACCGTGCACAGATTCGTGCTGGAATAAAATCTCCGAATATAATGAGCAACTTTTTCAATCCAAAATAGGTAAAACTTGGCACTTTATTGAAAATTCCAGAAACTAAACGAAAAACTAAGTCTCTTGTTACAGCAATAGGACACAAAGAAAATCAAAAGTAAAAACAACCGGGTTGCCTCCCGTAAAGCGCTTTCTTTATAGCCATATAGCTAGGCTTACTTACTTGGTATCAAGATGGTTGGAGTGAGGTGGCTTGGCATCCCCAAGCTTGAATTCTTGTACTTACATGATATATGTAGAGTGAGCCTAGGGGTAACATCCCCAAGCTTGGTGTTTGTCCCTCTTGATCATTGTTCATCACCCTCAACTCTTCCACTTGAAAATTCTCTTTACACAAAACTCATCATAAAACTTGATTAGAGTGATTAGTGTCTCCATAAATTAAATCCACATAGGTACAACAAAGACATATCATGAGTTGATTCTAGACATTAGCTACTGTTACTATGGTTGTGTATTGCTCTTTGATCAATAGAACCCACAAAACACAAGTAATGAGAGTAATGCAAAATAAAGACAGAATCTGTCAAAAACTGGACAGCCCGTAAAGAGTGAATTTTCAGAGGCAGTTACGTTGCTCAAATCAGAAAATTTTGAACTAATGAAATGTGTAATAATAACTGAAGATTGCTGTCGTAAAATTTCAGGTCAAAATTCCTTTTCTGTGATTTTAACATTTTTTTTGCAGTGAAGCTTAGGAATCTGTTTTCTGGACAGCCATGATAGTCTTAATGATGCTCACATAAGAACAAGAATTGAAATGCAAAAGAGAGCATCAAGAGAAAAATATGAAACACTTTTAAGTCTAACCCACTTCCTATGCATTGGCATTTTATATATGAATAAATAGCAGCAATTTTGTGGTAACCAATGCATATAATGATCAGTAGGTTGCATTTTAAATAACATAGAAACATAAATATAAGTCTTTCTTCCTCTCTCATAATAGTTACAAGTAGTGAACCAAATTTGATAAAACAACTATTAGATTGGTGCAACTTTGCAAACTTAGGAACATATAAAGGATTATTAAAACTATCATGTAAGATATTAGCATGTTTTCCTCTCTCAAAATAATTGCAAGAAACATCATAAACATGATGGTTGTGGGTGGAATGGCTATTAGTGCAAGATAATTTCAGCCCACATATGTACTTTTCAACATATAAAAGCTTCTCCTCCATGGTGTGAATAGGAGAATTCAAAAATAAAGTAGGACTCTCATAAGTGAGAGTGTTGTCACAAGCAGCAAGTATATCATTTTTATCCTCACATAAAGTAATAACAGCTAAACATGGAGGATTATCAATAAGCATAGGTCCATCATCTAGAGTACTACCATAAAACATGTCTAAACCATACTCCTCATCATCATCAAAATTATTATCAATAATGTTATCATTAGGCATAGGTTGATATTCCTCCTCATTATTAGAATCATAAGAACAAAGTTTATCATCAACAAAAAATTTAGTGTTACCCTCATCCATAGGTGGTGAAGGTGGAAGTTCCCTCTCTTCATTCTCTAGTTATTCATCATTTTCATCATCTTCTTGGGGTAGCACGGGCATCCCAAGCTTAGGTTTTTATCCTCCTCTGCACATACTTCCTCTTCCAAGCTTATGTTTTCATCATCTTCTTCCTGCAAAACATCAGTACTTTCTTGGGCAGCTCTCTTCCTTGTGTCAACACCATAGATATTTTCATCAAATTCAACTATGGAGAGATCAAGGATAGTGGCAATCAAAACTTTAAATTGAGAAGCTATAGGGCAGGTTTCATGTTCATCAATGAAGGTGTATAATTCATAGGCTACCATAAAAATAACAAATTGCTCTACTTCTTCCATCCCTAAGTGAGCATAATTCCATGTATGATAAGTTGCAATAACATGTTCTTTATTGGAAGGGCATTGGAATTCAAAGTGTCTACAGTATTCAGAGCAACAAATTTCTTCATCATGATAATTAAGCAGCACACTAGCAATTTTATTTAGAAGCTCTATGTAGCCTCCGAATCTTTTCCCTTCATTTGATTTTCTAAATTCAGCAGCTATCATGGCGTTTTCATAATAGTTTTCCATTTTTCAAACTGAAAGCAAAACTAAACTAAATGCAAAACTGAAAGTAAACTAGAGTATATGCAAAACTGAAAATAAATATCTAGTGCAAACAAGAATAAAAACTTAAGCGCTACACTCCCCGACAACGGCGCCAGAAAATGTCTTGATACCCACAAGTATAGGGGATCGTTGAAATCTTCAATGTGTAAGTATAGTATCGATCCCACGAGGAGTAGAAGGTATAAGTATTTATCCTCTCAAATAAGAGTGTCACTTCTCTTATTACTATGCAGTAGACAAACTAAAATGATTAAATGATGCAAGAGTTTTTGGGTTTTTGGCGTAGAGTTTGCAATAAAGTAAAAAGCTAAAAATAAAATATGACAAGTGAAAGCTGTCAAAGAGAGAAAGCCCAATCCTCTATGCAGCAAGAGGACAAGCTCAAGTGTGTGTTTCTTATAAGTGGAGAACGTTCCCGAGGGCGGCATGGATATTGCTAGGCATAGAGATTTATTAAACAACACGTTGAATATCTTGTCAAGTTTTAATCTTCTTTGGACGGAGCCATTGTTAGGTATAGCTAAATAAATAAACTAAACCCCTTATGATGATCATGTGGCCAAGTAAATGACTGCACAAGAATTATTAAGAGATAAAGTCCCACCATAGCATTACACTCTAAGGTCCCCGATATTAATACCCTCATAATGCAACTTCATGACTCGGTCTCAGGTTTACATGTCCCCCCAAGTCTCCCTCAATTCATTACACTACGGTGTTCTCCTATGAGCCCATATAGGTGAAGTGTTGTGCAGTCGACGTTCGCACAACACCATCATAGAATCACATAAAAAGATAAACACTAGACAAAATACCAACACATGTCATATATAAATCATTGCCAATTCATCCTATGCCCTCAGGAACATACGGGAACTACTCTCAACATGCAAACATGATGATATTCAGTGGCACAAATGGTACAACACAATCTGAAAATATAACTTCACCTCCAAATAATGACAAGTACTCGATCACAAACATGAATAAGAGCACAAGACAAGTATCTAGGGTATAGCAACTCTCAAACTACGAGGGGAACGGAGTGGATCACGGAGATGATGATGGAGATGGTGCTGGTCTTGACGGTGGTGTTGATGGAGACTCGGAGGGGGGATGGAGGAGCCTTCCGGAGGTGATTCCGGCGGCGTTTTCCCCCCTCCGATCTTCTCCGGCGGCAGCCTTCTGTCTCCTGTTTCTTGGTTTTTGTGTTTCTCCGCCGCCTCCTCGCGAAACTCCTCGGGGGACTATTTTTATAGTCGGTTTTAGGTCAAGACGAAGCCACGGAGACGAAAACATACGGCATCGGAGCCACGAGGGGGGAGAGAGGGTGCCTCACGCGGCAGGGAATCTGGCCGCGTGGGACCACCTAATTCCCTCCTCGGACTTCCTTTTTCGCGATCCTTGGCTCGTACGTCTTCTTCCTTCCAAATATTGAGCCCCGTAAAATCTTAGGTCATTTGGACGTCGTTTGAGTCACTGAAAGTCAAAAACATGGAAAAAGGGGTTTTCTGGTTCTGCAGGGTTAATTCCAAATAAATGGGGAAACTGTGAATTATCCCCTAAAATCATTATAAAACATAAATATAACCCATATATGATGCAAATAAGTTGGAATATCAAGTAATAAAATGTAAAGTTCATGTATGCATTTTACATGCATCACTTACGACTTGCGTTTGAAAGGATGAGGAAGTACGGATTCATGAATCTGAAGTGCGCCTTTGGTGTGTCGGCTGGGAGGTTTCTGGGCTTCATCATACATGAGCGTGGCATAGAGATTGATCCACAGAAGATTGAAGCCATCTAGAAAGTGCAAGCTCCGACTTGCAAAAAGGAGATGCAGAGGTTCCTTGGCAAGGTGAATTATGTGAGACGATTTATTGCTAACTTGTCTGGGAAGGTTGATGCATTTACTCAGATCTTCGGCTTAAGAACGACGATGAATTCACTTGAGGGGTAAGGCAGCAAGAGGCATTTGATAAGATTAAAATCTGTTTATCTACTCCTCCGGTTCTAAGAGCACCGGTTCGTGGTCAGCCGTTCCAACTTTATATTGCTGCCGAGGAGACGGTGATTGGAGCCGCCTTAACCCAAGAAGCCGATGGGAAGGAATATGTTATCACATATCTGAGTCGGCGTTTGCTGGATGCCAAATCAAGGTACAACTTTGTGGAGAGGTTGTGCTGTCTCTTTATTACGACAGCACCAAGCTTCGTCATTATCTTCTATCTAGCAAGTGCAAAGTTTTTGCTCAAACCGATGTTCTCAAACACATGATACAAAAGCCGATTCTTAGTGGACGAATCGGCAATTGGGCATATGGGTTGATCAAGTATGATTTGGCATATGAATCTCTCAAATCTATGAAAGGCCAAATCATAGCCGACTTCGTTGTTGAACATCGGATTGACCTGGAGCAAGAAGCCGACTTAAACATTGTGTCGGCTGTACCGTGGAGGCTTTACTTTGACGGCTCAGTTTGCAATGGCGGACAAGGAGTTGGTGTTGCTTATATTTCGCCTCATGGTACTGTGTTTGAAGCCTCCAGTCGAGTTGATTATTTTTGTACTAACAATCAAGCCAAATACGAAACACTTCTATTCGGGCTTGAGCTTTTAGTCGATGCAGGGGTTAATCATGTGGAAGCATACAGATTCGTTACTTATTGTCCAGCAAGTGGCAAAGGTTTTTCAATGCAATGACGAATTGCTCAATGTGTACCTCGACAAGTGCCTGGACGTTATATCAACCTTGGATTACTTCACTATATCTCATGTGTCCAGACATGACAATTGGCTCGCTAACGAGTTAGCACAGCAGGCATCGGGTTATCATGCCAGCAGGGGCATATTCTTTATTGCAGAAAAGCCGGTGCTGGTTGCTGTCAACTCTGGTGAGGCTGGGGAAGAAGCCGGCTTAGTTAAGTTGGCTACTGAAAAATTCTGGCGGAAGCCGGATAATTGACTGGAGGACGCCCATCATTGATTATCTCCAAATCCAAGTCGGAAAACAGATAGGGCTATTCGGCGTTTAGCTCTCAAATATACATTAGTCGACAATGACTTATATCGCCGAACAGCTAATGGTCTTCTTCTAAAGTGCTTGAATGAAGATCAATCTCGAGTCGCCATGGGAGAAGTACATGACGGCTTGTGTGGAACACATCAGTCGGCTCACAAGATGAAATGGATGCTCCAGCGAGCCGGATTTTATTGGCCAACAATGATCAATGACTGCTTCAAGTACTACAAAGGGTGCGAAGCCTGCCAGAAGTTCGGGGACATTCAGTTGGTGCCGGCTTCCAAGCTTAATCCTATCATAAAGCCGTGGCCTTTATGGGGTTGGGCGCTTGACTTTGTCGGCATGATCCACCCGGCTTCTTCAAGGGGGCATCGGTTTGTGTTAGTTGCCACAGATTATTTCACCAAGTGGTCTGAAGCAGTTCCTCTTAGGAACATGACCCACAAGGAGGTAATTCAATTTATTACTGAGCACATTGTCCACAGGTTCGGCATCCCGCAAACTCTTACTACAGATCAAGGCACATCTTTTATGGCTAAAGAGGTCAAGCAATTTGCCGAATCACTAGGGATCAAAATGCTCAATTCATCTCCGTATTATGGTCAAGCCAATGGACAAGCCGAATCTAGCTACAAGATCTTGATCAAATTGATTAAGAAGAAAGTACAGGACTACCCAAGGCGGTGGCATGAAGTACTGTCCGAAGCATTGTGGGCTCATAGAATCTCAAGGCACGGAGCTACCAGGTGACTCCTTTTGAGTTAGTATATGGGCAAGAGGCCATCTTACCGGTGGAGGTGAATCTGGCGCCTTAAGGTTTGCAAACAGAATGATTTGTCGGCTGAGGATTACCACGACTTGATGATGGACAACATATGAAGTAGCCAACAAAAGGATGATAGCCTTGAAGGACATCGAGAAGGAGAAGTTGTGGGTGGCAAAATCTTACAACAAAAAAGTCTGGCTTAAGGACTTTCAAATCGGTAACTTAGTATGGAAGGTAATACTGCCAGTCGGCTCTAAAAGCCGGAAATTCGGCAAATGGTCACCAAGTTGGGAAGGACCGCTGCGAGTCACGAGGATAGTACCCGGCAACTCTTATCTAGTGGAGACTCTGGAAGGAAGCATGCTTCCTCGAGCTATCAATTGGCGTTACTTAAAAAAATTCCACCCAAGTGTGGGCAATCCGCCTAAATCGCACTTATGGCCGATATACGATATATCGCCCTTAGAACATATGGCCGATGAGCTTAAGCATCGCCCTTAGTCCAAAACTCTACATGGAGAATTTTGTAGCATGCAAGCTCTGCCAGAAAATAGGGGGGCATGTGTTAGCAGCCATTTTTGGCAGGTGGCCAAATCTGGCTTTGGAAGCAACTCGGGAAGATTTGGCAACCCGGAAAGGCGGAAGCTGGAAAGATGCAATCCGAAAAGGTGGAAGCCCAGGAAGGCGGCATCCCCGAGGAGGCGGTGAGTCAAAGAGATTTGGCGGCTCAAAGGAGGCAATTCAAGCTAAGCGCAGGGGAGAAGTGCTACAATAGAAGGTTCCAGAAGCTGCGTTTTAACAAGCCAGATGTGGGGAGTGACAGATGCCAGAAAGCCAGAAGACAAGCCGGATCCAGCACGAAGCAAAGCAAGTTCGAATCCAACATGGAAGGACAAAGGCGGTTCCAGAGGAGCCAAAGACGGACGCTTGGGTCCGGGTCTAGTACGAAGCCGGCCGACAATTTGCCTTGTTTGGAGCTAGAATTCGACTTAGAATACCAGTTGTAATCCTTGTAGAAGTCTAAAACTTGTACGGGAAGTCCAGCCGCCTCATACATACATATGTAAGAGGTGATGGCCGATTGAAATTAAGCAAAACAATCGACACGTATCAATACAATCTACTTTTTACCCTCAATACCCTTGTCCCTACTTCCGTTATTTGGCGACTTCATGTGAGTTCATCAAATACCGACAACCGAGCTGAGAGCGGTCAAATCCGGCTTAGTTCAACCAATCATCGCCGGAATCTCCGACGGGGTCCCTCCCGAGGAACTGGGGCGTCTGGTCTAAAAAGCGCCGTCTTACTGTCTTGCGTATCGCGCTGGAAGCCGGACTCCCGCGGGACGTGTTGCGGAGTATCTCCCCCGGCTTCGCGGCTACGCGAGGACATGTTCGTGTGTCGCGTTTCTAACGTAACACTTTTCTATCTATTTTTGGCTGAAATATTCCTAAACTTGTAAAATTCATATCTTTTGATCTGCTTATCCAAACTTAGCAAATAATATATCCCTGAAATCGCTGGAACATGGAGAACACAGTGGCAACAGTAAATTTTAGTTTTCAAATGTTAAATTATTCAAATTTCAAATGACTGATTTGAGTAATTTTGGTATAACTTTAATTCTATAGTTTCCTTTTTATTTGATTCTTGTTGCAAATGAAAAATATTGAAATTCTCCATCTAGTAGCACTTCTGTATAAATTAATTGGGATTATTTATTGTAGATAAATTCAAATTTGAAATCAGACCTTTTATGCCATATCTCGCAATCTATAAACTATATTCTATTAATTCTTTTCCTATGGTTTAGATTGACCATTTGTATCTAGTAGTACCATTAATACCTTATATCACACAATTTAACTTATGCCATTAGAATTTGAAATTTAAACTACCAAAGCCATGCCTTGCAAACAATAAACACAATAACATTGATTATTTTTGTATATTGAATCATGAGATGAACATTAACCAAAGAATTGATAATATTAAATTATTTGGTTTGTGGTTGTTATGTGTTATTTGGATTTTGGATTGTCTATTTATTGTGGTTTATTTTAACGTATAGATTGTGCGGAGTGCAACCGTGTGTTTGTGAGAAAGTGTACGATCATCAACGACAAAAAGGCAAGTTCACTTTGATCATGATCTCAAATATTTTCCTGTGCGGTTAGATGTTTTCGTAGAATGACTGAATAGGATGATCTATTGTATTTATCGATGACATGAGACCAAGGTAGGATAGCCATATGTTTTACATGAATTGATTTCTTCGTCATCGTCGTATTGTTGTTTGCGTAGCTATGCTGTATAGATACGTAGGTGGGAATTCATGTTACGAGTAGGAGCACAATTGAGTCATGGTGTGTCCTTAGAAATGATTTGGCACACCACAGAGTCATGGTGTGTCCTTATAAACGATTTGGCGCACCATGGTGTGTCCTTAAGACGATTAGAAACACCACGGAGTCATGGTGTAGATGAGAAGCACCACAGAGTCATGGTGTGGATTAAAGCACCACGAAGTCATGGTGTAGGTTGGGAGTACCACTGAGTCATGGTGCGCCTTGGAAATGATTAGTAGACCCACGGAGACATCGTGTCCTTACGAATGATTAGAAACACTTTGGAGGTTACTGGATTAAAATTTATTTGGAAATGAAAGGACTATAAAAACTTTGTTAGTGAATCTTGCCAATACATTCAATGTATTGACCATTCGTGGCTGCAACGTTTCATGTTGCAGGTTATTCTATCGATGAGTAAGAATACATAGGTCGCGAGTCTCCACTCTGCATGTTCGCCTGTGACGTTGATGGAACTTTGAAGATTGTCTACTTGGTTTATGCTAGCCATGAACTATGCAACTTGTAATATCATATAACTTCTGGATCATATGCTGTAATAAAGATGAATTGTTATTTCTGTTATTTCATCGAAACTGTGTGTGCTAGCGAATCGATCCAGGGACTAGTACTGTAAGCACCAAGACTTTGGTTCCTACCAGGTCCGGGTCGCTTCAATATATAGGGCCCTCAATCCTGCAACACACCATATCTCCTCCGCCTTGAGCAGCACTACTCTACTCTCCGGCAGGTAGGCGGCTCCCTCTCCTGCGTCTACGTATGTATTTTTTGAAGGGGTGGTCGTTTTGCATGAAACCATCCACGAACTTCACCGGAAAAAATGGATGGTGTCCTCTTTAAAATTGATTTTGAAAAGTCATATGATAAAGTTAAATGGCCCTGCTTGCAACAAGTTTTGCGAATAAAAGATTTCGACCTAAAGTGGTGCGAATTGATTGCAAAATTTGTCCAAGGAGGAAGTGTTGGAATTAGAGTCAATGATGACATTGGGCACTATTTCCAAACTAGAAAACGTTTAAGACAGGGGGATCCGACGTCTCCAATGTTGTTCAACATTGTTGCCGATATGCTGGCAATTCTCATTGCAAGGGAAAAATATGCTGGTCAGGTAGGCGGCCTCATACCCATCTAGTTGAGGGCTGGGTTTCGATTCTACAATATGCGGATGACACAATTCTTTTCATGGAACACGACTTAGAGAAAGCCGTTAACATGAAACTAATTTTGTGCATTTTTTAGCAGCTATCTGGTCTCAAGATAAATTTCCACAAAAGTGAGATTTTTTGTTTGATAAGGCAAAGGAGGAGGAACAACACTACAAGAAGCTATTCGGCTGCGAGTCTAGAGCCCTACCTTTCAAGTACCTTGGGGGTACCAATCCATTATAGAAAACTACGTAATTCTGAATGGAATCCAGTCGAAAGTCGCTTCGAAGGGAAGCTAGAATGCTGGCAAGGCAAGTTGCTCTCATATGGGGATCGACTTGTCCTGATAAATTTCGTTCTGACAAGTTTACCGATGTTTATGCTATCGTTTCTCAAAATACCTAAAGGGGTAAGGAAACGGCTTGACTTTTACAGATCAAGATTTTTCTGGCAAAGAAATGAAAACAAAAAGAAAGATCGGTTGACCAAATGAAATATTATTTGTCGACTCAAAGATCAGAGGGGGTTTAGGTGTTGAAATGCTTGAACTTAAAAATAAGTGTTTACTCAGCAAATGGCAGTTTAAATTACTAAATGAGAAAGGTGTGTGGTAAGAGTTGCAACGAAACAAGTATCTAGTGAATAAAACTTTATCTCAAGTTCAGGCGAAACCCACAGACTCTCCTTTTTGGAAAGGCCTCATGCGTGTTAAGGAGGATTTCTTTAGCCGAGGCTTTTTCAAAATTGGAAATGGGACGAGCACCCGGTTTTGGGAAGATATTTGGCTTGGGAACATAGTACAACGGAAAGACGTTTCCGTATCCGGTGTGTTATCCCACAATCCTCTAAACATTGGTTTCAGAAGGGTTTTGTCTGGTAATTAGTGGATCGCGTGGTTGCACTTATGCCAACGATTCATCTTTTAGCTGAACCAGATAATTTTGTTCGGAAACTCACATCCACTGGTGTCTTCTCGGTGAAATCTATGTATGGTTACGTCATGAATGGTCACACTAGGTTTCTACGCAAATATTTGTGGAAGTTAAAAATTCCCCTCAAGATAAAAATATTTATATGTATTCTAACCAGAAAAGTTTTGCTTACCAAAAATAACCTGTCAAAAAGGAATTGGCATGGATGTAATAAATGTTGCTTTTGTGATTATGAGGAAACTATTGAGCATTGATACGTCTCAAACGTATCTATAATTTTTGATGTTCCATGCATGTTTTATATCAATTGCCACATGTTTTATATACACTTTATATCATTTTTATACATTTTCTGGGACTAACCTATTAACAAGATGCCACATGCCAGTTCCTGTTTTCTGCTGTTTTTGTATTCCAGAAAATCTAGTCTGGAAATACTCTCGGAATTGGACGAAAATTTACGGAGGCCCCTATTTTATCAGAAGACACCTGGAGTCCGAAGGAGAGACGAAGTGGAGCCACGAGGGCTCCACACGTGGGCTCGGCGCGGCCAAGGGCCCACCGGTGCCCAGGGGTGGTGTCGCCTCCTCGTGCACCGCCTCGCGACGCCCTTTGGACTATATATTGCCCCTGACCTAAAACTCACAGAAGAATCGACGATTTCTCCAGAAAAGTTCCAGAGCTCCGCCGCCATCCAAAACCCTAATTCGGGGGACATAAGTCTCTATTTCGGCACCTTGCCGGGACGGGGAATTGCCCCCGGAGCCATCTCCATCGACGCCATCGCCTCCATCATCATCGGGGCTGAGGGCTCTACCGGTAGCTATGTGGTTTATCTCTCTCTCCCATGGTGTGATCTTTATGTGATCATGAGATTTGTAATCTAGTTGAATCCATAGATGTTACTCTTCATTATCTTATATGCTACTTGAGTGGTTTTATTAATGTAAACTCCGGAGTCACCTTTGTCCCACGGTGCGAAGTTGACAGTGTGCGCACCGTGTGTGGCTCTTAGGCTAAAGATTACAGGAATACTTATCATGAGTTATTATTTGCGTTGGATGTCTCTATGAAATTGTGGTGTTTGTCTAGTACTATTTAGGGCGCTCAAGTTGACAGTGTGGGGTTCCCTAGATGTGGAATGCGACTTTAAGGTGTGCTGTTATAGCCCTACGCAGTGGATTGGTGTTTGTTATCCAACGAGAGAATAATTCAGACTAGCATAGTGAAGAGGAAATATCTATGTATTCAATTATATTATTATTGTTGAGAGTGTCCACTAGTGAAAGTATGATCCCTAGGCCTTGTTTCTAAGCATTGAAACACCGTTTACAACCAGTTCTGCTACATGTTTGCTTGCTGCCATTTTTTATTTCAGATTGCAATTACTTATAATCATCCATATTACTTGTATTTTAATATCTCTTCGTCGAACTAGTGCACCTACACACCTGACAAGTGTATTGGGTGTGTTGGGGACATAAGAGACTTCTTGTATCTTAATTGCAGGGTTGCTTGAGAGGGATATCTTTGACCTCTACCTCCCTGAGTTCGATAAACCTTGGGTGATTCACTTAAGGGAAACTTGCTGCTGTTCTACAAACCTCTGCACTTGGAGGCCCAACTGAAAGTGCATGTGTTGCCCCATGTGTGGTTTTGGTAATTAATGACAATCCTTATGGACTAATGTTTGCATTGAGATATTCTTGTAGATCTTGTCCATAGGAAAAGATTGGAGTTCATATGTTGGACTCTAGAAGATTACATGATGATCAATGCTCTATTCAAGGGTTTATATGAAGAATGGTCATGTGTAGAGTTGAGCATATTGCAAGCATGTCTTGAAGGATTCAAGACATCATCTTTGTGAAGATAGAGAAGATTATGAAGTGCAAGTTCAATATGATCTTTCTCGGAAGATATCATTTGATTGAAGCTTGCAATGGATACATGAAGACGGAGCTTAGCGAGGCTCTCCCATAATGGTGTATGGGGGAGTATTTGGAGAAGTCTTCATCAAGCATGTGCTAGCAAGCGCAATCAAGAAAGGTGGTCCACTTGAAGAGATCAAGATCGTCATCATCTAGCTCAAGTGGAATGCGCAAGGCAAAGGTATGATCTTGATAGGGTTTCTATTTTACCGGTCTCGTGGTTAGTGGGAGACCGGGTTTAGGATAGACGGCGTACTATCAAGAGGGGCTCTCAAATGAGTAACTTGATCGCATCTTTGTGGAGAGCTCAAACCTTTGCATACTTGGCATTATCATCTTTCTTGGTTTTTATTTGGCTTTTATCCATGTGAGAATTTAGAGCTTGTGTTCATCTCCATACGAAGATCTAGTTCATCAAAAACGGATTCCATTTGAATTTAGAGAATTTATTTGGCTTTTATCCATGTTGGAGGTTTTACCGGTTCGTCTTTTGTAGAGAGGTCAAACTCTCCTCTTGTGTTCTCCTCCTCACATGATGGAGTATGATGTGAATATGCATGATCTTGTAGTGCTTGTGGTTACCTTCGGAACAAGCCCAAGATCATAGAAAACGGAGTCCGGATGAAAAACTTGTTGCGTTCTCGGTGTTGGAAATATTACCTGTCCTCCTCGAGATAAGGTCCACACCTTCCATGTGTGGTATCTCCTCTATATTTGTGACCCTTAATATTTCCAACACCAAGAATGCAACAAGTTTTGCTCTTGTCGTTACCTTTCCAACGCAATTGGATTCACCTATTTTGGAGTTCAAACGAGAAAGTTATTGCATTTCAGGATTTGCAGTTTCACTGCTTTCAGGCTGGAGTCTCCGGTCTTCTGGACCGGAGTCTCCGGTCCTTGGGTTTCCCTGTCGAAGTTTTTGGAGGTTCAGCTCCTGGCCTAGGCCGGAGTATCCGGCCATTGGGCCGGAGTCTCCGCCCCTGGTCCGGAGTCTCCGGCCTCTGTGGCCGGAATCTCTGCCCGAGCTGCTCCGTGGCTGGTTGTGGTTCACCCCCTGGTGGGGGCCAGAGTTTCCGGCCCCAGGGGGCCAGAGTTTTCGTCCCAGGCCGGAGTATCCGGTCACTTGGACCGGAGACTCAGGTGTCAAGCTGGCTGCAACGGCTCTTTTTCTGGGAGGGGTATAAATACCCCTCCACCTACCTCCAGCCAGCTAGTTCTGCCCAACACGATTTGCTTTCTCTCTCCTTCATTGTTGCAAGCTCAAAACTACAAGATCTCCCAATCCCTCCACCCAAACTTGTTGATCTTTGGAGGATTGAAGGAGGAGACCTAGATCTACATTTCCACCAAGCAGTTTCTCCTCTAAGTGAGTGGAACCCTTTCGATCTAGTTCTTGAAGTTCCATTTGTTGTGTTCTTCTTTGTTCTTCCTCTCTTCTCCCCCCATAAGCATTAGTTGCTTGTGGTGGGATTCGAGAGTGAAGGATTTGAGCCTTGTGCTCTTGCCTTTTGCATTTGGTGCATCGGTGTGCTCTCCACGAGGATTCGTGGAAGTTGAAAGCTTGTGAACTTGTTACTCTTGGGTCTTTGGACCCTAGACGCCCGCGTGGTGGTTGAGACCCTTGGTGGTCACTTGTAGCTGTTCGGGAGCCCCCAATCCCGTTGTGGGTTGTGCCCCGGATCGTTGTTCAAAGGCTCCGGATTTCCGCCTCGAAGGATTCCGATAGTGGAAGGTGAACCAAACCTTTGTGCTGCGGTTCATCGGAGAATAGGGTGAGCCTTTGTGGCGTTGAGATCGACCTTTGTGGTGTCTCACACCTCTCCAACGAGACGTACTCCCCTAAAAAGGAGAGGAACTCGGGAATACATCCTCGTCTCCGCGTGCCTCAGTTATTTCTTTACTCGAGCTCTTTACTTATGCACTTTATATTGTGATAGCCTTCGTGCTTGAAGTATTCTTGTTGCTATCACCTTGTTGCTTGTCTTGCTTAGCATAAGTTGTTGGTGCACATCGGTGAACCTAGTTTACTTAGGTTCTTGGCTTGTTAATTTAAACACCTAGTTTTATTCCGCAATTAGCAAGCCTAAACCGGAAAAGTTTTAATCGCCTATTCACCCCCCCCCCCCCCCCCCTCAAGGCGACATCCTTGTCCTTTCACCAAGACTGTCTACAAGAATAGAAGCGTGTGTAGACATCAAGCATCTATTTTTAAAATATCCATTTGCTCGTATTGTGTGGCATATTGTGTATATGACTTACAATATTCCTCTACCAACCAATATAACAAATATGTTTGGGAATTTGTTAAATAGAATTGATAAGTAAACCAAGACTAGAATACGTTTTGGTGTATCTGCCTTATGTTGGTTTCTATGGAGATGTAGGAACAACATTGTGTTTAAAAACGCTGGATCTTCCCACTTTTTTGTAGGTTATTCATATGGCTTCCCATTGGATACATCTATGGTCTTTCCTTCTCCCGCCGGATTTGCGGGAACTTATGGCTATTGGATGCAACCGTGTGCTGACGGTCGCTCAGGATATCTACAGCATGGCTGGCTTGCGGTACACTAGCAGATTACAGAATGGATAGATGTATTATGCTCATTCTGTTTCGCTGGCTTATTCATGTATCGACTTTGTGTGATCTGTGAATTGTAATATTTTGAATGATGAACTTCGTAATAAAATTGGCTGTGTGCATCGATCGATGCAGAGGCCGGGGTAGTCCCCATTTTGAAAAAACAACATATACGTGACAATAGGATGTTCGGGTCTAAGAGCGAACGGGCCCATCAGACAGTCTCACGGGTGGGATCCAGGCGCGCGGAAAGCGAACGAAGGCAAGAAAATTTTGAACCGGAAAAGATGGCTGTGATTGACTGCAAGGCTCGATCGGATGGCCCCAAAGCCCAAATCGCTGAGAAACGTCCCAACATGCCTATGGTTCTTATCTTTAGATGCAAATTTCAGGCCGGGCTCAGGGCGGCAGCGTACAGATCGAGCGGGATGTGGTTGGGGCCAGGATGAGGCGGCATCAAAGAAGACGAGTAGGGTTCACGGAAGGGGTGGCGGGGATGATTTGATTCCGCTTCAAACACATAAGCAAGTCCAGCCACCTCACCCTTCCACACATTCGAACATAACCAAGGGCCCGTGTCCCTAGAAACCTCCATGTAAATAAAGGTTGAAATAAAAAATAGAAATTTAAAATTTAAAAATAAAGGTAAGAAATAGACACATAACTGGCCGGAAAGAGAATTAAAAGGAGAAAAAAATCACATCGGAACATGGGCCTACCACCGACACGTGAGAGACAAGTTTTGCCGGTCTATCCATCGAGTTGCTGGGGTTCTTTTCCTGTTCCTATATCCTAACGTGGATTCTTTACTTGATCTAGCAGGTTTGGTCTTTATTGAGTAGCGGGTGTATTAAATCACGCACGTCGCATTGTCATAATTATTCTCCCCAACGCAACTCTCTTCTCTCGCTCCACTTGAGTTTTACCAGTTGCAGCCGGTGGATAATCGTTCGCCTCACGTTGATTTGTGCGATGTAAGCTCTACTTCTCGTGTCTTGGTTTTTTATGTTTATCCTTTTTATCACGTGATCGGGGTAATGCGGGGGGAGTTGATTGATAAAATTCATCGGTTGAGATCTATTAATAGTCCCGTCGTATACTTTTAATATATAATAGATCTCACACGTAGAAAGAGTCCACTTTGTATTGCATGTTGTTGTTGTTGTACTTAATCATCATGTAGAACCTCACACCGGCACACGGAGTAGGTGTATACATATATACTCCATATATATTAGTATATATTTTTATTCCCATTAAAAATAGATACATGCATATAATGTGAATAAACATGGAAACATTGACATTTTCATCGCTGTTTTTGTTATTGTATCCATTCCAGCGGATAGGCAATCAATGGCAGGAGGAATAGAGGTGTTAGTGGTGTTTTGGAGAGAATGGGCGATCCAAGCGCTGGTGCTGCTAAGCCTCGCACTGCAGGTCATTCTCCTCATCACGGCTTCGATCCGTCATCGCAAAGACTCCGTTGTGCTAAGAGCCATCGTTTGGTCAGCGTACCTGCTGGCCGACACGACGGCGATATACACTCTCGGCCACATGTCCGTGAGCAGCAGCAAGTGGTTGCCTGAGCAGCAGCTGATGGCTTTCTGGGCGCCGTTCCTGCTACTGCACCTTGGCGGCCAGGACAACATCACGTCCTACTCCATCGAGGACAACCGGCTGTGGCTGCGGCATCTGCAGACCTTCGCGGTGCAGGTACTGGCAGCTGGCTATATCCTCTACGAGTCCTCCATCGTGGCTCGCCGGACCTTGCTCGTCCGGCTGCTATCCTCATGTTTGTGGCAGGTGTTATCAAGTACGGGGAGAGAGTATGGGCGCTCAACTGCGCTAGCAGTAGTAACCTATCGGGCAAGAATTACCAGAGTTTTGGCAGGGTGCGTATCGGGCATGCCTGGTTCTTGTCGGCATCTCGTGTCGCCCATGTTGAAAGTTATGTTTTTAGCTCACAAGCTATTAAATATCCCTTTACATTTGTTGAAGGGTCCGTTGCCTATTTTAGCAATTGACATGAATTTCATAGGGTTCGGTGATAATTGGGAGGAAATGTACCGGGTGGCCGAGGTGCAGCTCTCGCTCATGTACGAGGTCTTCTACAGCAAGGCCCCGGTGATCCACACTTGGTACGGGTACTGCATCCGTGTCATCTCGCCGATGGCGGCCACTGTCGCTGCATTACTGGTGTTCCGTCAATTCAGTGAGAAAGATGGTTACTACTACTACAACAGGCTAGATGTCACTGCCACCTATGTTTTGCTGGCTGGTGCCGTCGTCCTGGAGATCACATCATTGCTGCGAGCCATGTTCTCCAGCTGGGCTCAAGCGGAGCTCGCACCATCTGACAGTACCTGTGTTTGTAGCTCATTGCTTTTGCGTGTGCTTACCTTTGTCCGCAATCTCGTGACATGTGCAAAGCGGAAGGCAGGAATGCCAATAAGGTATTGGTCGGGCTCCATGGGGCAACACAACTTTATCCACCTGTGCACCCACAGCAGGGACAGTCGAAGCAGCAAAGTCGCAAGATGGATGGGACGTGAGGACTGGTGGAACACACTGGTCTACACATCGTCCACCCTGTCCCGGCAAATTTCAGCCAGCTGCTTGAGAAACAACTGCAGCTAAGCGTGGGCGTCAGCAACGAGAGCCCGGATCACATCAAGAACTCACGGGGCCGGGCAGTGCTGAAGCGGATGGGATGGCACGAGGAACTGGCCTGGAGTGTGGACATCCAACTGGAAGAGAGCATCCTCGTGTGGCACGTCGCCACTCATGTCTACCTTAGTTGGTACGATGAGAGACACTCGAGTCGGCCGAATCTTGCTGAGGCGATCCAAGTGCTCTCCAACTACATGATTTGCCTGCTTGCCGCACGTCCCTACATGCTGCCTGACAATGCTAGTCGCCAGAGGTATGTGGAATTGTGCAACAAGGTGATCAATCATCTCCAATACAGCTCGGCTGAGCATCTGGTCAGGTTAATACGGGAGAACGGGGAAAGGCTCAACACTACTGGCCCTCCGGCGCCACATTCGACAAGGAGATCACAAGAGGATTTAACATTCGACAGAGCATCTCTTCTTGGTGCAAAGCTGATCATCAAGGAGTCTTCTCACATGCTGGACCTCATCTCCCAAGTGTGGATGGAGATGCTGTGCTACGTGAGCTATCGGTGCAGAGCAGAGTCCCATGCCAGACGGCTCAGCGACGGCGGAGAGATCATGACCATCGTTGCTATTCTGATGGAATACATGAGAACGGATTTGTACAAGGATATTGCACGCCTCCGCCCATCCCGTGCATGTACATGACCAACACGTCTGTTTCTCCAACAGTGTTTTATTTTGTTAAATCACATCGGACATCTATGTACTACTTTTAATTTGTTCAATGTCAAAGTTTCCACCGCATAACTATATTGTCTTTTTTTGTGTGTGTCAAGGACTCAAGGTAGACTGAAATATTGATTCCCGCAAAAAAAAGGTAGACTGAAATATGAAACAATATAGTTGATATATAAAGCAGGTCCATACTCTGCCTCTTGCATGGTCAACGTATAAGCAACAAATAGGAAGCCTTTTTCCTGCGACCACGGGTAGCACAGGCACAGCACAGCACATTGACGGCGCTCTGCCTGATGGAGTCTCCAGAGGCACATCGACAGCCACACTGCCACAGCCGGCCATGCCAATGCAGCAGCAAAAGTCTCATGATCGACACATGCTGCCGCGTTTTAAAAAGCATGCCAGCAGGCAGCAGCGAACTCCACGGAGCTGCATCGTGCGGCGTCTCGAACTGCCGACTAATTAGCAAGCATGGCGAACATTCATGAATACTCAAAAGGATAGCTCCCTCCAGTACAACGGCAACAACTCTGACAGGAAATCAAGCTTAAATACAGACCAGCATAGATAACTGATCAAATTCTCATCTGAATCGAATGGAAAAAACAACCGTATCGCCGTCATCGATTGCTGGAAAAACATCCTACAATGATCAAGATGCATAATCTATTTTCAAGTATTCCTAGCCCAGATTTTGTTAGAGCTTGGTTCAGTTCAAGCAATCTCAAAAAGTGATTCTGTAAGTTACAAATAGTACAAAATTTTCTGAAACGATCCTAAAGAACCCAGATCGGCGATGCCGCTGTCTATCATCTAATCAACTTTGTTTCGAGTTGAATGGGTCGTGCTGGCGACCCCGTTGTCGACATTGCCAGTGGTCCCTGAAGAACCAAGAGATTCATTAGCCGGTGGCGGCATCATGTAGGCTGGGACTGGCATCTTCGAGGGACCCCTCGTGCATCCATCCTTCTGGTTGTCCGATCTCGCACTATATGCACCTCTTGTACCGAGAGATTCGACTAATCCGTAAGTTCAACGAAAGGTCAATTTTAAATCTTAAACTTGTAGAGGTTAGACAAATTGAACCCTGAACTTAAAATTCTAGTCGTGTTGGCACACTGAACATGTGAATCCTGGTCTAAATCGAGCCATAAACATGTTTGGGGCACCGGGAATGCGACAATCGCAGTCGGGATTGCAGGCTACTCTCACTTACATGCGGATCCTACTTGTAAGACCCTTCCTCCTTAATCTTCCTCTCCCTCCTCTCAATGTCTCGATTCCGTTTGAGATTTTTTTTCTATAGTGGAAAACTGGCCAATAGACCGGGATTAACAAATTTAGTGTGCCATCATCCAGGATTTCAAATTCAAGGTTCGATTTGTCTCAATCCACGAATTCAAGGTTTACAATGGACCTTTTCCTAAGTTTAAGGCTACCCACTACACCACGTCCACAAATCAGCGGCACTTTGTTTGAGGCAGTTTCTGAACTGCCGCAAATCTCTTTTTTAGACGGCACTTTTTAGTAATTGCTGCTAATTGTATCGTAATAGAAGGCAGTTTCACAAAGTGCCGTAGATAATTTGCTTAATTAACGGCATTTTTTTGTAACTGCCGATAATAATGTCTAATTGACGACAGTTTAGCAAAATGCCGCGGAGAGTTGTCCAATTAACGGCACTTTCGCAATATGCCTCAGAAGTTGAAGCGATTCGCGGTTTGGAAAGTGCCGGCAATGTTTGCATCAGTACCGGCAGTTTGGAAAGTGCCGGCAAGGATTAGAGGCATTGTGAGAACTACAGAACGCGTAACAGCAGCACTTTGCAGTAATCTTTGTTCGTTTTGCGAATAGCCCCTTGGAAAGAATTCACTTACCCAGAGAGGTTCACCTCTCTCACTGTCAGGGACACATTGCCTAACGTGCAGCCTCCTTCTCATTATCTTCCTCTGGCGATGCGCCGCCGCCGCCTGTCGCTCTGGCCGTCGCCGGCCCTCTCCCGCCCCGCCGTCCCATCGGCGCAGCCGTGCCCCGATACTAGCCGCTGATTCTCCCTCCGGCTTGACGCCTCCCCGATCTCGGGTGCGTGCCCGCGGCTAAACCTAGCCTCGGGTGTGGCTCGGTCGCCGTCGCGATTCACGCACCACCGCGCCTCTGGCTGCGCCTCGTCGCCGTCTACGGGTACTCCTAGAGCCCCTTCTCGACCACGCCGCCTCGGCCTCTTCTTGGACCCTCGCGCCGCTCGATTTCCTGGTGATCTGGTGGTGCTGCTGGATTGTGCAATGATTGATGTGGTGGTGTGGCCATGGTGTGGTCATCCGACTCGTCTTCTCCTTTTTTCTCACCGGATCCCTCACGGCGTACTTGCAATCCTTCACGGCGCGCTGCTAGCCCTCTCCTTCTTCCTCGCCCGAGCCCTCAACGACGGCAACTGTCAGCTACAACTCTACCCGCAGGTCACCTGTTCGACAGTATGTATGCGAGAAATTTGACCACTATACTGGTTTCTATCTTCTGATTTTTATGGTGCCTCTAGCTAGGCTGTAATCAGACCAATATACATTAGATTTGCACTGTTCGCAATAGTGAGTATTGGGTAGTGACTGGACGACATCGAGTATTGCTATTCCTCCTGGTCATGAGTTTTCCTACTTTTTATGAAGACAAGACATTTATGCTGCATGCATCACTACAGGAAAATGGTTTATTCCCGACGGCCAGAAACCGTCAGCAAACAAGCAGAAACCGTCGGCAAAGGGGTATGCCGACGGCTGCCGTCGGCATCTGGCCCTCGGCATCTTCTCGGTCGGCATACTTCCAAAATACCGTCGGGATATATAAACCGTCGGCTTATACAAGTGTGCCGACGGTTTTATTTTGCCGTAGGCAACGAACGCCGTTGGCAAACAAAAGTAACAGACGGCTAGATTTGACGGCGCTGACCCAGTTGCCGACGGCTGTTGTTTGCCGACGGGCGACATAGTAAGCCACATGGCACGTCCTGGTGTGTCTTGGTCTGCTTGGTTGCCGACGGTCATGCCGTCGGCATAACAGGTGAACAAGGACAAAAAAAAAGTGCACGTGCCAGCTCCGCCTCCCGGACCACCGCGAGAGGCTCCACCGCTGACGAGCCGGCGAGCACATGCTGCCCGAGGTCGCGCCGTCGTGGCTGCGTCGTCGAGGGCCGTGGTCGCACCGCCGTGGCCATGCACTAGGACGTGAGCAGCCCTGACGAGCGCGACTCGGCCGCTGCCGCCTCGCTCCGCTGTCCGCCGAGAAGCGGTGTTGCGCGGACGCCGTCGTGGTCTCGCCATCGAAACTGCGTCGTCTTGGGCCGTGGTCGCGTCGTGGCCGTGCACTAGGACGTGCGCAGCCATGACGAGCGCGGCTCGGCCGCTGCCGCCTCGCTCCGCCGTCCGCCGAGATGCGGTGTTGCACGGACGCCGTCGTGGTCTCGCCATCGTGGCCGCGTTGTCGTGGGCCGTGGTCGTGCCGTCGTGCTCGTGCACCACTACGTGCTCAGCCCTGCCGAGCGGCGGCTCGGCCGCCTAGCCCCCACCCTCCACCGGGATCTGGTGTTGCGCGGGCGCCGTCGTGGTCTCGTCGTCGTGGATGCGCCGCTGTGGGTCGTGGTCGCGCCATCGTGGCCAAGCACTCCCACGGGCTCCGCCATACCGAGCGGCAGCACGGCAGCCTGGCACCCGCCCTCCGTCGAGATGCCGAGCGGCGGCACGGCGCGAGAAAAGGGCCGCAGAAGTGGAGAGAGGGATGCGAGAGAGAGAGATGCGTGCGTGGTTGGTACTGGTATTTTTTGCCAAATCTGGCCGTTATCCAGAACTAACAACGGATCTGGCCCTTCTGAGAACTAATTGCAAATCTGGCCCCTCGGGTCGGCGCCAACGCAGATGGCGCCGACATCGTGCAGGTCGGCGCCAGGGGAGCGGTTCGCCGAAGTTCGCAGCCAGGCCCGGATGAAATCCGACGTGGCATACGTCGGCGCCAACTGAAATGGCGCCGAACATGTGTGCGCTAACTGAACCCGTCTAGGTGGTCGGCGCCAAGCTCGATGGCGCCGACCTCCCAGGCTTTTTAACCGAGCTGACTTACCCTATCCACTCGCCCGTCCCGCACTCGCCCGTAACCATCCCAAGCACCCGTCCCGCCGCCGCCGGTCGCCGCCGCCGCCGACCGTCGCCTCCCAGCCACGCCCCACCCCACTCCCGCAAACCGCGCCAACCCCCGCCGTCCCCGCACCCGCCGCCGCCGGTCGCCGCCATCCTCGCCGTCGCCACCCTTTCCTCTCCCGCCGCCGGCCCCGCACCCGCCGCCGCCGGTCGCCGCCATCCCCGCCGTCGCCGGCGTGGGCCAAGGGCCCGTCGGCGTCCTCTCCTCCTCCGTGAAGGTATAATGCGTGCCCACCCGTCCCTCTCCCTCCTACCGAACTCATTCATCTCCAATTTTTCAAATGAATATGTATTGCAATATTATTTGTCCATAAGGTATAATTGTGGTGCAATATTTTTGGTGCAATATTGTCTAGATTGGAGATAGAATGGATGACCGTATTAGAATTTTTAGTTCCCGAATTTTGATTTGTGTTTCCGGTTGTTAATTGTGTCAATTGTGTGTAGAATAGATTGATTAGTTTGGAGAATAGATTTGTGAATTAAGTGGCAATGGTGGCAATGGAATGTGGAATTGATTTGTTCATAGTAGTTATATTTTTTGGTATCGAATTAATTTAGATAAATCATTATCTAATGGTAGAGGTATATTTTGTTTCCGATTATAGATGGCCTACACAAAGATTGTTCATGTTCATCACGGAGGCCGTGTTGTGTCCTCTAGTTGCGGTGTTGAGTTTGAGGAGATGACGAGTAAAGTATTGTTCTTCCCACATAGTCCAACTTTGCGTGAGCTTGTTGTGAAGATCCAAACGGCGTTGGGTTGGGTAGGCACGCTGTTGGTTTGGAAGGAAGATACGATGCCGGTGGCTCTAGGTCTTATACTCAGATGATACCCATCCGAGACAACGAAGGGTGGGAGTTGTACAAAGAGCTTGTTGAGAGCTCTCAAATCAAGTCAATTGTTGTCGTTGCCGTGAACGTCGACATCAACAGTCGTACCGTAGTTCTCCTGATTTGAACAAGCATCCAACGGTTGTTAAAGAAAATAATGATGACCGTAGTGAGCATGATTCGGGTCGAAGCCAGCCTCCCTTGAGGGAGAAGGAGAGTGTTGACCATCGAGTTAAAGTGGAGTTGCTTAGGGAGCAGAAACTAAAGGGTGCAGCACGACCTGCAACTCGTGTTGTGCCCTCTAGTATGCCTAGTAGAGAAGAGATCATTGAGGAGAAACTCAATGTTGCACACTTGGAGGCGGTGAATGACGAGTTTGTTGGTGTCTCACCAATCGACATTCCGGCACCACCGGACCATCGAGTTAAAGTGGAGTTGCTTAGGGAGCAGAAACTAAAGGGTGCAGCACACCTGCAACTCGTGTTGTGTCCTCTAGTATGCCTAGTAGAGAAGAGATCATTGAGGAGAAAACCAATGTTGCACACTTGGAGGCGGTGAATGACGAGTTTGTTGGTGTGTCTCCATTGGACATTCCAGCACCACCGTTTGTACCTCAGGTGGCATCCTCTGAACTTGATGGAGACCCGTATACTTTCGAAGATCACAATCCCGAAGACGAGGGTTATGATCAGGCTTATGCGGCTGACTCTGATGAGGATCGTGAGGAGCCCCAGTGGTCCGTGGACGAGACAGATGCGTTCGTCAAGGTATGGGGCAGCATCCTAGTATTCATGAGTTCAAGGATGTTAGGGAGGCTCACCTAGCCGTTTCCGACTCGAACCTGCGGGAATATGGCCCAGAGCCTCCTAAACCCATCATCCAGGATGGGGATGGAGAAATCCAACGGCCTAGGGCAAGGCCTTTGATATATGCGGTCTAAAATTTAAGGGTCTATTGGAGATGCAGATCTGGCTGCAGGAGTACGCTGTTAGGCATCATCGGCAGTACATTGTGTTCAAGTCTAACCAGAAAGAGCGATATGTTGTGATGTGCGATGACAAAAAGTGTGGGTGGAAGGTGAGAGCAAGGAAGACTCCTGAAGTCGGTGGAAGATAAGTAGCTACGATGGCCCACACACATGCGGCGACAAGGTCCTTGCCAACAAGGCCCCTGGCGAGAAGGTTGTCCGGCGCACTCACCGGCAACTGACATCTACTTTTATTGCTCACCGGTGCGCCGAAGCCATCAAAGCTACACCTACCCTCTCAGCGGCCTCTTTGATGAAGTTTATACATCTCATCTTTGATTATCGTGTCACATATGGCAAGGCGTGGAGAGCTAAGCAGATGGCTATGAAATGGCCTACGGGGATTGGGAGGAAGCCTATGGAAGGCTACCAAAGATGTTGGCGGCTATGGCCCATCGCAACCCTGGAATGACAATTTGTGTGCAACCGCATCCAACTTATACTCGCACGGTTGAAGACGTCAAATACCCAGTGTTTGGACGAGCGTTTTGGTGCTTCCGCCCTTGTGTCGAAGCATTCAAGCATTGTCGTCCATTTCTTTCCGTGGACGGCACCTTTTTGACAGGGAAGTTTAAGGGCTCCCTTCTTGTTGCTATCTCTTGCGACGCGGACAACCGTTTGGTCCCCCTTGCCTTTGCTCTGGTCACGGGGGAGGACACGAACAACTGGAGTTGGTTCATGCACTTGTTGAGGACTAAGGTAGTTGGCAGGGATAGGGTTGTTTGTTTGATATCTGATCGCCATCAAGGCATACTGAATGTCGTGAAGGATGAAATACCTGGGCATCCCCTTGTGAAGCACCGGTGGTGCATGAGGCATTTCGCGGCTAATTTCTACCGTGCTTGCCGTAACCGGGAAATGGCTGAGTATCTTCGTAGGCTTTCCATGGTGTTTGAGGAGGATGTGTTTGACCGGATGTACGCAGAGTTGTATGGCTTGACGAATGCGAAGGGTAAGGCTTTCCTTACGGAGCATTTGCCACAAAAAATGTTGTGGTCCCAAGCATTCGATGAGGATGGGGTTCGGCACGGTCACATGACAAGTAACATGGCCGAGGTATTCAATAAAGTTTTAAAGGGTATCCGTGCGTTACCGGTTAGCGCCATAGCAGCGTTTACCTTCGACAAGTGCAACGAGTACTGGGTTACGAGGAGGGACGAGATAGAAGTCCTTGTGAATGACGGTAAGAAGTGGCCAAAGACCGTGGAAGAAGAACTTGATTATCAGGAAAAGAAGTCAGAGACCCAAACGTGGACATGTTTTGACAAGGAGGTGTGGAAGTACGAGGTTTGTGAACAAGGAGGTACCAACGTTGGCGGTGAGCAATTCGGTGGCCGCAAATATGTTGTTGTCCTAGCCTCTGCGTCTTGCACTTGCCAGATGCCGTTACAGATCCATCTACTGTGCTCACATATAATAACAGCGTCACGTGCTAGGGCACTAGACCCAACTAGCTTGTCGTGTTTGTCCCGGTTCTACAAACTGAAGGCGGTTCGAGGCACATGGGCTGGTAGATTCGAGCCTTATCTAGACATGGCACAATGGCCTGAATACACCGGCCCGGTGTATTTACCGGATTTAAAACTCATGGTCAAGACGAAAGGGCGACGGCAGACCAAGAGGTTCAAGATGGACATGGACCGCGCACAGGGGAGCACACACTCCAAGAGACCGCGTGCAAATGATTATTTCGTGGAGGACACCGTCAAGAACCGTTGCTCCGTATGCGGCGAGGAAGGTCACAAGAACACGAAAAGGTTGAGCTGCGAGGACCGAAAAAAGAAAATAGCTGCCGAGGAAGCAGCGGCTGAAGCTGCAGCCGCGGCAGCCGCTAGTAACCCTTCGTCAAGTGTACGTGGAAATAAGCGTCCACGAGGAACTAGACATTACAGAGGTGCTAGACGCCATCCCGATGCAATTGGGAAGTTAGCTGAAGCAATAAAACGTAGTAGCAAGGTTATATTTTCTTTATTGTGTTCATACTTTTCATATAATTTATGTTAGCATATTTTTTGCATTTATTGTGTTCATACTTTTCATTGCAATATTACTCACTTTTGCTTATCTTTACATTGCAGAATGGAGGGTCGGCACCATCTTCTTGATGTTGGGTCATGTGCCGTGGATCATCCAGTGCGGTTGCGGTGTGTAGTGCTGCTACACGGCAGATGCTGAGAAGATCAGCAGTGGTGGATATGGTGGAAGCTGGGGATTTGTCTACGGCTACACGACGGGTCCCGCACCATATTTTGTAAGAGTTCATTCGATTTACATATTTACTAAATAAAAAAATGTGGGTACTAAGTTTTGTACTCTCGAACAGGAAGGAGCTCGTTGTAGAAAGAAATACTTTTTCGAATCCGACAGGCAATATGAAGTGTATTGGTATGGAGAAACATATGTAGAGAACCAGGAGGCCAAAAAACTAGAGGTGAAGAGGAAAAAAGAACACAGAGAGTGTTACCAAAAACAATTTGAAGCATGGGCTGCTCAAAAGATGGCCAACCGAAGAAACCGTTAGAACTCTTGTTTCGTATATGCGAAACAATTTTAATTCCTTATAATCTGTATTTCATTCCAAAAGGAGCTCTTGTATCGTATATTTGAAGAGGGTCGATGGTAAACATTGCCCGAGCACCATCATTGTAATGTTTGCTTTTGTAACAAATAAGTGTAATTGTCTCCAACAGATTATAATGGAGATGTTGTTTTCCTGAACATGCCACCTAGTACCCAGAAGCATTCTCTCCAGGCATTTAAAATATACATCCACGATGATCATACAATCAAAATCAATCCCCTTATATGCTCTCCTTTGTCAGCAGATTTTGACGGAGATTGTGTGCATATTTATTACCCTCAGTCACTTGCTGCAAAAGCAGAAGCCTTGGAGCTTTTCAGCGTGGAGAAGCAACTGACAAATTCACACAACGGGAAAGTAAACCTCCAGCTATCTAATGACAGTTTGCTAGCTCTGAAACACATGTCTATAAGAACCATGTTAAGCAAAGAAATATCCTATTTATGCAATACCAAACAAATATCCAACATATAATTTGACATTAAGGTCCACACGAACTACATAAAACATCCAACAGAGTACTCAACATTACAATAATTATAAAATATTTCGACGATTTCTAAAATAAAACATCTTGGTTCAACATAACCACAACATGATTAGAAGACAACCTCTCACATTCAACCACAAATGCTTATGGATTGCAACTCTTGAAATAGCCCGCGTTGTATTTCTTCAAGAATTTCTTACTTTCATTCATCTCATTCCTCCTCTCCTCTTCCCTTTCCCGTGCTTGTTCTTCCTTCCTTCTCTTGGCTTGTACCTCCCTCTCTGTCCGGTCCTTCTCTAATTCCTCCTCCAAGAGTTTTCTCTTCACAACTTCTTCAGCTTGCTTCCTCTTGCGCTCCCTTTTTGAAATCTCATTTTCTTGCCTTTGTTCTTCATCAAAAACCTTCCATGACTCTTCCAAAGTGTCGGGACCATAAAGGGGACACCACCGTGTCATGTCTTGGCAATGCTCACACCAAACCAGTGGAGGAGCCTTCGGTGTGGTTTCGTCTATTTTCCATAGAGCCGGTGGAGATGGAGGTGGACGCACAAGACGTGTCCAAGTCTCAGCCGGCCATGGGCCCTTATGCATCCACACATATGGTGAAAGAAGGTAGTCATCATACACCTCAGGCCCATCAATCCATTGGAAAAAGTAGCATGTACAATATTGCTGTCAGTTTTGTAAGCAAATAGGACATCAGATACAAAAACATGTCAAATTCATAGTTGCTAAATAAAGAAATAAGAATACTCACGCGACGATCGCTGCACATGTAGAACGCACGACCGGCAGTAGCGGCGTGCATAGATTGTGAGATTTGACAAGCCTTTCCGCAAGGACAATTCGGAACCGGGTACATTGGTGGCACCGGAGCATCTTTGCATGATACATTGGGATACTTGCCTTTGGTTCTTTCTACTATCTTCATCTTACGTGCAAGCTCTTTGTAAATGTCGGGGGAATCTAGCAAACAAAAATTCTAACATAAGAAACTATACAAGGCTCCACATACCAAATGGAATTACAATATTTTGTACACAACCATTCACATGCATATTCAACACTGTCAATACTTAAACTACTTCTAATTTTGCCTCCTACAACCATTCACATGCCTCCTACAAAGCTATCCACCATGTACAAATAATTTTGCATTCTAGTGTCTCCTATAAATATATCCACCTCATAATATTCTAAAACAACTTACATATTTCCTACAAAGCTATCCATCATGTACAAGTAATTCACACACATATTAACTACTTCAACAAAAAAATTACACCACAAATTTTGGTTCTAGAAATCCGAATCAAAATGACATCAAATTTCATAATAAAATGGATGGAATTGGATGAAAAAAAGGTGCTTTGAGAGAGAATACCTCCAAGAAGAGTTGCCATGGTCTAATTTGAAGAAATCCACGAGTTTTGAGTGGATTTGAGATTTGGGGCGGAAAACAGGAGAGAGAGAGAGCTTGTGGCGGCTGTGGGGGAGGAGGGGAGGAGTAGGTGCTGGAATGGGAAAGAGAAGGGACTAGGGTTATAACTGAAAGGTCGGCGCCATCGCGGCTGGCGCCGAACAGTTGGATCTGGGTTCAGTTAGCGAAGGGAGTTCGGCGCCAATGCCCCTGGCGCCGACATGCCACGTAGGATTTTCGCTGGGCCCAGCGGCGAACTTCGGCGAACCGCTCCGCTGGCGCCGACCTGCACTATGTCGGCGCCATCGGCGTTGGCGCCGACCCTAGGGGCCAGATTTGCAATTAGTTCTCAGGAACGGCCAGATCCGTTGTTACTTCGTAAAAACGGCCAGATTTGGCAAAAAATACTTGGTACTGGAAGGGATAAGAAGGGATACGTGTGAGAGAGAGATGCTTATCCATCGAATATTCGAATGTGTGGTGCGGAGATAAGAGAGAGAAAGAGCTGCATGTGGTGCGGTGGTAGACTGCTAGTCTAGATATTTCCATGGTGTGGACGGATGGATGTTTGCCACCTAATCAATCCATGACTCGAACCTCTCCACCAATTAGAATCAAGCAAATATTTGTGTTTTCTCCCCATCTATGTTATGGCCGTATTTATAACATAGTTTGTTCAAATGATTTCATATTTTACTTTTTAGCTGAAAGCGGGTCAAATTTGAACTATAACTGCTTCATAGTTTACTTTTTATTTTTGCTAAAAATCAGTTTTAGCGATAAAGTTATCTAATTCATCAGAGATCTACCACGAGTTTTGAACGATTCAAATGCTAGCTAAGAACAGTCATGCCCGCCGTTTTGACCGAATTTTGAACTCGACATAAGAAATTCAAATAAAATCAAAAAAGGAAAATCTTCACTTTGTGTCATATTATGTTACCTAGTTTGCAATATAAATAATAAACTTGGAAAAAGACAAATATTTTACAAAAGTGTTCACAGAAATGATCATTTTTAGGTACAAATTTGAAATGCAGCTGCTTCGTACATTGCTATTATTGTTAAAAATCATTTTTAGGTACAAAACTAGTTATTTAATAAGAGATACACTAATAGTATGGCAAGATTGATATGTACTTTTAGCGCATTTTTACTTCTTACAAGAAGCATATGTAAAAAAAAAACAAAGAAGCCACCGAGCCAAGTAGCTAACACTAGAATGCATTTGGCATGCAGCGTGTTAGGGATCTTGTGCATCTTGCCAACGAGACGTTACCTATCTTGTAGTTGTAGTGCATTTTTTTTTTCTTTTTACCGCTATCGTCTAGTAGTTAGTAGAATATAAACTTGTATGTAGTTCACACGTGAAGTAGTGACTGGACAAATGGTTAGCTAGTGCAGCAAACGAACCATCACGCTCCCAGTTCGATCCCCCCGCACGCCCCCAATTGTATTTTTCCAACTATATGCCGACGGCTCTGGCATGACTGCTGTCGGCATACAACAACGGACGTTAGACGGATCCAAACGGCAGGCCGTTATACCGACGGCCAGTTCTATGCCGACGGGTGCCGTCGGCAACATGAGCATATGTTGACGGCCTTGTATATGCCGACGGTATTATAAAAGCGCTCGGCCGACGGTCCTGATAAAAGGCCGTCGGCATATAAAAAACCGTCGGAAACTACAGTTTTTCCCGTAGTGCATGGATGTGTGCTGAATCCTAGACATGTCGAAAGAGAGTCGCACACAAAGCCATTTGCTGGTCACTGTTCTTCTTTCATATACATATTGAATACAGAATGCGGTGCAAAAATAAGCCGCTCACACATTTTGGTACTTCAAGTAACATGGCATGTGTGCTTCTGACCTCCAAGTCGAAAAATTAGTAGTAGCTTCAAATTTGACATAGTGAACATTCAACACATTCCTTGTTTTAACACAGTAGAGATGCTACTGCCCCTACTCCATGTATTAACATTTATTGTCTCTGTGTTCTAGAATTTAGTGTGTCTGCCATATTCCCTGTTTTAGCACAATTGTTTTTTGTTTGGGAATTCCATCTCTGCAATTGAGTGACCAAAATAAGTTGCAACGCATCTCTAGGATGGCTAGTGTAGATATAGGAATTTGCTTCGGCGCTTGCATTATACAAAATCATAAGAAATAGCAGGTTCAGAGTTCAGACTAGTGTAGGGATGTAGACTAACTGAAAGGTTCAAAACCCTTGTTCGTTGCCTGCACCACCAATCCATTTTTGAGTATCGAACTGCAGTTCCACGTTATGAATCTGTTGGTACTGAATTTACTGAGTATGTCCAAATGCTCAGATTAATACCTAGAAGTTATTTGTCTTATGTTAATGCCCAAATGCATGATATCTGCTCATTGGCAGTTGCTTCCTTGTTGTAGAGTAAGTGGCTGCCATTTCATACCCTTGCTGCATGAGGAGACTTCTATCTTGTACATAAGGTAATTTTCTACTATTGAGCTATCAATCTATTTTTTACTGTAAATGTACTTGATAAGGTAATTTGTACTGCAAATGTTGAACAACCTATCTCTTTTTAGAATAGTGATATTTATACTCTTGATTTTCTAGTATATGCCTGTATTGGATACCATTGACAACCTATTAAAGGGAAAGAGTCAGCTAGTTTTGTCACAAAATTTCTAGTATAGGATCTTATTTATCTGCAGAAATTATTAAAGCTATATAAGACTCCACGGCCTGAAATCTCTTGCACTGACCCTTTCTCCTGTGACAGGCTCTTTTTGTATTATATATCGTTCTTCTTTGTGTGTGTTATTTAAATTTTCTTCCATATGTTCTTTCACAGATAAACCAGTTTTATCCAGCCAGCATCATCATCTAAACTACTCGTTGGACCGACATTGACTACTGTGACAAGAACAATGTGAGATTATATGATCACCTTATAAACTAATCCGTAGCGCAAGCCATTACATGGTTATCTGTACCGTGCAGTGCAGTTGGTTAATGTAGAAGTGCATAGTTTGTTTTATGTGCCTGAAAGCCCATATGGTTCTCTAGATGCAGTAGCAACTTTATTCAGTTATGCGGGTGTTAGAATGATCTAGCTTTTCCCTCTAATTACTAATGTGGAGTGGCAAACTAAATTGGATATTATGTTGCTCTATGAAATGCTACACTGATTTTGCCTATGGTACATATGAGAATATGTGAAAGATGAACTATTGTAGTTTGTAGCTTTCACCATCATCCTCCCAGATTATGCATGATATTATTTGGAAAGTGAAATACGTGTTTCATTTGCTTTAGACATATGACAATATGTGCTGGAGATCGAGCTGGAGGCGTGTCGGACCTGGAGATCAAGCTGGAGGCGCGCCGAAACAGGTGGAGGTGTGCCGGTGGTGGATATCGAGCTAGATGCTCCTGTTACATAGATTCATAGATGCTCAGTTATGAAACTTGTCTGTTCATTAGTGCATCTTTTGCTGATTGTACAAACTGCTTTGAATGTTAGGTACTTGGATACAATTGTTTGGAACACTGATGGGAATGTTGTGAACTGCAAATATATGCGTCTGCAAATATAACTGCCTTAGTTTCCAGCTTAATGCACTATTCAATTAGTGCCATTAATCCTATTTTAAGGCACTTCTTATGAATGCCTGAATTTTCAAATGAAGGCAGTATTTGAAGTGTGAGTAAAAGTAGTTGGAGGCACTTTTAGAATTGCAAGTAAAAGCATTTTAAGGCACTTTTAGAATTGCAGGTAAAAGTATTTGAAGGCACTGTTTGAAGTGCCACTAAATGTATTTGGAGGCACTTTATAAAGTGTCAGTAATAGTATTTATAGGCAGTATCTGAAAAGTGCCTCAAATTACTTTTGCCAACATGAACAAACTTGACACTTTTTTTTCAGCTGCCTCAAAATACTATAGCCGGCACTTTTGGTAGAATCGGAGGCAGTTTTCAGTGCCCCTGATCTTGGGACCTGACGCAGTGTAGCTGGCTAGCTAGTTTTTTTTTTCAATAACATGACTACTTTTATTAGTTTGGACGAGATGGGAATAAAAAAATAGAGTTTGTACGTGAAAAGTTAGCCGTCAGGTAGCGATTTGTCTGTACTGGCTTTGAAGTATTTGGCCCTAAATTTTTTTTTATGGGTTCGCAATTGGTTATGCTTATGTCATGCATTGGACGTTGGCCTATATTAAGTATATAAATGCAACATTTACATGGTCGGCCTCTACTAAGGACGTAGAATCTTCAAATTAATAATTAAATTTAAATGCATTAGAGATATATTTTTAAAAATATTGCGTGCTGACAAGAAAATCTCATAGTATTCTACGGGATTGCTTTGGATTCGACCAAGATTTGCCGCATCCACAACCAATTGCCGGAGAAGTTCGTAGCTTTTGAAGGGACCAACACAGGCCGTCGTTTCTATGCGTGTTCAGTGAAGACTGTAAGTGTTATATTGCTTGTGATTTCTTTATTACGCACGCTGATGTGATCTATCAAAAATATCAGTGCGATAGCTGTAGTTGTAGTGCTTTAGTGATTTAAATCGGTGCAATAGCTGTAAGGAAAAGATCAAATATGGTAGTGTGGTGTAGTTAATTAGTGGATATAATAATTAGGCATGGTGATACTAGTTTTTTTGTAGATGTACTGTCCAAGTAATTTCAGTGGCTATTTCAATGGATACTAGTGAATTAGTGTATATAATAATTAGTAGATATGTTAGTGATGTACTATCCAAGTAATTTCAGTGGCTATTTGGGTTAATCAGTATGATCTCAATTTGTTCACAATTTATTTTCGTAGGATGTCATAAACTGTGGCTTTATTTCTTGGGCTGATCCAGAGTGGCCACCAACACTGCAAAATGCACTAGGTAAACTGTGGGCAATGTATGAGGAGAGCAATCAAGCTAGAATTGATGAGAATATTGAGAATGGTAAGTTGGTGAAGGAGCTATCTGAAGAGAAGAATAAGCTGGATAAGAAATACACCAGTTTATTAGCTGATATGAAGCAGTGGATGGATGCCACTGTGAAGAAGGTGCATCAGGAAAACCTAGAAAAGATCTATAGAGAAGCTGAGAAGGAAAATAGTGAGGAGCAAAAGTTGGCCCTCTGTTGATACTGAAGGAGTTGGGTGAGATGGAGAAGGAGAGGAACTTGCTGAAGAATGAAGTGTTGATACTGAAGGAGGTGCAGAAGACAGATGTGGAGTGCATGAAGATCAAGCAAAATAAGTGGGATGAGGAAAGGGAGGCACCGAAGGAGGAAAAAAAGAAGCTTGAGTACATGTTATTTGATCTTCTAAAAGTTAGTGATGTTAACAAGGAGAAGTTGAAGAAGATCAAGCTAATATGTGATAAGTGAGTTGTAATATTCTGTCATTTTAGTTAGTGTTCTTGTTATGAACAAATATGTATGTTTGAACCAATTAATGTCTGAACCTGTGTGTGTTGGAACCAGTTAATGTGTGAACTAGTGAGTGCTTGAACCAATATGTATGTGTGAACCGTTATTCTATCATTTGAGTTAGTGTTTTGTTAATAGCTTCAAATTTGGATATGAAGTGCTTATTTTATTCCATGGTTAATGTTTCAAATGTGTTAATGTATTTTTGCATATCTATGGTTCTCGACGATCATCGAGAACTCTCGACGACCATCGAGGGTTGTCGATAACCATTGAGGGTTGTCGATAACCATTGAGGGTTGTCGATGACCATCGATGGTTGTTGTCGACGATCATCGAGGGTTCTCGACGATCATCTAGGGTTGTCGAGGATCATCTAGGGTTCTGACGATCATTGTCGATGATCATCGAGGGTTCTCGACGATCATCGAGGGTTGTCGAGAACTATCAAGGGTTGTCGATGATCATCGAGGGTTGTCGAGAACCATCGAGGGTTCTCGACGACCATCGATGGTTGTTGTCGATGATCATCGAGGGTTCTCGACGATCATCTAGGGTTGTCGAAGATCATCTAAAATAGTGAAAAATAAAGAAACGGTTATAATAGCTTCTAAAAATCATGTAAAAATCTGGAAAAAATTAAGAAACAATTATAATGGTTCTAAAAATATGTAAAAATCTTGAAAAAATAAAGAAACAATTATAATGGCTTCTAAAAATCATGTAAAAATTTGGAAAAAATTAAGAAACAATTATAATGGCTTCTAAAAATCATGTAAAATTCTGGAAACACAAGGAACACAGTCTTACACATATTAAATTACATAGTCTCACAAACATGGTTTTGCAAATAGTCTTGCACAACAAAATAGTCTTGGACATGTGCTTGAAACACATAGTTTAGCCATAGTCTCACTTGCACATAATCTCACACATCATAGAAGTCTTACACAACGTAAATTTTGATCAGATATCAATAGTTCCCACTTGCAGTTAGTTATCCTTTCATCTTTCCTATCAGCACCCTCTTCCTCTGCTCCCAGCTCTGCCAGTAGCAGCAGAAGTTGAATCTGAACCATCAATAGTTTTTGGTGCAGAGAAAGGTGTTGTAGCTGGAGCAGAAGCACTCGGAGCAGGTGCACTGGCAGTTCTTGGTGCTCTTGGTGGTGCTGGTGCTCTTGGTGCTGCTGGTGCTCTTGGAGTTGGAGTTGTGCTCTTGGTTGTGCTGGTGGAGCAGAAGGGCCAGCTGATGCTCTTGGTTGTGCTAGTGGAGCAGAAGGGCCAGCTGATGCAGTAGGAGTAGAAGCTGGTGGTGCAGAAGGTGAGGTATCCTCACTGCAGTTGTGCCTATTAGCCTGTTAAAGTATAAATTGGTTAGTCCAGCATGTGCAAATTTGTAGAGTGTGTAAATATTCAGTTAAGTACCTTGTGATTATCTTTCCTAATTTGTAGCTCTGGCTTTAAAGGTGCTTGACAATTTGTAAACCTATGCCCTAGCTGATTGCAGTTGCCAGAAGTAATAGACCCCATCCTTGAACTATCTCTATGTGCTGGTACCTCAAAAAAAAAAATTCTTCTAATAGTTTGCTTCCTGCTAGGCTTCTCTCTGAATACAGGTGGATCTATATGTCTTGTGTATCTGTTTTTTTTTTCAATCATCAGGACCAGGGATATGGTATACAACATATTTGTAAGCATCCTTGTACATTGGTTTTTTGAAAAAATCATGGACATAGTCCTCTGGGTGCTGCTTCACCTTCATTATTGCTGACACAACATGATTACAAGGCACACCTGTCACATCCCACTTTCTACACCCACAAGTTCTTGCTCTAAGGTCCACTGCATGTACCCTGCTCCCACTGGTAACTTGCCACAGGCCTACCTCAGAATGTTTAGCAGTGCAGTCTCTAGAAACCTCTTTCCAGCCTCTAATTTCTCAGAATAATGTGGTGTAATCTCCCATCTTGTAGTTTATGCCTGGTCTATTGTTCCACTGTATTTCACCATCAGTTTGGTCCTTATCCCCTCGATCATTGTCCTAATTGGCTTGTTCCTAACATCTAGGATCATCTTGTTGAATACTTCACTGAGATGGTTAACAACAAGATCATTCTTGCAATTAGTGTCAAAAGCATGCCTAGCCCAAGCTTCAACAGGGATCTGCACAAGCCAGTTGTAAGCAAGCTCACAATCTTTCTTCAGAGCTTCCATTGCAAGGTCAAATCCATTTTTTGTATAGGAATAACGAGCTACGTCCATGTATTTCTTCAGCTCTGGCCCTTTAAACCCAGCTGTCTGAAAGTTAGCATATATATGCCTAAGACAGAATCTTTAGAAGAGTTGGGAAGCACTTGGGAAATTGCTTTAAGCAGGCCCTGAGTCAAGAATTGCACATTATGAGGTTATGCAGTAAATAAATTGCAGTAGACAATGAATAGCAGAATTATCCTAACCTTTTGTCTGTTAGAAAGGATAGTATAATTTCCAAATTTTCCTGACTCCCCAATGCAGTATTTGTAACATTCCGAGGTTTTACCCTATATTAGAAAATTGTTTGTTATTTTATTTCTTGCATCACCAGGACATCATGCATAGCATGGCATCTTTTTGGACCCTAAAATTGTTGTTGCTAATAATATTGAAGTTTTACAAAAAAATCTAAAATGTTCTGAGTATTTTCAAACCACCCAATCCTCTTTTATATTTTCTGAAAAAAAAGGGAAGGGGCAGCCAGGCCGCAGCCAACAGCCACGGCCCAACTGCCCGCCCATCTTTTGACCCCGACCAAACCCTACACAGCGTACGTCTACTCCATCCATTGCGTACGTGCATCCAAATCTCTACCCAATGGAGGACCTTGCCGACGAGATCCTCCACCTCGGCGCCGCTTGCGGCCGGTGGCGCTCCCTGCAGGCCCAGACACGAGGCAGCGGCGTCTGGTCGAACCTCCACGAGGACGTCCTCTACCAGATCATGTGCCGCCTCCCGTCCATCCACGACTGCCTTAGCCTCGCCGCCGTCTGCCACCACTGGCGCGGCTCCGTGTATCTACGCTTGCCGTGCTCCCTGCCCAAGCTGTGTCTGGCGCTCCCGGACGGGAGCTTCTTCACCTTCCAGGCCGGCGACTCCTCCGTCTTGAAGCCCGTGATGATCTACGTCGTGGTGGATCCTACTGCGGCGCCACCGGTAGCCAGCTTCTCTCTAGCTCCGACGGCTGCAGCGTGTACAGGCTCGTGAACCCTTTCATGGGCCGGGACAGGCTGCTCCCTGTCCCCTACGGTATCCCCTGCTGCCCCATGACATTGCTGATATGCCGGCTGCTGCCCAGGAAGACCAGCTGATGACCCAAGAGGAGATGCCTGTGCGGAAGCTGGTGTTCGGCCCCGACGGCCTCGTCGCCGCCATCGTGGGCCACCACGAGCACACAGCCAAGGTCGCCCTCTCGGCGTCATGGTCATGGTCAATCGACGCGCATGCCCACCTGTGCCGCTGGTACGCCGACATGGCCTTCTTCCACGGGAACCTCTACGCTCTCACCATCGACGGGCACCTCCTCGCCCTCGAGGTCACCTACGACGGCGACGGCATGCCCATGATCTCCAACTACGAGCACGTCATCGACGGTGCCAGCTGCACCTACGCCTTACAAGAGTACACCGGGACGCGCTACATCGTCGTCAGACCGCGCGGCCGCGGCCTGCTCATGGTCTGCAGGATAATGCTGGAACACGGCATGTCGACGTACGATCTTGTGGTGTTCCAGGCGGACCTCGGGTCGTCGACGTGGGTCCAGCTAAAAACCCTTGGCGGTGATGAGGCGCTCTTCGTCGGCCGGTTATGCTCTAGAGCCGTGCACGTGGATTGGCATGGAGTGCGTGGCGACTCTGGCTGGACGCCCAGCTCGGGCTTTTGGGCTCGGCCCGAGCTTTGCCGGCTCGGTGCGAGCTGGGCTCGGCCCGCTGATGACTCTGGCCCGAGCCGAGCCTTCCATACTGGACCGCGGCGACCTCGGGCCGAGCCGGGCTCGGCTCGGTCCAGCTCAGTGGCTCGCGTTTTGCTTTTTTTTTTTGGTATTAAACGGGCCGAATCTTGTCTATTGTCGAGGAAATAGGCCCAATCTCAGCAGAATCTTGCCTGTTCGATCAATACATATCAGAGCACGAGCCCGACCTCTTCTTCCTCGACCTAGGTCGCGCCGCCGCTAGCCGCGTCCACCACAAGACTACGCCGCCGACGACGCAGCACGCCGCCGCTGCGCCTAGACCCCAGTAAACCGCCGCTTCCCCTTGTCTGCGCCATCCTAGCCGCGCCGCCCCGGCCGCCGCGCCGCCTGCACTACCGCTGCCGTTGAAGGGGGGCCACCTGTCAGTGACCCAGCCCCGCCTGACTCGCGAGCTGCACCGAGCTGGACCGAGCTCGTCGGAAGCTCGGGCCGAGCTCACTTTTGCGGCTCGCCGGCGGTGACGAGCTGGCTCGGGCTCGGCATTTTCAGCCCGAGCTTTTCGCTGGCTCGCACCGAGCTGGACCGAGCCAGCTCGCGTCCAGCCTGGCGACCAGATCTTCTTCCTAAATGATTCGGCTGGAACGGAACTGCGTATGTGCGATGATGCTTTCGCCAATGTGTACGACATGAAGGATGGGAACATTAGCCAGCTGCTGTCGATGCACTCGCACGGCGGGGACGCCGAGGTGCCGGCGACGTGGGTCTTCCACGATGACGCCGACACAGAGGAGGAGTGAGGGCGCATGAATACCATGGGATTGTGAATTTTGTATCTTCGATTAACACATGTATGGAGCACTGTTCTCTAACTTTGGCCGAATTTACCAGATTATGGTTTATTTTTTTCAATGCGCATAGCTTCTATGTTTCACTACTACTGTATTATTCGTGATGACTAAAGCAAGATCATGCTTCCATCGTTGGCTTGCAACCTAGTAGCTACCATTATTTCCATATATCCCTTCCTTTTTCTCCTAAGCTATGAAGGTCCAGGTGAAAACCTTGAGGAGGCCTTGGTCAGTGCCAGCGCCATCAGGCGTCGTTGACCTTACTGAAGGTGTCACCGTAGAACTTCCCAAAGCAACCAGAAACTCCAAACTACCAAGCAGCCTAGAATTAGCAAAACCGGTCGAGCTAGTTATGGTAATTCGCAAGACGATTAGACAAAGCAAATGCCTTTGCGACTCTTCTTGCCGAGATTTCTATCTTCTGATCCGCACTTGTAGCTCTCCAAACTCGTGTCTTGGAAGGTTGCTTCAACTTAGTTCAAGTGGTGGCCTGCAACTATCTTCAATCTCAGCGCCAGCCCAGTACTGGAGACCTTATGCTGCCTTCTAGTTGTAGAAGCACCACACTAACATTTGACTTGACAGCTATTGAGGTAGCCGTGGCATTCCTAACTTTCCTTCACAAGCGATATTGCCTGCGTTTCTATCATGGTTTTCAAATTCAGTGAGATTTCATCGAAATTCACTGAATTTCAGTGTTTTCGGTACACCCCGAAATAATTGCCTTTCGGTCAAAATATTTCAGCACTTTCAGTATTACACAGGAATTCAAAAAATATTTAAAATATTTTGAATATTTCTAAATATCTAAACGAATTTGAAGAGAAAATTTCGGTCATTTGGCCGAAACGAAAACCGAAATCACTGAAATTCGCTGAATTTCAGTAATTTCAGTGGTGGCCGAAATTTTTCCGAAACTGAAATTTGAAACCATGGTTTCTATAAGACGATGAATTACATATTATATGTACACTTTTTTATTCTAGATGGTTTAATGTTCTTTTCGATGCTTAATGAAGGGTTTGCGTGTTCATGGCCTCAAAACAGCAGTGCACACAGTCAAGATTTTAGCTATCAATATGCATGCCCTTAGTTTGGACTCTGGATTCGGTTATTGACTTGTTGAGATGCTTTCCGTGTTTGAAGAAGTTATACATTGAGATGATAATTCTTTCTTGATGGTTCATTGTGTTCAACTCTCATTTTATCTGCTTACTATTCTGAACTGGTTGATTTTTATTTGGCTATGTTCTTTGCTAGTCAAGTGGGCCAGGGAAAAACAATTTGTGGCGTCGTAAACACAAGGATCTTATAAGTTTTCATGAAATTTGTCTAAAAAAATTCACTAGCGATATTATTGGGGCATAAGTCACATCTTGACTTCAAGACATTCATCGTACTAAACGCTAACGTGCTATAGGTAATGACTATTGGGGTTCATTAGGACGATTATAACGAGGAGTTTGTTGCACAACAACTTAAGAAACTTCAGCTGGATAGAAAGGCCTCCGGAGGCGCTCAGTTTCATTTAACACCAGACTATTGTCACCAGAGCGCTTGGTATTTTTGTGTCCATGATCTGGACCTAGCTGATCCCTTTGAAAGAAATGAATTGTACCAATATTTTACTTTGTCCTGACTATAGCAGTTCCTATGTTTGTAACCTTTTAAGCTGGTATTATCTTGTACCTTATGACATTTTAAACATGATATATCCATGCCGTTAGCTGTGTTGAAATCAATGCTGTTTCTGATATGCACTTATATGATGAGAAAGTACAGAGTTGTTGTGGCTTCTCAATATCAAATGAAGCCATGTGTTAAGTCTTACTAGTTGAATTTGGCGTGCCGTCACGGCACGCCCTTGATGTTTTTTTTGTGGGCAGTATATATATTTTTTGTTAACCAAAAATGTTAGCTAAAGTGGTATGTTGGAACATGTTTTTATTTTGTCATGAATATGTAGCATTTTTTGTGTGCTTTTCGGATATATCGAATATAATATGCAAATATTTAGTGGATCGAAATGGTAAAACATGTTTGCATTTCGACGTAAATATTTAAGTGAAATCAGGAAAACCCATTTGAAATTTGATCATACGGCGTAAACAGTCAGCATTTTTTTTGTGTTTATGTCGATATAGTTTCCATATTTTGTTGATGGATATAGTTTAAGTTACTGATTGTGCAGCATTCAGTAGATTTTGGAAATTGTTTAAGTACTCTAAAATAATATATGTAAAGTGTTTTAAATCGTTTGAGGCATGTTCTATTTCAATTTTTGTTTGTTGATTCAATTATGTTTATTTGGAAAATAAGTTTAAAATAGTCATTTCTTAATATTTACAGTTGTGCTATTCATATTTTGATATTTGGAAGCCGAATTTCTAGCAAATTGTAATGTTCAAATGTGTTGCAATTATGCTTTTTGTGGGGTTTTTGAAATATTTTGTCGTATTTACAAATATTTAGCAAGTTGAAACGTGGGAAAGCTGATATATTTTAGAGTTGTTTTAAAAAAAATTGAAGCAGTTTGGAATGGTTAAATTTGTGACTTTTTTTTGTGGACATTCTGATGTATTTCAGTGTTTTTCGAAATATAGTATTTTAGCAAGTTGAATTGCTCAAATGAGTTTGTATGCAAAGAGCACTTGCAATTTTTTTAGCAAATTGGAATGTTCGAGTGTGTTGATTTGTTGCTGGCACATTTTTGAATTTCGCACAAAAATCAATGAATTTTACAGAAGGTGGCATATTATGCATTCGAATTTGAATTGTAGATTGAATTTTTTTGAATTTTACACATTTAAATGGAGATAAAGTCCATATTATACAAATGGATGATTCAGTTCTCATGCACTTTTTTTTTTGTTGGAACTTTGTTGAATTGCGCAGAAAAAGTTTGCAAGTTGGAAAGTTTCGAATTGTACACAAAAAATGGAGATAAAGTCCATATTATACAAATGGATGATTCAGTTCTCATGCAGTATTTTGTGAGCATTTATTTAATTTGAATCCATAATTGGATGAAGTGCACTTAGAATGTATACAAATATTAGCCAATTTGAATTGATTAAGTTTGTTTGTATTTTGGCATTAATAAGTATCATTTATTTTTGCGAGCATGTCGATATATCTGATTAATATAGTGTTTAGTTTGACATCATAGAGGTACTGGTCAAGTGAAGATGATGGTCAGATCAACACCAAAAGTAATCAGATAGGTAGCGCGGCGGTGCTGTGCGTGTGTGGTTAATAAAATTTAAATTCTGTGCTATGCACATTTAAAATTTGTGTGGGTTTGAATATTAGTGGAATTCAAAGAACCTTGCGGCTGGAAATTGTTTAGATTTCGTAAAAAAATTGTTTTGAAGAGGTGATGAATTATTTTTTTGCTTTGGTTTCATAATATATTTTGCAAGTAGAGTGGTAGCTTTGATTTGTAAAAATTTGGAGGTGCAACAACGTACAATGTAGTCCGTGTGAACAACGACAAATCTGTAGATCATAAGAAAATAATCGTCGGCATCAGGTAGAAGCTGTTCTTGTATTTCAATTGAAAATGATAAAATTCGTCAGAATTTGTCATCTGGAGTATCTCCAAAATGTTAGCAATTTTAAATGTTCAAATATATATATGTCTATGTTTGTATGTTGCCATATTTAACCAAGCTGCATAATCGGTGGAGTACAGTATTTAAGGATTTTTTAAAATCGAATGTTATTTAATTAGACGGAATGCATTTAGGTTGTCTTTAAATAATTGCCAAGTCGAAATGTCCAAAAGTGTTAACAATATATGTTTGTGTTGCGTCATAAATTTCTAATTTGGCTTCATAGTTAAAGAACGCATGATATGAGCATTTAGTAATTTTAACTCCATAATTATATAAAGTTTGTTTAGATTGTATCCTAATATTAACCAAATTGAAATGTTCCGATTTGCTGGCACTATGTTGTAAGTAGTTAGCATATATTTCTGTGAACGCGTTGATATAGTTTGGAGTGTCTCTATTTTTTTTAGCAAATAAGAATTTTTAAACATGTTTCTATTTTTTCAGTAACATTCAATTTAAGACTATAATGAGTGGAAATGCACGGCGGCACGGCGCGCCCTCTTGGTGGATCTTGGAGGCATTTGAGTGTTTGAAATACTGTTTTTGTGGAACTTGTTCATATTCAATAAATAGTTAATTTAGCATTTAGTAGTTTTGCAGAATTATCTAAATACCGTAAAACAGTATGCATAAAGTGTTATAAATTCTGTTAAGCATGTTCTATTTAGAATTTGATTTGTAGTTGAAATATACAGGTTTGGGATTTTTTTAACAGCTATTTCCTAATATTTACATTTATGGTACTGTTATATTGAGATTTTTGAGTTCATGATATAAATGGGTAATCGTATCTTGCATTTTTTTTTGTGATTGTTTTGATGAATGTTTTCAATTTTTCTCTGGTAGATATAGCTGAAGCTACTGACCACGGGGCATCTAGTAGTTTTGCAGAATGGTTTAAATACCGTAAAACGGTATATGTAAAGTGCTTTAATTTATCTAAAGCATGTTCTATTTTAGAATTTGGTTTCCTTAAAATACCGTAAAGTAATATGCATAAAATGTTATAAATTATGTAAAGCATGTTCTATTTAGAATTTGATTTGTAGTTCGAATATACTGGTTTGGAATTTCTTTTAACAGTTATTTCCTAATATTTACATTTGTAGTATTTTTGTGTTTATATTTTTTAGCCCATGATATAAATGAGTCATTGTATTTTGCATGTTTTCGGTGTGATTGTTTTGATAAATGTTTTCGATTTTTCTCTGGTGGATATAGCTGAAGTTACTGATTTCGCGACATCTAGCAGTTTTGCAGAATGGTTTAAATACCGTAAAACCGTATATGTAAAGCGTTCTAAATTATCTAAAGCACGTGCTACTTTAGAATTTGGTTTCTAAATATAGTGGTTTGGAAAATAATTTCGAAGTAGCTATTTCTCATTATTTGCAGTTAGAGTATTTTTATGTTGATATATGTAAGCGTTTTTTTGCTATTTTAGAATTTGGTTTCTAAATATAGTGGTTCAGAAAATAATTTCGAAATAGGTAAGCGCACCATATAAATGGATAATTGTATTTAATGGTGTACCAAAATCTATTTAAGTAGGGTTGGTTTGTAGCAAATTGTTTTGTTGGGTCTATTATATTTGATGATATTACTGATATTATTTCTGTGGATTTTTATTTGAGTGCAAAAGAAAGTTATGGAGTACATATTTTTTTGAAATGTCGTAAAGGTATGAGTTGCAAATATTTAGCAAATTTATGGCATAAGTAGTGAGCTTTTTTCTATGTGCATGTTAATATATTTGTCACATGTCCAAAAACATTTAAAATGGTTTCTAGTAGTTACTGATTTCGCGGCATTTAGTAGTTTTGCACAATGGTTCAAATACCGTAAAACAATATATGTAAAGTGTTTCAAACTATTTTAAGCACGTGCTATTTTAGTATTTGGTTTAAATATAGTGGTTTGGAAAATAATCTCAAAATAGCTATTTCTCATTATTTGCAGTTTGGTATCTTTATTTCGATATATGTAAGCGCACGATATAAATGATTAATTTGTAGCAAATTGTTTTATTGGGTCTGTTATATTTAATGATATTACTGACATTATTTCTGTGGATTTTTAATGTTTGGCAAATCGAAATGATCAAATTTGGTTTAATTTTGCTATAATTTTCTTATTTAGCACCATATTCAGAGGAAGTGTAATATGGCTATCTGCAAATATTAACCACTTTGAGCATTAATTTAAGTTTGAAAATGGACGTATTCGAGAATATTTTTTAGGGATACCTACTGTTTCTACAGTATCTACTGTTTTTTAGATGGTACGGTTTGAAAGGGGTATGGAATATTGAAATTTTCAAATTTTGAATTTGTTCATATGTCATGAATTGTCACCTTTTTTTTGTGAATAAAATTGGTTCAATTGGGTGGCCCCACATGGCGGAATTTGAACAGTTTGTGAAGCTGTTTATGAAAAGAGCAATAATATGACATGGAGGTACATGCATTATTGTAATTCGTAGTTTGAAAGATTCTTTTTTTTATTTTTTATTTGTGGAACCTATGTTAAAATTATGTGAGTTTTTGGAATCCTTTCTGAAAATTAGTTCTAAAATTATTACGTTTGTAAATATCTTGATGTAGGAAATTCAAACCTGGAAATGTCCACGTTTAAAATGTGTTCAGATTTTGATGTACCGAGCTAAAAAGAAAGTTTATATTTATGAAGTGTTTGAGGTCCAAAAGTTCGAATTTTAAGAAGGTTTGTATTTATTTGTTGCTTGATTTGCAAAAGTTGGTGAAATAGTTAGATTTGGAAGGATTGAACCCCATAATTGAAAAAGTGGCATTTTAGTAGTTATAGGCAAGTCTTATTTTTATGTTGTTCAATCATGCATGAATTTGTCATAAGTAAGCAATTTATATTTTTCTTTTTTTTTGGTATATTATTTATATTTTTCTGAGTTACATATCAAAAGATATGACTTTTACAAATTTTAGTATCCTCTGCAATTATTAAAAATATGACAGTATTGCAATTATTAAAAATATTACAGTATCCTCTGCAATCTGAATTATCCAAATATTGGTCGATAGGGAAAATTCAAGTTATTTTTTTTTCATTTGCTATTGTAGTCATTTAAATTGACACAAAAAACTACAAAAGTTTCTAAATAAGAAAAACAGAAAAAGAAAAACAGGAAAAAAAAAAGCCAGGCCGAGCCAGCTGCGAAGCAGCCAGCCCAGCCCAACATGCGGCCCAGCCGGGCAGCCCAGGCCCGCCGGCACGACCTGGTGACGTCATCCGTGACGTCACCGGGCGGCGGCCATGCGCAGCGCGGCCGAGCTCGGGCGAGCACGGCCACGCCCGCTCCAGCACGCCGGCGAGGCGGGGATCGCGCGGATCCGCGCGAGGGAGGCGCGGCGGAGCAGGGAGGGCGGCGCTGGCGACCAAACGGTCGCGGGAGCGCCGGCGGCGAGCAAAAGACGGCGGCGGAGACCGAGCGCGCGGCGGCGCCGATTCCGGCTCCACGCGGCCGTCCCAGCACGCGTTCGTCGGCGGAGATGGAGAGCTCGCGACGGCGCACCGCTCCGTGGCCTTCGATCCGAGCGAGGAGGTGCGGTGCGGCGGCGCGGCGCGGCGGCGCCCGCGGCGATCTCGGCGCCGCGCGCGAGAGAGGAGGAGGAGGGGGGGATCTGTGGCATTTTTACAAAAAGGATCCCGGAGTTGCACGTAATTGCAAACGGGTCCCTCGCGCCGGATTTTCTGTGAAGGACATGTAATTTTTGGGCTCCCCTGTTTTTTTTTTGCAAAAACGGCAGCGCGGTGTGAGTATGACATGTGGGGCCCACCGAGTACTGTTCAACACTGTTTCAATTCTACAGTCTCCACTGTAGATGGTACAGTACGCGGAACGAGGAGAGAGCTCCGTTTTTCCCAACTTTTATATAGTGAGTAATTATGAAGCCATGTGAATTGATGGCACTATGTATCCGCATCCCTACATCTGCTGTGTCATACTCCCTCTCAACCCAAGTTATTTTCCCTGAATATTCTCGAAGTAAGGTATTACTGTGGTTATTGCTTGCACAATGTACTGTGTAGGCCTTAATGTACCGATATTCTGTTTTTTTTTTTTTTTCCCATATTTGTGTGGTGTAGCCGCATATTTGGAATGCCCTGTGATGTCCTGTTTATATAAATATATTTTGAATAGTCACCTTCAGTCAGAACATCGGAATCCAATCCATTTTGTGTTCCAGTATGAATGGGAGAAGCAAGGAATTGGCCTCCTGTTTCAGGGGTGCGGCCCTGGGAACATGATGATCAAGGGTTCCATCTCCAGGGTTTTCTGTTTCAGGGGTGTGGCAGTTTGGTTGCCTGCTGATGCCATGCCAATGATATAACAGTTTTAGCCCTTTTTGGTGAATCAGCTCTGCCTGTGGAATCTATGGATACAACTGCTATGCTTTGAATCGGAACAGAGCAAAAGACACCGCAAACACTGAATTTGAGATTTCTCTGAGAGAATCCTAGCAGCGACATGCAGGTACTTGGTATATACTCCCGAGATTGAACCAAAAAACACAACACATATTGTATGAGTAATTAATATCCTTCTGAGGAACTCTGCAATGTCTGAACTGAACAGGTGTTGAGACGACAACAGCCAATTCAGTCCTCGTGGAGTAGAGGAAGACAACGAAAGAATTGACGTGGAAGGTGAACTGTGCAAGTAGAAATTTTTATAGGGCTGGCGACAAAAAAAAAACAGATCAGAAGGAGTAGTACGTAAACAATGATGACTTAACAATCAGAAAAATTTGATAAAATCTCCGAATGATATCAAGAGGGAGACATTCAGCAAGAAAAGATTCCACAAGTTGCACAAGAAAACATTATATCAAGAGGGAGACACTCTAGGGCATCGATCAGCACAGAGTTTCAGTCTAAAACCCTCCATTTCATCTACCCACAAGCAAACTTAGTGGACTGTAACAGTAGTACATTCAGAAACTGAGATAGTAGGTGAGGCACAGCTTGGGTGCCGGGATATGTCATCCCGCAGATGAGGGATTACGGTGGTGTCTGGATCGTACACATCGTAACAATTCCTTGATCAAAATGTGCATGGATCGACATGTGTTAATAAACTCGCGTCAAAAAAGGGATCAGCTAGCTGGGTTAATAAACTCGCCCTGTCAGTTTCTCTAGTCCTTGCCGAAGTCTACAAGCCCTGTCAGTTTCTCTAGTCCTTGCCGAATTCTGCCTTGTAGTCGGCGCTCGACTCCAGCTTCTTTGCATCCGCGATCTTCCTTACCCCCTGCAAACATCCATATAGAAGAAAATAAGACACTGCGCTGAATGGCGCCATTGTGTCTACATTCAACGAGAAAAGCACAGGCTCGCGAGACACCTTCATGAAGTCCTCGTCGACGGCATAATCGCGCTCCGCCCTGATGGCCGCCATGCCAGCCTCAGTGCACACGTTGCGCATGTCGGCGGCGTTGAATCCCTGAAATGACGACAGAGGGTTCAGAAGAGGAACACTCAGTGCGCTGTGAGGTTTTGCCCTAGGTGAGACGAAGAAGAAGAGTTCACCTCTGCTAGCTTGACGGCAGCCTCATAGTCGATCTCACCGTGCTTGGCCATCCCAGCCGCATGGATCTTGAGATTTCCACCCTGGCCGGCTCGTTGGGGAGAGGGATCTCGATCTTGCGGTCCAGACGCCCTGGGCGTAGGAGCGCAGGGTCCAGGACGTCCGGGCGATTGGTTGCCATGATCACCTTCACCTGAACGTTTAACAAGGAAGCAAATATGTTTAGACAAAAAAATTGGAAGCATCCACAACAAGTAAAGCATAGTAAAAAAAAAAGTTTATGCAAGCAGTGAGTACACACTGAAGCAAATATTTGGGCACAAAGTCATGAAAATCCAGCAAAAGAAATATACCTTTCCAACTTCATCAAACCCATCTAACTGGTTTAGAAGTTCCATGAGCGTCCTCTGTATCTCACGATCAGCACTTGTGCCCTCACTGAATCTTCTTCCTCCAATTGCGTCAATTTCATCCATGAAGATGATGCACGGCTGGGCAGAGAAAATAGAAACATAAACAATATTTAGTAACTAAGCTGGGACGACCCTACTGGAAACCAAATGCAGGGCATTCTATATATATAACACATTTCTGTTGTAATGTTGTAATGTGAGTATCGCTGTTGATATTTGAATTCGAGATAAGTGCAACTCTAGCGGGTGTCTATCGATTATAACAATATTTCAGTTATTATTGTTGATAAACAGAACTAGAGAAATTCAAGAGAAAAAAATGACCTCTTCATAATGCTCACACGTAAGTTACTGAAGCATAGAACTTTATTAGATGGAAATGAGAAGAGGTCGAAAGAGGCGCTGACCTGATGATCACGTGCATAGGCAAACATTTCCCGGATGATCCGAGAACTCTCTCCAATGTACTTATCGATGATAGCACTTGAGACAACCTATTGCAACAGATAAGTAAGAACATGCAGTTATACATAAAAAGGGAGCAAAACTGCTGAACAATATAATATGGCACACCTTCATAAAGTTGGCATCTATGTTACTTGCAAGAGCCCTTGCCAGCAGCGTCTTCCCTGTGCCAGGTGGGCCGTAGAGGAGCACTCCCTGGAGCCAGTGGTTGTTAGCAAAAATATTAACTCTATGTTGATAGCTTCCACACGTTGACACGAAAGGAATGCAGGTGTATGCGTTGATGAATATATATACCTTGGGTGGCTTGATCCCAACTCGCTTGAACAGTTCAGGGTTCATGATCGGAAGCTCGACGGTCTCCCTAATTTCCCTGCTTGCATAAACTTTTGAGAGAAGCTGACATTCCCTGGATCCTCATGAATCATGTTGAACACTAGAGGGTCCACCTTGAAGAAAGCAGAATGGTAAATCACGTCCTCAAAATATAATATCCAGCATTTGATTCAACTAATGGAGAACATAGTGTTGGCTTTGGTCCCGATCTTCACGTCGCAATCTGCCGAGTACTTTCCGACAAGATGCGACGCGTAGCAAGCTAGCTCGATTATGTCCGAGCCGTTCTGGCGAGATGCACACGCTGATGCTAGCTGATCGATTGCTTTGATTCTGCTAGTACTACTTCCACACAGCACGTACACAACGCAACACAGGAATAATCGATTTGACCAGAGGCTCGTATCAAGCCTTGCTATTTTCTCTTTCTTTTCTGGCAACGATTACAGGGTGCTATTACATGATTATATAGGCGCTAGGACTAGTACCGACTAGGTGTGCTACTCGTATACTACACAGACTCCTTTCCGTGTACAACTCATACACACGATCGTGGTTATCCTAACAATCACCCCCTAAGCACGACGTGTGCTTCTCTTCTACCTGGGTCCCAAATATGCCAATTACTATGCGTTGGTGTTACCATCGACATTACTTTCGTCGCTTCAGTCTTCATTCTCGACATTGCTTTCGTCGCTCCTCGTGGCATCCCTGACATCGACTTTGTTTTTGTCGACTCATCTTCACTGTGACGGCAACACTTCTTTTTGTCGACGTCTTCAAACATCACCTTTTCTTTGATACTTTCGAAGAAATCTTCTGTGTACTTTATTGGCTTCTTCTCCGGAATAATTATCTTGAACAGATGTATCCGCGCAAGATGCACTGCACCTTCATCTTGTCGCTCTTCTGCCAATGACAGTGCTGGACGCCAATACTCCATCGTATCCGTTTCTTCAAATTTCGCCGGTTCCTCAGTGAGCAAACATTGCTTTTCGTGACTCATCTTCACCGGATCATCCTTCTTCGGATAGCACTCCAACACGTGTTGCATGTGTGATGGCGTCGGTCGTAGTTGCATCAGCTCCAGTGCTGTCGGAGGTGGTACGACATCCTCTTCTGCGCTCGACGTAGCGCTGGTTTCTTCTGCGCATGATTCTCCTGTTAAACCTGCCTATTCACACGCTTGATCTTCTGGCCAAACTGGCCGATCTCTTGGTTCTGGCCGAGCTGGGTCTCCAGCCCAACCTGTTGGTCCGTTGGTGCTCCCTTCCGTCTTGTTTACTGGGACAGCTCCCTCTAATCCATATACTGCTGAAGCTAGACTGTGTCTTGCTCCTAATCCACCCGATCCTGCTAGGTAGCTCATTTCTTCTGGCCCGGTCAAACAGCACACTGGCTGCCATCATGTGGCCTGCTTTCTGGGCCGCAATTGGGCCATATTCCTCTACTCGTTGGGCTGCAAGGTGTAGTGCACAGACCCCCACCGGCCGCAGCGACGCTCCGTGCCGTATCTCCGCATCGCATTGCATTTGGATGCAAGACTGGCGCGTGAGTTTGCTGCCTCTTCAGCATAAGGTGTCGACGAATTTTTCCTCCGCCACGCCGTGCTGCACCACCCTCCTTCTTGAGCGTTACCTTTTCATTCGGCAGCCACTCCCTTACTCTGCGACGTGATACCGCGCCGCACTCCGTGGTCCTGTGGCGCCACGTACGTCTTCATTTCTTTGCCCTGCGACGTCACGACGCGCCGCACTTCATGGACCTCTGACGCCATGTACGCCTTCTCTTCCTTTTCTTGCGACGTGACACTATGCCGCACATCATGGACTTCTGGCACCATGTACGTCTTCATACCAGTACTATCGGCATGAGTTCTCGAATCACCTCCCGTGTCAGTAGCATCGACACGAGTTTGCGAAACTTGAAGGCAAACTTTCTATTCCACAAGCGTGTCAGTTTCTTTAGCCACTGCTTGAAGAACTGGATCATCCTCGTCCACAAGTTCGCATATCAAATGCATTGGACTATAATCATTCTTCCTCGGTCATGAGAGCACTTTGCTTCGATGGTTTCCGGTAATCAGACTTGAAGTGCCCGAGTGCACGACAGTTATGACACCTTACTTTCTTTATGTCAAACTTCTTCCTCCTTGGCGGAGTGTCGTCCTCCTCCTCCTCTTCTTCATCGTCTTCTTGCTCATCATCGTCCTGCTCAGCGATGTACTTTTTCGCTGGGTGTGGCTTATGCTTCATTTTCTTCCTCTCTTTAGCAAGTCGAGCTTGAAGATCAGCTTGAGAATACATGAGTTTCTCACCATTGTCCTTGGACTCTTTCTTTCGCTTCTGATTCTCTTTGTGTGTCCTCAATCTTCCGATCGCTTCAGACACCGTCATCTTTGTGACATTGCTGAACTGCTCGATTGTCCCAATAATATTCGTGAATTCGTCGGTGACCGATGAAAACAGCTTCTCGACGATATCTGTATCCGTAACGGATCCTCCGAGAGATTTAATCTCACTTGCCAAGTTTGTGAGCTTCACGGAGTACTCGGCGATCGTTTCTCCTTTGGACATCTCCATCTTGTTGAGCTGCCGCTTAAGCACTTGTGCTCACACTACTAGGAAAAAGCTTATAGGTGGAACACATTTTGTCGCGCACCAAATAGTCGTGCGCCGCAGAAAAAAAATTCTGTGGCGCATGGGGTCCCGATATTCTGTGGCGCATGAAAGCCACATGCGCCACAGAAAGGGACATTTCTCTGGCGCATGGGTAGAGTGCGCCACAGAAAGACAAATTTCTGTGCCCATACGCCACAGAAAGTGCCATTTCTGTGGCGCATAAACCACATGCGCCACAGAAAAGAGCAATGCGCCACAGAAATGGCACTTTCTGTGGCGCAAAATGTTCAAAAAATAAAATCCTTTGAGATGTAGTTAGGTTTTAGTGTCTAGTCGGTATAGAAATTTTGAAATATGAATTTTGACCTTTTTTTGCAAAAAACAGAAAAAAAAATTAAAACGGCCATAACTTTTGCATACGACGTCGAAAAAATGCGTTTACCCGGTGAACTTTTCTCAGATTCGGGAAATTCGAAAAGAGTAAAAAGTTATTTCAAAAAGAAGTTTTTTTCTACAAAATCAAAAAAATAAGAAAATTAGAAAAGACAATTCTGTGGCGCATGACTAGGGATGCGCCCTCTATTTTCCCCTTCTCTCCTTCTCTCCTCCACTTCTCCTCCACTTCTCCTCTCCCCACTTTGATTGCTAGGTGTGCCTGCTCGTTGGGATACCCCAAGAGGAAGGTTTGATGTAGTCTAGCAGCAAGTTTTCCCTCAGTATGAAACCAAGGTTATTGAACCAGTAGGAGCAGCAACTCTTTAGAAGGTTGTTGGTGGCTCGCACGGCGCAACACGATCACCAACGTGGAATCTGCACACAACACAATCAAACTACTTTGCCCCAACGAAACAGTGAGGTTGTCAATCTCACCGGCTTGCTGAAAACAAAGGATTAAACGTATGGTGTGGAAAATGAGTATTAAATTGCAGAGAATGAAAAAGGAACAGTTTGCAGTTTGTGGTTGTTTAATCAGTGTAAAAGAATGGACCGGGGTCCACAGTTCACTAGTGGTGTCTCTCCATAAAAGATAACTAACATGTTGGGTGAACAAATTACAGCTGGGCAATTGACAATAGTGAGCGCATGACAATGCATATACATGACATGATGACTACTATGATATTTAATTGGGCATTACGACATAATACATAGACCGTTATCCAACAGCATCTATGACTAATAATCCACCGCCGGGTTGTCATCCGAGTCCCCCGTTGGTATTAAGTTGCAAGCAACGGATAATTGCATTAAGTAAAGCGTAATGTAAACAAACACATATGCCCGTGGACATAGCATCGTTAGGTTATCCCTAGTGGCAACAGCACATCCACAACCTTAGAACTTTCTGTCACTGTCCCAGATTAAACGGAGCATGAACCCACTATCTAGCATAAATACTCTCTCTTGGAGTTACAAGCATCTACTTGGCCAAAGCATCTACGAGTAACGGAAAGCATGCAAGATCTTAAATAACATAGATAGATTGATAATCAACTTGACATAGTATTCAATATTCATCGGATCCCAGCAAACACAACATGTAGCATTACAATAATATGATCTTGATCATGTAGGGCAGCTCACAAGATCTAAACATGATGGCACAAAGTGGAGAGACAACCATCTAGCTACTGCTATGGACCCGTAGTCCAAGGATGAACTACTCACGCATCACTCCGGAGGCAGGCATGGCGATGTAGAAGCCTCCGGTGACGATTCCCCTCTCCGGCAGGGTGCCGGGAAGAGGTTCTGAACCCTCCCGAGCTAGGGTTGACGGCGGCGGCGTCTCTGGAACTTTTCGTGGATATTTGCTCAGGCACTTAGGGTTTTCGCGTCGGGGGGAATAAGTAGGCGAAAGGGCGGCGGCTGGACCCCCGAGGGGCCCACACCACCCCAGGGCGCGCAGGGGGGGCCCCGCCCTGGCGTGTGGGGCCCCGTGGCTCCTCTGTGCTCCTTTGGTCCTCAGGTGTGTTCTGGAAAAATAGGCACCCCCGTGTTTCGTCCAATTCCGAGAATATTTCCAGACTAGCTTTTCTGGAATACAAAAACAGCAGAAAACAGGAACTGGCACTTCGGCATCTTGTTAATAGGTTAGTCCCAAAAAATGTATAAAAGTGATATAAAGTAGATGCAAAACATGTAGCAATTGGTATAAAACAAGCATGGAACATCAAAAATTATAGATACGTTTGAGACGTATCAGCATCCCCAAGCTTAGTTCCTACTCGTCCTCGAGTAGGTAAACGATAAAAACAAAATAATTTTTGAGGTGACATGCTACCATCATAATCTTGATCATATAATATTGCAAGGCACATGTAAATGAATGAAGTGATCCAAGTCAATGGTCTATAATTTGCTACCAAATAGATAATGAGTAAACAATGAATCACACAAGCTAAACGTTTTCATGAATAGTACTTTCGAGACAAGCATCAAACAGTTTTGCATAAGTGTTAACTCATAAAGCAATAGTTTCTAATAAAAGGTATTTAATCAACACAAAGGAAGAATTAGTTTCAGCATTTGCTTCAACTTTCAACATATTTATCTCATGGATATTGTCAACACAAAGTAGTATAACAAGTCCAATACATTGCATATAACGCATGTTGTAACAAAGTTGACACTAGTGTTTGCTTGTGGAAGACAGAAAGAATAGGAAAACTGACTCAACATAAAAGTAAAAGAAAGGCCCTTCGCAGAGGGAAGCAGGGATTAAATCATGTGCTAGAGCTTTTAGGTTTTTGAAAGCATATAGAGATTGCATAAAATATTTGATACTCCTCCCAACCTTGCTAACACAAGCCATGGCTAACCGAATCCTCGGGTGCCTTCCATCAATCACATACCATGGAGGAGTATCTATTTTTGAGAGGTGTTTGTTAATTGTCAACGAATGGTAGCGGGTGAGAACAGTATTCTACCTGTCAACGGACTTTTAAGAGCGGCTCCCATGAAGGACGTTATTTCTACCAGCAAGGCAGATCATCCCTCTTTCTCTTTGGTTTACACACATTCAGGTATTTCACTGTTTGTCATTGCTTACTGATGAATCAGGGCAAAAGTGTGAAGAGAATTAATTGGTTAAAGTTGTAATTAATTGGGACTGGGCACCCCGTTGCCAGCTCTTTTTGCAAGTTATTGGATAAGCGGATGTATATGCCACTAGTCCAGGTGTAAAAGTCCATTGACAAATAGAATAAAGAATAACCACACTAATTCCTCATGAGCTAGTAAACATTGACACAAAAAGGGAATAATAACATTTTGAATAATTTAAAGGTAGCACATGAAAAATTTACTTGGAGTGGCAAGGAAATACCACATATAGGTAGTTATGGTGGACACAAATGGCATGGATTTTGGCTCAAGGATTTGGATGCACGAGAAGCATTCCCTCTCAGTACAGAGTTTAGGCTAGCAAGGTTATGTAAGCAAACAAGAATATCAACCCGTACACCAAGTTTTATATGACAAACATATTGCAAACGTTATAAGACTTCATACCGTCTTCCTTGTTAACCAAACCCTGTTATTAGAAAATATCTAGACCTTAGAGATACCACCGATGCAAACCAAATTTTCAACAAGCTTTACGGTAGTTCTTCACTAATAGGCTTAACTCATGTGATGCACAATTTAATCATGATCTACTTGTTAACTCAAAACAATTGACAAGCATCAAGTTATCCATTTAGTGATCTACAAGATTAAGCAAGTTTTTCCTTATACCAATTACCACATGCAACATTTTCTGAACCAACCAAACACCAATCAATTTATTTCATCAACTCTCCAAACAAATATAAGTGAAGCAAGAGAGTACTTTCTACAAAAGAAAGCTAATAGCTCTGACAAGAGATACATGAAAACAAGAGCTAAAAGCTGAACAGCGCTAGATATGAATACTCAACAAATATAAGTGAAGAATAGGAGTATTCTCATGAAAAAGCGGAGCGTGTCTCTCTCCCAATCAAGAATGCTAGGGTCCAGTCAAGCTTTATTGAAAATAAAAGTGCAATACTGAAAATAAAAGCACACAGACGCTCCAAGAAAAGCACATATGATGTGAAAGAATTAAAATATAGTTCCTGCCTCCTCCACTTCTCCTCCACTTCTCCTCTCCTCTCCTCCACTTCTTCTCTCCTCCTCCACCTCCACCTCCGGTGACCTTCTCCACCACCCCGGCGACCTCCTCCTCCTCCACCTCCGGCGACGGCGACCTCCTCCACCACCTCCGGTGACGACGACCTCCTCCACCACCTCCACCTTCGGCGACGACGACGGCGACCTTCACCTCCACCTCCGGCGACCTCCTCCTCCACCCCGGCGACCTCCTCCGACGACATCCTTCTCCTCCTCCACCATCTCCGGCGACCCCCATCGTCCACCCACCCACCTCCGGCGACCCACTCCTCCACCCACCTTCGGCCAAGCCACCTACGGCCATGGCCACGGGCAACACGGCCTCCGATGAGCTCCGACGAAATTCCGGCGAAATTCCGGCAGAGATCTAGATCTGGCCGCCATTTTTTTCTGTGGCGCACCCACCTCCATGCGCCACAGAAATATTTCTGTGGCGCACGCGTACAGGTGCGCCACAGAAAAAAATTAGTGGCGGGATACTTGTGGCGCACCCGCCATGCGCCACAGAAAGCGAAAAAGGTGCGCCACTGATAGGCTATTTCCTAGTAGTGTCGGGCACGCTTCACCTTATCTTCGCCGACTCGCATCTCTCGTATTGCTCCCCACGCTTCCCTCGCCGTCTCGTAATTGGCAAGAGTCATCACCATGGAGTCTGGTACGGACTGCGAGAGAGCAGCCATGGCGCCCTTGTCGACCTCGTCGTCCACCGCGCCGTCGCCTTCTATAGCCTTCCAGACACGAAGGTTTCGGAGGATGAACTTCATCTTCGTGGCCCAAACCACATAATTTGTGTTGGTCAGTATTGGATACTGAATCGGCACATAACTTGTTGTTGACATCATCATGAGCGGCTTGCCGCTACCTTCTGACGTCACCAGCGCCTGCTTCACCGCAGCCGCCGCCTTCTCCTTGTCCAGGCTCTGATACCACTTGTTGGCTTTGGTCCCGATCTTCACGTCGCAATCTGCCGAGTACTTTCCGATAAGATGCGACGCGTAGCTAGCTAACTCGATTATGTCCGAGCCGTTCCGTCGAGATGCACACGCTGATGCTAGCTGATGATTGCTTTGATTCAGCTAGTACTACTTACACACAGCACGTACACAACGCAACACAGGAATAATCGATCTGACCAGAGGCTCGTATCGAGCCTTGCTATTTTCTCTTTCTTTTCTGGCAACGATTACAGGGTGTTATTACATGATTATATAGGCGCTAGGACTAGTACCGACTAGGTGTGCTACTCGTATACTACACAGACTCCTTTCCGTGTACAACTCATACACACGTTCGTGGTTATCCTAACACATAGTAGACTGCACGAACAGATAACAAATGCTCTCAAACACGGCGATACCTCACGCGGAAGAATGCGCATGATGGTAAGGGAGGTCGGGTCGAGACACACATGTGTGGAGGTTGTCAAGTTCTCCGCGTTCAGCTTAGCGCGACAGTTGACAAGGTATCGAGGGCCGGTGCTAGCCTCGACGATAACTGCAAGTGAAAGAACAGCGACTTGTTGTCAGTAAACGGCCAAACACCAAACACAACGATCGTGACATCGGGGGAGGGTTCCATGAAGCCGCCAATTCACACTCACAGCGCTCGTTGTCAAGCGGGCGCATCACCTCTCCCACAAGCTGGCCACAGCTCTGGAACGCCTTGACATGCTCCTCAGTTTTCTGAAAGTCCTTCTTAGCATGCTTCAGGTTCTCACGCCTTGCAATCGCAATGCGAGTCAAACACCATAAGCAGAACAGAACCTGAAAATGGCAGGATACATTTGTATCTCCAGCAAGCAGAAATGCAGTATTGCACAGCAGTAAATGCTGACGAGGAGCAGAGCAGAGACCAATTTAACAGGGGCATGAACGGACAGTCCTAAAGGAGGACCGTCATCCTTTTTCGCACAAATCAGCAGCCAAAAATGCTACTACTTGCATCGCATCGTGTACTAGCATCATAGAATTGCGTCGAACGATATATAAAGTGATGCACCCTGGTTCCAATCACCAATCCCCACAGCACCGAACAAATCATGCCAGCCCTTGCTCGATTCAGCGCAAAGCCACAGCTTTCCGGGAGTAAATCGTGTCCGAATCCGGAATCTACCAACTAGACAGGGAAATTTAATTTCGAAACAAATAAATCGGGGGTTAAGCCCGCGATGAGCGCCAAAAAGGGCGAGGGTTTAGCGGCCTAAAACCCCAACCGAAGCAAACCATCCCGCCGGAAACCCCACAATCGGAGCAAAGCAAAGCCGGTGGGTACATCGGGGGGGGGGGGGGGGGGTCGCTAGCCCCGCTCGCTCGGTCGTCGCCTCGAGTAGGGACGGGCAGGCTAGGTCTACGCGGTGGGCATTGCGGCGGAAGAGGCGGAGGAGGAGGAGGTACCTGTGCTGAGGAGGGACTCTTGCTCACGGAACTTGAGGAGGCTTGTGCGGTGCTTGGCGACGGCGGCGGCGCGGCGGGCATGGTCGTCGGCGCACTACCACAGAAAGGTCTTTCTGTGGCGCACTTTTTGGAATTCTGTGGCGCACCCCCAGGTTTGCTGGGTGCGTCACAGAATTCTCGCCACAAAAATTATTTCTGTGGCGCACCTGGCTTGGTGCACCACAGAATTCTCACATTTCTGTGGCGCACCTGGGTTGGTGCACCACAGAATTCTAAAAAAATTCAAAAAATGCAAAAAAAATATAAAAAGTTTCAAAAAAAATCAGAAAAATCAGAATATGAAATAATATGAAAAATCCTACTTATTGGATCTATTTTCATATTTTTTTTGAATTTTTTGAACTGACACCTTCCCGCTAGGTCACTCATCCTTAAATTGCTCCAACCCTAGTACGCTTAAGTTCTAAGTTCCACCCAATCCACCTACCCTTGTGCTACTCAATTTCTTATTGATATATGTATCATATGAACCCTCTTAAAACTTGTATATGTATATGTGTGGTATGTGTTATAAATGTGTGTTTTTAAATTTCAAATTTTTCAAAAACTTTTGAAGTTTCAAAAGGAGATTCAAAAGTTTCAAAAGATCCAAAAAATAAAAAAATTCAAAAAATCCAAAAAATTCAAAAAATCCAAAAAAAAATTTAAAAAACCGAAAAAATTCAAAAAATCCAAACAATTCCAAAAAATTCAAAAAAGTCAAGAAAAGTCAACAATCTTCTTTGTTATACATTTTTGTGTCTTTTTTGTACTTTTTTTTTTTTCAATTTTTTTTTTTTTTGTTGAAAAAATTATTCTGTTTGAAATAACTTTTTACTCTTTTGGAATTTCCCGATTCTGAGAAAACTTCACCAGGTAAGCCCGGGTGAAATCGAGCACCTTTTTTTTGAGACGATCGTTTTGGTATATTAAACGTATTTTTCCGACGTCGCATGCAAAATCTGTGGCCGTGTCAATATTTTTTTTTGCAAAAGTTGCAAAAAAGGTTAAAATTCATATTTCAAAATTTCTATACGTACTACACACTCAAACCTAACTACATGTCAAAGAATTTTATTTATTGAATTTTTTATCATTTTCTTTTACTTACTGCAAGACTAAAAAGGCGATCCACGGGGGGGGGGGTTGGGCGGGGGTGTGGGGGTGGGATTTGAAAGTCCAAAATTTCTGTGGCGCATGGGCAAAAGATGCGCCACAGAAAGTCCAAAATTTCTGTGGCGCACCAGCATCCATGCGCCACAGAAATAATTCTGTGGCGCACCAATTTATTTCTGTGGCGCACCAATTAAGGGTGCGCCACAGAATGCCAACCTCCCTATAACCCTTTTCCTAGTAGTGGCGATCGCGGCCATGGCGTGGGGCGGAAGCAGCGCCTTTTCCTCCTCTCGTTGGTCGCGGCGGAATGCGAGACTGTTGTGGAGTGGACTCGGCTGGACCTTGTGCGGGTCTAGATGGGCCGCAGCCCTGCGTATATTTACGATGGGCCACGGATTGGAGCCCATCGGGACACGTACTGGGCTTGGGCTCGCTGGCCTCTGATCAGAATCCCGCGCGAGCTGCTAGCGGCAGGCCGCGAATCCTATACATCTAACGCGGGCCGGCCCAGTTCGGTGTTTTTTCTCCTTTTCCATCTTTCTCAGTTTATTTTATTTTTTTTCGTTTTTTCCGTTGTATTTTTTCTTTTCTGTTTCTTTTTCGTTTGTTCTTTTTTTATTTTCAATTTTCTCATATTTTTCACAAATTGTTCAAAATATAAAAAAATTTCAGATTCAAAGTTTTGTTCAGATTTGAAATTTCATTCAGATTCGAATTTTTCAGATTTGAAATTTTGTTCACACTTGAAAATTGTTTAGATTCGAAACTGTCTTGATTGGAAATTTTGTTCGGATTTGAAATTTATTCAGATTTTAAAATTGTTTGGATTTATTTTTTTCAAATTTGAAAATTGTTCAGCTTTGTAAAAATTGTTCGGTTTTGAAATTTGTTCGGATTTAATTTCTGTTTGGATTTGATTTTTTATACAAATTTGAAAATTATTCAGTTTGTAATTTTTGTTCATTTGATTTTTTGTTCGGATTTGAATTTTGTTCGTTTTTGAAATTTGTTCAGATTTGAAAATTGTCCAGATTTTAAAAATTGTTCGGTTTTGAAATTTGTTCGGATTTATTTTTTGTTCAGATTTTGAAATTCGTTCACTTTTAAAATCGTTGAAAATAATTTTCGATCAAAATAATTTTTGTTCACTTTTAAAATCGTTCAAAATAATTTTTGTTCGGATTTTGAAATTCGTTCACTTTTAAAATCGTTTAAAATAATGTTCATTCAAAATAATTTTTGTTCACTTTTAAAATCGTTCAAAATAATTTTCGTTCGAATTTTGAAATTCGTTCACTTTTAAAATCGTTCTAAATAATTTGTGTTCACTTTTCGTTCAAAATAATTTTCGTTCACTTTTCATTCAAAATAATTTTCGTTCACTTTTAATTTTTTTTTCACATTTGAACTTTGTTCCAATTTGAATTTTGTTCAAATTCAAATTTTGTTCATATTCGAAAAGAATATTCAGATTTAAATTTTGTTTGGATTTTAAAATTGTTTGGATTTGTATTTTCGTTCGGATAAATTCAAATTTTAAATTTGTTCGAATTTGAAAACTCGTGTTCAAAGTTAAAAAAAAGTTGCGCCATGTGAGCGTGGCGAACAGAAAAAAAATTAAATCTGCGACGCTAAAGAAACAAAGAAAAAGTCGAAGAACCCCCCCCCCCCCCCCCCCCCCCCCCCCACGCGCGAAATTGGGCCGGCCCAATTACGCGTCCCTTGTGGCGGCGACGCGTCCAATTACGGCGACCTAAAGGACCTCCCGCGGCAAGCCATAGGCCTCAGGTAAAATAAAATCATCTGCCTTAAAAAAAGTACTACTGTACAATAAAACCATTTTCCTCTCTAATTTTTTCCTCGTCATACTAATTGGAGTCGTGATGAAATAACAATCTACCGTCTATGAACCTTCTGCCTTGTTTTTGTACAAAGAACGAATTACTACTATGCCTTCTCTATGAAGCGAACTAGATGCTTACGTGTCTGGCTAAACAGAACCTTCGACACATGCTTTTCCACTCGTCAGAAACGCACCCGTGGTATATAAAATTGTCCCGCATTTATACATTGGTCACCTACAAGCTTGATAGACTCTGCATCGAAACGATGCACACAATTTTTTTTATTGATAGACAAAGAAAACAGTAAACCATCAGAACAGCCGGAAGCCACCATCCAGGCGAAAACTCGCTACACCTACAAGCTTGATGAAGGGGTGGACCTGGTGGACCTGATCGGAGCCATGTGCCCGGACCTCACACACCTACGGACATCATCTAAATCCGAAAGCCTCACCAGACTACGGATGGCAATGGGTACCCATTACCCGCATACCCAGTGGGTATTTACCCATTAGGGTAAAGGTTCTGTAAAAAAAGTTTACCCATGGGTAAGTAAATGGTAAAAAGTGTGTACCCAATGGGTATTGCGGGTGCGGATATGGTAAAGTAGTACCCATACTCGCATACCCATATAGCCGGCTATTTTTGCTTATGACGTGTAGGTCCGTGGTAGCATAGAGTTATTCTGGAAAAAGAAATCCCGAAATACTAACCGGGTACGTAATTTTCGCTTGTTTCATATACGCGGGCGACCACTTAATTTTCGCCTAATTTCCAGGCCTTCCTCGACCACGTTGTTTCCTCTTGACGTGGGCATGCCTCACGGGCATCACACTATGGGCATACCTGGTGCGATCCAAGCCATAATACAAGGGGTGGCCCACGAACAGCCCATGGAGCAAGGCCCAGGATGAAGGCCCATCAGCGAGTGCGCTCCCGATGGAGTGTAGCCCATGTCGGTTAGGACTTTCATTACCTGTAAATCGGGTCGGTTCCGGCAGACCCGAGACCCAGCCAACTATATAAAGGCGGGGAGGGCCGCCGATCCAGCCACCGGATACTCAATATGCCCAAACCCTAGCGAGATCGCATCTCGCCGGGACCTCCATTGTAATACTTCGAGATCAATAATCAGACAAGCAGGAAGTAGGGTATTACCCTCCGGGGGCCTGAACCTGGGTAAATCCTTACTTGTCAGCCGACTGAATTACCAGCGCCATCTTCTCCCTCTCATACGAAACCCTAGGTACCTAACCATGGGATTTGCCGTGGTAACCCCACGTCAATTGGCGCCGTCTGTGGGAAGAACAGGCGTTGGAGTCGCGATTTCGGCGGCATCTTCATCAACACCTAGCAACTCGACGATCTTCTTCGGTTCCCTGGGTTTTGATCACACCCGCCGGCCATGCGCCTGGCCTTCGCGGGTCTCCATGCCGGAATAGATCTGGTTCTCGGCGACTTTCTCTTCCATGTCAATCACTGGGGCACGCTCCGGTTGACGAACGCGGTTCGCCCGATCGCGGCGGCACCCGCGCCTTCATCGGCTCCAATGACAAAATCTTCATCGACTGCCATCGACGTGCTCAACGAAGCCGATTCATCAGTCGAATTCGCGCGTCGCGTTGACTTCGGCGTGCGTCACGTGGTGGTCGTGCTCAGCCCTATAAGCTCCTACGACACATCCGATCAAGAAAGCTGCTACAGCAGTGGGCAGCCAACCCGAGGGGCCAGCCCTGCCCAAGTCTACATGGCGATTGACGCCAACGGTGAAAACGGAGAAGCCGATACCGCAGCGGGTCGTAACAAGGACCCGCCGCTTTACCCGCTCGAGGTCACAATGCCGGACGGCCGCACATAGCTCACTATCACGAAGGAGATGGCGGACAAGGCGATACAGGCGGTACGCGACACCACCCCCATGCCAGGAGACTCCACGCGTGAGGAGATGATGGCATACCGGTACCTCTTATGGCAGGAGGCCAAGAAGTTGAAGGAGGCGAACCAGATACTCGCCGAGCGAAAGCAGCGGGCCGATGAGTCGAGTCAGCGTCGCGCTGCCCTCTCCATGCAGTCGACCGCATACCAGCGACAGCAGCGGACTCGCTCCCGTTTACTCCGTATGCCCGATGACGACAGAGTGGAGGCAACTGGCAATCTCAACAACGCCTTCATGACCTGGGAAGAGGACGGTGTCCCCATCGCCAAAACACCCGCCGCCGCCATCATGGCAACTACCGCGTATCTAATGGCGACGCAACCACCCGAGGGTGACCCTCGGGCAATAATACATCAACAACAAATCAAGGGGTTGAGCCTGGCAGGAGCCGCGCTCGTGCCTGAGGCTCCCATTGAACCTGCGACTGCAGCTCGCAGAGGTGACAAGACACCTCCGCGAGCAACAAATCACCTAGGCGCCTACGAGGAGAACCGCGAAGCCGCGACCACGACATTCAAGAGCGCGGAAACCGCGACATCCGCCACCGTGGAGATCGCGGTACCCGCGACCACGACGACTACGACGACAGGACGCGCGATCTCCCACCTGCGCCACCGCGGGGTTCCTCCAGTGGATCTCCTTCTTCCACCCCACGTGCTCGCAGCAACTCATGCTCTCAGCGGCATCCGCATCGCTCCCAGTCGTATTCTTTTTCCTCTCGGTCGTTGTCCCGCCGGCGTGAGGTCAATGGCAACAGCGCTAACAAGTTGTGGCTCGACAGGTCCGATCGATCGACCTCATCTTCACCACCACGCGGCCAGGCACAGGGCGGCGGGCCGACAGCAGCTGAGGCGCCGTAGGAGCCGCGGGGTTAGGGGCGCTTGGAGGGGTACGAGTACGACGGGGCGAAACACCAGGTCGGCCCTGAGCCGGCGGTGGACAGCCACGGCGTGCGGCGGCGGCAAGGAGGATCCAGATGCGTGCTTTTGACGGCGACAGACGTTGAATTTACACGTGAGAAGGATTTCTTGCAATTAGTAGTAAGATGCGGCTGGAGCTAACTGATGGTCTGATCTCTGATGCTAGCATGTAATCCACTGTTCTGTTCTTAGTTAAATTGTTCGAGATGCATGTGCTGATTCGATTGGAATTTTTTTTTGCAGTTTGTAAGCCAATTTATGCCTCAAATAGCACTTGTACCTATTGACTACTGTACTTACTAACAACAACGCACTGAATGTGCTCAGAAACGGAGGAGTGCCATGGTGTTCCGTAGTTTCAGAAGATGCATAGTTCAGCAAGGTTGTGTATTGCTGGACCTTCTCTTTTTTCGGTCTGCAATTTTATGTAATGCGTGACCCCTTCCTCTGAAATTGTTTGCTAATGTATGAGCCCAGTCTACAATTAGTTAGGCTAATGGTGAGTGTTTTAGTTTGCTAGATTGTGATGCTTCTGTTATAGGAATCAAGTACTTTGTATTTTCATGTCAACGTTTGGTTTCATCTTTGTTCACGAGGTTGCATACCACTGTATATTTAGTTGTTCATATACATTCACAGCCCCCATATATCTTAACCTGCTTTGTGCACCATCTCCATGAAAATAGAGCGCTACCGTGGAAGCTTGGACAAAAGCAAGAAGTAAACCGAAGCCTAGAAATTACAAGAAGCAACCTGCTTTGCTTGACATAAATTTAGCAGTCGGCCCATGTTATAGGAGAAATCTCTCCTAATTATTGCTCCAGTATGTAGCCATGCTTTTTGTTTAGTCAAATCTTTCCTAATTAATTGCTCCAGTATGTAGCCATGCTTTTTGTTTAGTCAGAGTTTTCTTGGCTTCTCCAGACTCTAATGCGGTTATTTTTTCGTGGCCTCGCTATCCACGTGCGTAGGCGTCGGCGGCGCGCTCCTCCTACTACTCCTCTCGACTGAAGCGGATGTTTCTTGACTAAAACAATCTTATACTATTAGAAGCTATGTCAATGACTAGTCAGGTTTCACGTGGTCGGATCCGACCCGCTACGCCGCAAAGCCGCCCCGCAAATTAGGCCCACAATGCGCCGCTAGCCTTCCCGCGCAATCCCGAGCGGGTTTAAGCGGCACACCGCATTACACCACGAGCGACCCGTACAAACTGCTCAACCCGCAAAAGAAAAAAACCTAATATCTATTCTCTCCTCGCCCCTACGCGATGGGGAAAGATCCCACGGCGGCGCCTCCCACCGAAGCTGGTCCGATGGATTTGATGCTGGGGTCGACGTCGGCGGCATCTCCGTGATCTCCACATCCGGCCCCGCCCATGCGCCTCACGCCGGAGCGCCGTCACCTGTCGTCACGCCTCTGGCCCCCGCCCATGCCCCTGATGCGGGAGTTCATCGGTCGCTTTCCTCGCCGTCACACGCCGTCGCTACGCCATCTCCGCCCCACGCCCATGCCCCTGTCCCAGCCACTGCCGCTGCTCCTGTTCGGGCACCCCGTCCATCGCAGGACGCCCAAGGTATCCATTCCTACTTTCTTTGCTGGTTTCTTTGGAGGCCGGAGGGATCAGTACCTCAAACCTGCAGCACCGGTGTCGTTGTTATCCATGGCGTCCCTCCCTCCTCCTTACGCAAGCACGAACCTGGTTATTACCTCTATCTTATTGGTATTTAGCATGCGTTGTTCATTATTTATTTTCTATAAAACCTTGTTGACATTCTCTGTCGTTTCAGGAACTAATCGTCTCAACACAATAATAACTGATCTTATTTATGGAACACGTGCCGACATTTATGGTAATGATGATATTCTTGGCCCTTGATTGAAGCTTTAGGTAAGCCTAAAATCTGATCATCGTTTTGTTGCAACTTGCACTGTTTTCTACTGCTTGTATCCTGAACTAATGCAGTTATACAGTTTTGATACTTGTCAGCAGATTCAGTTGTACCATTTGTAGTGTGAAGATGAAGGAGATGAGGCTGAGGATGATGGCAATGTAGACAAGTAATTTTGTTTCTGGAATGGTTATGGTTGATCTTGGCAAGTTCCTTGTAGAGGTTTTAGTTGCTGCTTCCTATGAAAATTTTCTGGTGCTACAAATGGAGATGTTGGTTCCATGTTGCCTGTGTCAGTTCTGAATCTGCTGGCTGGTGATGGCCTGCTGCTTATAAATGTGATGCTTGCTGTCTTGAATGTGTTGAGAACTTGAGTTCGAACTTAGCAAAACCGAATGGGTGTTTATTTGAAATTTATCATGCGCATGTCCAAAAGTACAGTAACCTGATCATGTGCATTTTCTTTTCCTTTGATGCTATTGTCCGAAAGTACAGTAACCTGATCAATGGGTGTTTATTTGAAATTTATCATGCGCAATTCCAAAGTTACAGTAACCTGATCATGTGCATTTTCTTTTCCTTTGATGCTATTGTCCGAAAGTACAGTAACATGATTATTTCTTGGTACTACTCAGCCTTTGTGGTTCCTGATGTTGCAAGGCCAAGGAGGAAGTTGAATGAGCTCCTGTGTTGCAGCTCAGCACTAGCGTTCCTTCACATTTTTCCTATGGTTTTGTCTTGATTCTGAAGATTTAATTGTTTCCTGTCCAGATTCTTGAATGTCCATGATTTGTTGAAATTATGCACACCCTGTGTGGTATAGTTCAGGAATAGAAGGATTTGTTCTGAAAATTATGTACAGACTGTCTGGCACTGCGGCACCCAGGCAACAGGGAGCCCGTTTTTGAATTTTTTGAAACATTTCAAAAAATTGAAACAAATACCAGGATGTAGCCAACCATATGCACTACAATGCTGGAAAATTTCAGTCCGAAATACATTGTATTTTGAGCTGAGCAAAAAAGACAAATCTGTTTCAGCTAGCTAGTTGGACGACTGTCAAAACTGTGCATTGCGGCGCTGGCGGGTTGATGCGGGCCACCGCTCTGTCCTGCGCTAATTGCAGCGGAGCGTGACGGCCAACCTGCAAACAGCCGCAAGCACGGATCAGCCCGCCACCAGAGTGTGACGAACAGCCGCAACCCGCCCCGCTTGAAACCTTAATGACTAGGTTGTAACAATGTCCAACATTTACATGTTTCAAAACATCTTAATTTTGTGTGCCTCTGTGACAAAGATTTTTCTCTCCGTTGCAACGCACGTGCATGTTTGCTAATCTCTACCTAAAGTGGTTTGGTTTCGTCCGTCATTTTTATTTCCGATTTTGCCCCTGGAATTTGGAAATGGAACGTAACGGTTCGTTGGACATGGTAAAAATTCCCCAAAATATCGCCATCCCGAGCTCGCTCAGCCCCGCCCGGCCAAACCGGCCCCTGCGCCGCCGCCCGGCCCGCTCCCGGTTTGACCCACGCACCGAGCGCACCAGTCGAGTCGTCGCCAGGATTCCGAGCAGGGTTCTGCTGCTCGCTGCTTGAGAGGACCCGAATCGGACCTCGCGGGACGGGAGTTGTTTCCTCTGCTGCCGCCGACGCTCCCGAGGTTTTCCGATTGTGCTTTCGTATTCTCTCCGAGAGCTCGTGTCGGGGTCGTTTGGGCGCTCCTCCCCTGACTGCCGTTTGCGAGCTGATCTGGGCGGCCGCCGTCGTCGGCGCTGATGCAGTGGACGCGTGGGGAGCTCGGAGGCGCGCCGGGCGGCGGCTATGGCGGGGCTTGAGGCGGCGCGCACTTGGGGGCTGCAGCCATGGTGGGGCAGGGCGGCGCAGGTCGAGGAGCAGGCTCCGGCAAGACGGCTGCAGCCCTGCCCTCCCCTGTACTTCCGCGCCGCCGCCGTTTTGGGGAGGGGCCTGGACTCCACGAAGAACCACAATAGCACAGGCAACCATCACCTGGAGGAGGAGATGCGGCCTTAGCTGACGGACGGGCGGCGATTGGGAGAGGAACAAGGGATTCAGGCCGGGACGGAGTTGGAGGGAAACAGGAGGCGCGGTTGAGGCGTGAGATCTGCGGCCTTGCGCTGGAGCTACTGATTTAGTGCTGCCACTAGCTGGTTCCGTCGCCGCGCATTTGTGCTCTCAATTGAGCAGGCCTTGGGTGTCTCATTCTTTGAAGTTCTCGATTGGATATTTGATGAACTGATCTGAAGTGCCGGCATGAAGGATTGGGGTATGGTAGGGAAGGTATTGGCTGTATGCAAGTTCCGATTTTTTCTGTCTCGAGACTCCTAATACAATCTATACACCCTTCTATGCTCCTATACTCCTCGACCTTGAGGGAGGCAAAGGCCTTCGCCGGGCGGGGTGAGGTGGCGATGTCAGCGTATGGTTCTGCAGGCGTTGGTGCACGTGTACCGGGTGCCCTGGCTGAGGCGGCGGGCAGAGGAGGCAGTGGCGGTACACCTGACCGCGGAGCGTGTCGTTGGTGCGATGAAGCTGGCTGGTTTCTTCAACACGCCCAGGTTGTTACTTTTTGCATCTTTGCGACGCAAATTTGTTCTCTCCCGTTGCAACGCGCATGTTTTCTAGTACACATATATAGGTTAGAGCTGTCATAGGTACTCCAAGTTAACTGCTCCCGCGTCGTCCGGACGGTCGACACGGGAGGCCATAGCGATCCAGTACTTGCGAGTTTCCTCCGTTCGCTCTCCCTCGCCGCTGCCAGACGGCGCCGCCGGGCAAACCCGGGTGGCCGCGGCGGCAGGGACTCAGGTTGTTGGGCGGTCGTGCAAAGGATTGCGGCAGTGGCGGCACGATGCACACAACATTAGCACAACGGTGGTAGCCAAGCATGGCTCGGAGGCAAAGAAGGCAACGGCTGGTCCTCGCTCACCGATCGCGTGATGAAGGCCTCCTGGTGGCTATTCGTCCACGAGCTTCTCCCGCTTCGTTGGCCTTCGGGTACGCGGTGCAGTCGAGAGCGATAACGATGGTAGCCTCGGGTTGCAGGCGTGTGCCCGGAGGACTCAACGGACAACGCCGCCCGCCGCTCACTCGACTCATCGGCACGCTTCTTGCGTTCGTCGAGTTCTGCTTGAGCCTGTTTCAACTTGTTGGTCTCCTGCCATAAAAAGCACTGATAGGCCAGCCACTCTTCGTGCGAAGAATCTTCTGGCATGGGGTGCACTCGTGTATGGCTTTTAGTGCTTTGACTGCCATCTCCTCGGTGATGTGCACGGTTGTGCGACCATCCTGCGTGGTGACCGTGTAAGGATAGGTCGGTTGACCGTTGCGGTTGCTCGTGGACGTATTGATCGGGTTGCCGTCCTTGTCAACTCGTGCTTCATTCACCATGTAAACTTGGGCGGGAATCACACGATGGGTCGGGTTCCCGCTGCTGTGGCAGCTTTCCTGATCGGAGAGATCGCTCGCGTCGGCGGAGCTGATAACAGCAACACCGTGATAAGAATCGCAGTCGACGCAGTATGTCGACTCGAGGGCCGGCTTGGCCTTGCCCGAGGAGTCGATGGTTGTTGGTGAAGGACTCGCAGTTGTTGTTGATGAAGATGCGGGTGCCGCCGACGAAAGACGAGTCGAGCTCGTCAAACGGAGCGTGCCCCACTGGTTGACGTGGAAGTGCAGATCTCCAAGTTTAGATCTACGCCATCGTGAAGATCCGCGAAGGCCGGGCGCATGGCCGGGGGTGCGGGATGAACCCTAGGGAGCCGAAGTAGATCGGTTTCCCAAGAGTCGTCGAGTTGTCGATCGTCGATGGTGGAGCCGCCGAAACCGCGGGTCCAGCACCAGGAGTTCCCACAGACGGCGCCAATTAACATGGGGTTACCACGGCAAATCCCATGGTCATGGTACCTAGGGTTTCATATGCGGGGGAAGAAGATTGGCGCTGGTAGTTTCGTTGGCTGACAAGAAGTGATTACAAGGCGCAACAATGCGATCCCGGCGAGACGTGATCTCGCTAGGGTTTGGTGTACGAACAAAACGTGTCCCTTAGATCGCGGCCCTCCCAGACTTTATATAGGAGGCTGGGTCTCGGGAGTTCGCAACCGACTGGGTTTACAAGAAAGGCTTAACCGCCTTGGACCATGCTTCTGTGGCACGCACCCGAAGAGCTTCCATGCTGGACTATCCTCGTGGGCTTTGCTTGGGCCACCTAATGGGCCGCTGGCTGGATCGCACCAGGTACACCCACGGTGGGCACCCGAAGGGCATGCCCACGTCAGCGTGCCATGGATATGTTCGGAAGTGTCCCAAACATGCTCAGAAGTGTCCCATGGATCTCGTGCACGAGGCATATGCTTGATCCTCGCCGAGTGGTCTTGGAAAGATGTGTATCTTGCAGGCGTACGGGAGTACGGATCGAGTTTGGCTTTATTGAGGACAGCGGTATGTATCGGCTAGAAAGTGGATGCGGCAACATAAGGTTTTTGCACACAGTTGCAGGCCATGTGTTGCCGAGGGCAGTGGTTAATGTTGTTTCTTATTGTTGCGTGTAGTTGATCGCTCTAGCATGACAATTTTTTGTCCTATTTTTTCCTTTTTTTCCAATAATTTGGCTCTGTGCTTCTCGGTGTCATGACTTGCTCTGATACAATGTTGTTGCAGAGGCTGGGTGTACTTGGTATCAACTTGATATTAATATATTACCCTTTATCGAAAAAATATAGGTTAGAGCTATTCTAGAACCTCCTTAAGAGTTCTAGAATAATTATTCTAGAACCCTGTTTCCTACCCACACAAAAAAAAACCGAGCAACCAGAGCCGGACGACCAAACCGACCTGGCCATAAAAACCCACGTCCACCCCACCTTATCCATTTCTCTCACCTTCCGAACTCCTCAACTGCCCCACCTTCTGACCGACGGCACCACCTGTCTCCCGTACCACCGCTGGCGGCGACCCTCTTCCCCCTGCATCCCGTCGGTGCGGCTGCCGGCTGCGCCCCTCCCGCTGCATTGTGCCCTTCCAGCCGTGTGCCTCCAGCTGGATCCCACCGGTCCGGCCGCGACCCTCGCCTGCATGCCGCCAGTCCGGCCCGCCCCGCCCCCGTCCTACTCGTCGGCATGGCCCATCCCGCAGATGTCCTGCTCGCCGACGCGGCCAGCCGTGCCTTGGTTCCGCTCGTCGGCGCGGGCAGCTCCGCTCCCATCCGTACTGGACCACTTGCGGCCGGCGCCGCCCCTGGGACTCCCTCCTCTCCGCCACGCCACCCCCAGACTCCCCACCACCACTGCCACGGGAGTTCACGAGCACCGCCACGGGAGTCCACCAGGCGGCGCCCCCACCGTGCTGCTCCCTCGCCCGCCACCACCTCTGAACTTCCGCCGACCCGCAGCTGAACCGCTTGATGCAGCCCAATTGGAGGTCCCCTGCTCCACATCCAGATGTTTTTGGGTGTGATAACATGAACTTTTTTTTTGTTTTTTCCTTTTTTTTCTTTTCCTTTTTATTCTACTATATTTTTCTTATTTTTGTTTTTTTCCTTTTTTTGCTATTGTTCTCTCTTGTTGTCACTTTTTTATGTTTGTATTTCATTCTCTAATTTCTGGATAAACACATAAATATATAAATTTTTTAAACACATGAACCTTTTTTTAATTTGTGACCATTTTGTCACAAAAGATGAACACTTTTTCGAAATGCATAAATTTTTTCAAATGCAGGAACAATTTTTCAAATACGTGAATATTTTTTAAATCTACATAAACATTTATTAATATAGGTGAACCCTTTTTTGAACCGTGAACTTTTTTAAAAAAATAACCTTTTTAAAACATGAACACTTTTTAAAATTACATGAACATTTTTTTGTAATGGACAAACATTATTTTTGTTATATGTGAACATTTTCCATGTTTTTTAAATAAATATTTCATAATTATTAAACCTGTAATATAAAATTTATTACCTAAACTTATTTTCCAATATTAATAATAAAAAGTAAAATATAATACTTTACTGTTAGTGGGTCGGACCGAAGGCGGCCTATGTACGACCACTGTGGGTGGTCTCGCCCCTAACGCTCGCTATAAGCGAGGAATATGGGGACAAGAGCTCCTATTGTTTCAGGTGACAGGTCGCGGTACTGTCGCAAGAAGGATTCCTACATGGGCCACAATTAGCACGGCCCATTAATAGATTGTTCGTTTATTTGTAATTTTAAAATTCTGAAAAATATAATAAAATCATTTTAGTGATGGAAAAATATAGAAACATGTTTTGTATATTTTAACTCAAGAAAAATATATTTTATCTGTTTTTCATTTTTTTCATATGGTTTACAGAAAATGTTCACATATACTGTATTAAATTAAATGTTCATGTATTTCTAAACTAATGTTAATGTACTTAAAAAATGTTTATGTATTTCTAAATAATTCAAAAACTTTCATGTATCATAAATTAATGCTCATGTAATATAAAAATAATGTTCATACATATAAAAAAATGTACATGTATTTGCTAGAAAGGGAAAAATAAAACGAAAGAAAAGAAAAAAAAAAGGGCCGCCGTGCGTCTCTCTCGGCTCCGTCAGAGACTGATTTCCTCCTCTACTACTCACTCGGAGGTAGACTGATTTCCTTCTCCTACCAATGATTATTCTTCGGTACCCCGGTGCTAATTAAGCAATGGACGGTCGTTTGTTTACAGCAAATTGCAATCAATTGTCTCTCTCCAAATAGGATTTGCCCCGCTTTATAAATAAAGCAACGACCAACATACAACCGCGCATACAAACACGACACCACACACAAAAGGCAGGATACACAGGTGCTGAAGAACAGCTACACCACCCCAAGGCGATTCCTTCAGGAAGAGACGAAACCGAGCAACGACGACGAAACGGGGCCTTCAAAGGCGATTCCTTCAGGAAGGACATGACACCGGAGCGCCGCAACCGCCTGATCCCAAGGATCAGGGTTTTCATCCGGAGCGTCTCGAAGGGCAAAGAGCTGCCTTGATGGTGCCTTCAAGAAGGAGATGACGCCCATGGACACCACCACTGTCGACCTGGCCAGAACCTGACAAGGTTTTCACCCCGGCGAGCACTTTCCCCACCCGAGACGTGGTACGGCCAAACTGCCCCACCACCACCACCACCGAACGCCGCACGCCAGCCACCACGCCGCCCGCACGGCCATGGCAGAGAGCGAGCACCCGATCACCCGAGCGCTGGTGCAGCCGGCTGCCTGCCAACAACACCTCTGGAGGGAGCTGCAGCCAGCATCCCATCATCTTGTCCCAGATCTCAACGGGGGGCCACCCAGGCAGCCAGCACCTCCGGCCGCTGGGCAGCCTCGATCGCGCCAGCCCCGACCGCTTGAGGGGGCGAGGGATCCTCGCGCCGCCTGCGCCGGCCCAGCTTCGTCCGGTCGCGTCCTCTGGCGGCGGCGAGGGAGGAGGAGGGAAAAGGGGAGGAGGAGCGGCCGGCGGCTAGGGTTCCTTCCGGTCGCTCGCGGGAGGGATAGGGGTTTCAATTGCCATCAATTGTTGGAGTGGAGATTATTGACAGACAGGTTTCGGTCGTAATTTACAGTATTTGACAGGCCCCAAACAACTATCTCTAAGAATCTTGTTAGTATGGTCCAGAAACGAAGGTATACATTGGGGGGCAGCAGCATCATGTGTGGTGTCATGTCTCCGCGCTTGGTCAACAGATCGAAACGCTCTTCTGTCGGTACAAAGAAACCCCATGCATGGTATTCTAGGAGTACATCACTGTTTCAATTTAGGGGTATATAGCTCGAACAACCCTGATAAAAAACAGCTCCTATTAATTACTCTACTCTGCTAGCACTCACGGCTACAACTTGCTGTAAGTAGTACAACTGAGTAAGAAAGCCGCCGGCGCCATCTGCACGTTTATCGTCGCCTTCGTCTAAGAATTGACAGGTCCTCACCTCCTCTAGGTGCCGCTCTGGCACTAGGAGGGGTGGGGACCTCGGACCTGCGCAGTGCGCTATACAAAGGTCCTTAATGTTAGAGCTTGGTTTTGGTTGTTGTCTTCTTCGTAAATGGAGATGGCATCGTCTGCAATAAGTGATCTTCCGCGCTTCGTTCGTCGGCGAGATCTCCTTCCCGACGTCAATGGTGGCTTTGGAAGATTAAGTTTGTCTAGGTATGGTTCTTCAGATCTTGCTTCGCCAGATCAATGTTGATTGTTTCTCATGCTTGCCGCAAGGAGGTTTGTCCTCACATTATTTATCCCGGCTACTACGTCTTTGGCAATGGTGATTCGTTCTTTCGGCTCCCAACGTGTCCCTGGAATATCAGTGGTGTGCTCTTGCCGATGTTGCTTGATTAATTTAATGGCTGCGTGCGTGCACAAAGCCTTGGCATTGCGGCTCAAAATTAAAAGGGGAGAACTTTCGTTGGTATTCACAGGTCTGTGGTTTGATATTTTCAGCGTTGTTCTACGGCTGCCTTCAGAAAAGTACAAGATTGTGTCATGGAAAAGAAAAAGTTTGAAGATCTCATAGATTTGCTTGTCTCTTTTAATATTGTTTTTGTAATTGATGTAATCGTGTACTCTTTGTTGGTTTAATATATATGCAAAAATTCAAAAAAAAAAGAAGGCCGCAACGAATCCCATCAAATTATTGTTCCTTGCCTCCGTTTTTTCTTTTCTTTTTTGAGGCCTTTCCTTGCCTCCGTTGTTGAGCTTCCCGCTGTCCTCCTTTTTCTTATTTTGGTCCCAACTGGATGCATGCCTTCCTTAATTACTAGTACTGCCTTAAAGGCCCACTTGGGGCATCGACTTGACTCACAAAGTGAAAATTCCATCATCACCAAAGCCAAGTATTGTTCTTATATTTTTTCTCCGAGTGATGCTTTGCTGCCTACGATCACTTTAGGTAGGCCATGAGATTGATCCGGTGGTAGCATGACCGTCGTCTGCTGAGTGCCAATGTAGATAGAAAAACAATAAAATAAAATAAAGTAAGCAGCTTGTGTAGACCCCTATATATCTTAGTAGCTGTTGATTATTTAGAGCAAATTAATGGCTATAGTTTACTTGCCAATCGTTTCTTTCAGTTTTTCGATATATCTGATCGTCATCGGCCACCAGAACGAGGTCTCAAGCCAGGTATTTTTCTCATAATTTTTCTCCAAGTGATGATTTGCTGCCTGCGATCACTTTAGTTAGGTCCGTTGATACCATGAATGCCATCTGCTGATTGCCAACGTAGAGAGAGAAACAATAAAGTAAAGTAAAGTAGAGTGATTAAAGTAAAGTAAGCAGCTTGTGTGGAGACTCTAATCCAAACTAGAACAGAGATGCACATCTCTCTATATATACAGTAAACATGCCCGTGCGTCGCTACGAGTTTGTACAAAAAACTGCACCTACATGAGCACATATATAGGTACACGGCAAGCACCGCTCAAAAAAAAAAAAAAGGTACACGGCAAGCACGATCATGCGGAAGCGTGGGTCGCTGGAAATCCCGGCCAATGTGGCCGCGGCGACGTCCAGAATAGCATGCATTCTGGGGTTGAGGGTAGCGGCGCGAGGCCTTCTTCGGTGACTTTTTTTTGAAGAACCGTTTCTTTTACTTGCGGTGGCAGTTGATGTAATTTTAATTTGGTGGGAGGCAAATCGGTAAAAAAAGGACGACCCACGTCACTTCACTTAAACGAAGAGGTACCGACGAATCAGAACACGCCACGTGTACTATTCTTTTCTGTTAATTCTTTTCTGTCTATTTTTTGCAGAAATATATTTCTAAACTTGTAAAATTCATTTTTTTATCTGCTTATCCAAACTAAGCAAATAATATATCCCTGAAATCGCTGGAACATGATGAACACAGTGACACCAGTAGATTTCAAATGATTGATTTGAGTAATTTTGGCTTAACTTTAATTCTATAATTTCATTTTTAATTGATTCTTGTTGCAAATGAAAGATATTGAAATTCTCTATCTAGTAGCACTTCTGTATAAATTAATTGGGCATATTTATTATAGATAAATTCAAATTTGAAATCAGACCTTTTATGCCATATCTCGCAATCTATAAACCGTATTCTATTAATTCTTTTTCCTATGGTTTAGATTGACCATTTGTATCTAGTAGTACCATTAATACCTTATATCACACAATTTAACTTATGCCCATTAGAATTTGAAATTTAAACTACCAAGGCCATGCCTTGCAAACACTAAACACAATAACATTGATTCTTTTTGTATATTGAATCATGAGATGAACATTAACCAAAGAATTGATAATATTAAATTGTTTGGTTTGTGGTTGTTATGTGTTATTTGGATTTTGGATTGTCTGTTTATTGTGATTTATTTTAACATATAGATTGTACGAAGTGCAACCGTGTGTTTGTGAGAAAGTGTATGATCATCAACCACAAAAAGGCAAGTTCGCTTTGATCACGATCCCAAATATTTTTCATGTGCGGTTAGATGTTTTCGTAGAATACAGGATTATAGATTGCGAGAAGCCAAGTATTGTTCTTATATTTTTTTTCTCCGAGTGATGCTTTGCTGCCTACGATCACTTTAGGTAGGCCATGAGATGAGATTGATCCGGTGGTCTCAAGCAAGGTATTGTTCTCATAATTTTTCTCCAAGGAGCAGCGGCAGAAAAAAGAGCAGCAGCGGCACTTGTCTGCTTTGGAGCCCCACGAACTGCAAAGCAGTTGGGAGACGGAGGACCCGGCGTGTTGTGCAGAGCCAGGCGTGCGGGCGCAGGGATGGAAGACGGGGCCTGGTCGACTAGATCGCGCGCGCGTGGCTGGGGAGCTAGTGGCCGACGGTGCCATGGACAGAGGATACCGTGACGGCATGGTGTCGCGGCTGGTCGGTGCCTTTTTTTTACTTGCGGTGGCAGTTGATGTAATTTTAATTTGGTGGGAGGGCAAATTGGTAAAAAAAGGATGAGCCACGTCACTTCACTTAAACAAAGAGGTACCGACGAATCAGACCACGCCACGTGTACTATTCCTTTTTGTTAGCACCCATTTTTGCCAGGTGGCCAAATCTGGCTTTGGAAGCAACTCGGGAAGATTTGGCAACCCTAAAAGGCGGAAGCCTAGAAAAGATGCAATCCGAAAAGGCGGAAGCCCGGGAAGGCGGCATCCCCGAGGAGGCGGTGAGTCAAAGAGATTTGGCGGATCAAAGGCGGCAATTCAAGCTAAGCGTAGGGAAGAAGTGCTACAATAGAAGGTTCCAGAAGCTGCGTTTTAAAAAGCCGGATGTGGGGAGTGACAGATGCCCAGAAAGCCAGAAGAAAAGCTGGATCCAACATGAACCAAAGCAAGTTCGAAGCAACACGGAAGGACAAAGGCGGTTCCAGAGGAGCCAAAGACGGACGCTTGGGTCCGGGTCCAGTATGAAGCCAGCCAGCAATTTGCCTTGTTTGGAGCTAGAATTCGACTTAGAATACCAATTGTAATCCTTGTAGAAGTCCAAAACTTGTACGGGAAGTCCAGCCGCCTAATATATATGTAAGAGGTGATGGCCGATTGAAATTAAGCAAAACAATCGACACATATCAATACAATCTACTTTTTACCCTTGTTCCTGCTTCCGTTATTCAGTGACTTCGCGTGAGTTCATCGAATACCGACAACCGAGCTGAGAGCGGTCAAATCCGGCTTAGTTGAACCAATCGTCGCCGGAACCTCCGACGGGGTCCCTCCCGAGGTACTGGGGCGTCTGCTCTAAAAAGCGCCAGCTTACTGTCTTGCGTATCGCGCTGGAAGCTGGCCTCCCGCAGGGCGAGTTGTGAAGTATCTCCCCGGCTTCACGGGTACACGAGGACGTGTTCGTGTGACGTGTTTCTAACGCAACCCACTTTTTGGCGACTCCGCTGAGGACGATTCGATCTAAAAATTGGACAGCAATGACCAATTCAGAAGTCGACGCCGCCAGCATCAACACCGACAACATCATCAGACCGACTCTCGAGGAGTTGTCGGAAGAACAACGCCAAGGCTTGGATGCGTGGAGGAAGCAGCGCAAAGAGGAGTTCGAGGGCGGCAGCAGAAGCAGGATAAGGTGGATGAAGAGCTGTATTTGGCGAACTTCAAGAAAGATCGGCATGGAGTGATCTCGCAGATCAAGGACCCGGAATATGTTCCTCTAAACATCGACATCAGCAAACCCGCTGTAAGCAACAGTCTTTTGTCCTCTGAACAATTTGCCGAAATTCAATACCACGTTTCACAAGGCATAAACAGTGTTTACGATCTAATGATGGAACATAGTAAGGCTAGAGAAACACGCCGCCAAGCCAGCCATCGGATGTACAGCCGATGGGCAAATCTAGGGATAACCACCTTGCATCTATGCTACCTTGTCCGACACCTATTCAAAGCGTACCTTACTCAACTAGAAAACCGAGTCAAGTAGTACGTTTAGCAAACGAGTCGATGTCGAATCAAAATTTGGCTCCTTGGGTGCAAGCCGGCCCTACGACCAGTACTTCTCTTGTTCCGGCTCAGTCAGCCACTATGGACGATATGATGGTCAAGTTCAGAAGAGAATTGGACCAGATGGCTTATGATAAATTTGGGTTTATGCCAAAACATATAACTTACACTAAACCGTATCCCGAATATTTCGACTTACAACCATATCCCCCTGGTTACCGAGTGCCTGAGTTTTCAAAATTCAACGGGTTGGATAACAAATCAACATGGGAACATATTAGTCAGTACTTGGCTCAATTAGGCAAAGCTAATCATGATCATCATAAAGTTCGCTGGTTCTCATTATCTTTAACCGGCACTGCTTTTTCATGGTTTTCGGCTTTATCTCCTAACTCTATACACACGTGGTTTCATTTGGAGCAAAAGTTTCACGAATACTTCTTTGCCGGTGAGATTGAATTAAAGTTACCCCATCTTACATCGGTTAGACAAAAACATGACGAATCGGTATCTGATTATGTCAAAAGATTTAGAAACACGAGAAATCGGTGTTACAGTTTGGTGATAACGGAACGTGATATGGCCGACTTAGTCCTCAATGGATTGAGATCCACTTGAAAGAAAAATTTGAAGGATATGAGTTTCTGAGTGTCGGCCAAGTTCAGGAAAAAGCTCTGGTTCAAGAAAGCCGGGCTAACGAGACGAAAGATTCGCATCGGATGAGTCGCTGCCGGCCTAACACTATTGATAATAATGCCGGCTCCAATGAGGAAGCCGATGTTTACGCTGCCGAGTTCGTTTGGCCGGCTAAGGCCAAACCTTATGTGTGTGATGATCTAAATCCGATTCGCAAGAATCGGGAAGACGTATTCAAATGCAGTTTCGACATAGGCCAATGCGATAAAATATTTGATGCCTTGTTGAAAGAAAAAAGTGATAAAGATCTGTCATGTTATACCATCATCTGATGAACTAAGACGGTAGGCTTATTGCAAATATGATCATTCTTTTTCTCGTGCTACTAACGACTGCAATGTTTTGCCGGCCCTTAATGACGGACGATTGAGTTTTGCCGGCATGGCAATTGATCAACAACCATTCCCAATGAATGCACTTGACGTAGAGGGAAAGAAGGTCCTCATTTGGCCAGAGGCAGCCGAATCGGCAAACAAAGATAACATTGTTGTTGGTGAACCCAGGGATAGTGGAGCCGACAACAATGTGACTAGGAGGAAGGTGACTTTAAGTTGGCAAGCCGGCGGCAAGGAGGTTATCAAGATCACCATCTGCAATCCTACGCTCGGGGGGGAGGGGGGGGTGGGGGTGTGGCAAGGACAGGAGCCGCCAAAGTCACCACCAAGGTTCATCAAGCCAAGGAACCCAGAAGTCAGCCAGTGGAAGGTCAATTCGGCAAATGCCAAATACAAGCGTATTAAGCCGACTTTCGACATGTTGCTGAACAAGTACGTCAGGCCAGTCGGCTCTAGTTCAAGCCGGCATTTCGGAAGCGACCACGACCACCTTCAACAGAAGGCTTTAGCCGACACGCTAAGCCGGCTGGGGGAAGGCCACCACCTTCAAGAGCGTGTTCTACAAAAGCTGGCTCGGTTCAACAAATCGGTCGGCTGAATATCTGCCAAGTCTGGAAGACAGGAAAATGTGGCGTGCTAGGCCGCAAGGTGCAAAGGCAGGCAAGCCGGGAGACATGGTAGGTAAATCATTTCACGGCTCGCTTATCATTGGTACCGAGACGCTGAAACTCAGGGAGCCGGTTGCGGATCAGGCAAAGGATAGGTCGATATTCACTATCGCGCCTAAGGGTGCCGCCAATGACCATGAAGCCAGTTCCAGTCAGGCTAGGCCGCGTGACCCAAAGTATAGTCAGCCAAAGTTGTGCCCTGCGGGGTTAACCAAGACACAGAAGAGGAAGTTGCAAAGGCTGAGGAATCAAGAAAAGGCGGAAGAAGAAGCCGAACGACTCAGAGATGCAAACTTCAACAGGGAGCGTCCAATGATACCTTCTCAGGTGTGGGTGCCTAAGTCGACAGAACTGGTAACTCAACATCCGACATACCAATCCCCGCTGCAGAAAGTGAGAAATAGTCGGTTGCTGTACCGCTATTACCTACTCTTCGTGGGATGACAAAGTTGAGGCAGCGGATTTGGCAAGGGAAGGGGAGCCGGCAATAGAGGAGCCGACAATGTCGGAGCCGGCAATAGATGAGTTATCAGGCGATTCGATAGATGACGAAGATTTATTAAACTATGAAGAGACGCCAAACCGGACAGGCATGGGCATCAACATGGTATATTACCTGCCCGCTGAGTTCCATGCTGTTGATGAAGATGGCGAGGTTGCTCAAATTAACTTCGGACCCAAGAATGCCATCTTTGAGAAGCCGGAGGAACCGGTTAAGCATCTCAGGCCTCTGTACATCAGAGGACACATCAATGGGAAGCCGGTTACCAGGATGATGGTTGATGGCAGTGCTATAGGGAATCTAATGCCGTATTCAGTCTTCAAGAAATTACAACTCGACGATGACGACTTAATGAACATGAACATGGTGCTAAAGGGGTTATCAGTTTGGAGCTCACAGTTGGAAGCAAAACCTTGGCTACTGCCTTCTTCATTGCTGAGGTGCAGGGAAATTACAATGTGCTGCTAGGGCGTGATTGGTTACATGCAAACTAGGGCGTTCCGTCTACTATGCATCAGCAGCTAGTTCAGTGGGTCGACGATGAAGTTGAAGTCGTCCCCGCAGATGATTCGGCTTGCATCGCATTAGCCGAATCAATCGTTGACTGGAAATATTATAATGTTACGTGTCTTTCGGGACGTGATTTATCCGGGTTCGACTTCCTGAGTGCCACCAGGGACGGATTCGTGCCAGTATCCCTAAAGCCGATTGAGATAAATCGGCTCCAACTCAAATAAATGGATAACAACAACGAGTGGCTCCAAAGGCGTCTGGATGAGTATCGGGCCAACAGGAACGATATGTTTGAAGCTATTGAAGAACCAGGCGACTTGGACAAACTGGGACAAGGCTTTATGTCGGCCGACCCACTCGAAGAAGTGGACATTGGAGATGGCACATCACCAAGGCTGACATTTGTAAGCCGGAATCTGGAAGCTGGTTATAAGCATGCATTAACCGAGCTAGTCAGGGAACATGTGGATTGCTTCGCCTGGGAGTACCACGAGATGCCCGGGTTAAGCCGCGAACTCATTGAGCATCGCTTACCCATCAAAGCCGGCTTCAGGCCACACAAGCAGCCGGCTCGCAAGTTCAATCCAATGATCTATGACTGGATCAAGGAGGAGATTGGCCGGCTTCTAAGTATGCCGACTGGATTTCAAACATTGTTCCAGTTGAGAAGAAAGGATCCGGCAAGATTAGGGCGTGTATAGACTTCAGAGATTTAAATCGAGCAACGCCCAAAGACAAATATCCTATGCCAATAGCCGACATGCTCATCAATAATGCCTCAGGACACAAAGTCATCAGCTTCTTAGACAGAAACGCTGGATACAACCAGATATTCATGGCCAAAGAAGATTCGGCTAAGACAGCGTTTCGCTGCCCCGGTTTCGTTGGTTTATTCGAGTGGACAGTGATGACCTTCAGGTTAAAGAATATCGGCGCCACATATCAAATGGCGATGAACTTAATATTTCATGATCTTCTTGGAGTTGTGCTAGAAGTCTACATCGACGATGTGGTGGTTAAGTCGGATGGCGAGTCATCTCATTTGGCCGACGTACTGATACCCACAAGTATAGGGGATTGTTGAAATCTTCAATGTGTAAGTATAGTATCGATCCCACGAGGAGTAGAAGGTATAAGTATTTATCCTCTCAAATAAGAGTTCACTTCTCTTATTATCTATGCACTAGACAAACTAAAATGATTAAATGATGCAAGTTTTTTGGGTTTTTGGCGTAGAGTTTGCAATAAAGTAAAAAGCTGAAAATAAAATATGACAAGTGAAAGCTCTCAAAGAGAGAAAGCCCAATCCTCTATGCAGCAAGAGGACAAGCTCAAGTGTGTGTTTCTTATAAGTGGAGAACGTTCCCGATGGCGGCATGGATATTGCTAGGCATAGAGATTTATTAAACAACACGTTGAATATCTTGTCAAGTTTTAATCTTCTTTGGACGGAGCCATTGTTAGGTATAGCTAAATAAATAAACTAAACCCCTTATGATGGATCATGTGGCCAAGTAAATGACTGCACAAGATTATTAAGAGATAAAGTCCCACCATAGCATTACCTCTAAGGTCCCGATACTAATACCCTCATAATGCAACTTCATGACTCGGTCTCAGGTTTACATGTCCCCCAAGTCTCCCTCAATTCATTACACTACGGTGTTCTCCTATGAGCCCATATAGGTGAAGTGTTGTGCAGTCGACGTTCGCACAACACCATCATAGAATCACATAAAAAGATAAACACTAGACAAAATACCAACACATGTCATATATAAATCATTGCCAATTCATCCTATGCCGTCAGGAACATACGGGAACTACTCACAACGTGCAAACATGATGATATTCAGTGGCATTAATGGTACAACACAATCTGAAAATATCTTCACCTCCAAATAATGACAAGTACTCGATCACAAACATGAATAAGAGCACAAGACAAGTATCTAGGGTATAGCAACTCTCAAACTACGAGGGGAACGGAGTGGATCACGAGATGATGATGGAGATGGTGCTGGTCTTGACGGTGGTGTTGATGGAGACTCCGGAGGGGGGATGGAGGAGCCTTCCGGAGGTGATTCTGGCGGCGTTTCCTCCTCCGATCTTCTCCGCGGCAGCCTTCTGTCTCCTGTTTCTTGGTTTTTGTGTTTCTCCGCCGCCTCCTCGCGAAACTCCTCGGGGGACTATTTTTATAGTCGGTTTTAGGTCAAGACGAAGCCACGGAGACGAAAACGGACGGCATCGGAGCCACGAGGGGGGAGAGAGGGTGCCTCACGCGGCCACCTAATTCCCTCCTCGGACTTCCTTTTTCGCGGATCCTTGGCTCGTACGTCTTCTTCCTTCCAAATATTGAGCCCCGTAAAATCTTAGGTCATTTGGACGTCGTTTGGTCACTGAAAGTCAAAAACATGGAAAAAGGGGTTTTCTGGTTCTGCAGGGTTAATTCCAAATAAATGGGGAAACTGTGAATTATCCCCTAAAATCATTATAAAACATAAATATAACCCATATATGATGCAAATAAGTTGGAATATCAAGTAATAAAATGTAAAGTTCATGTATGCATTTTACATGCATCAACATCCCAAGCTTAACCTATACTCGTCCTCGAGTATGAAGGTGATAAAACTAAACATGGACTTTGCATTTTAATCCTATCAATGGATATCAAAGATGATTACTATTGCTACATAAAGTCAAATGATTCATTCTCAAAGGAGTAGCAATATACAAGATAGATTATGAAGTGATATCAAATATTCAATGAAAGGATGTTCAATGATAATTCACAAAGTGTAACATAGAAGAAAGTACTATGGACCAAATGTATGCATAATGCAAAGAAAAAACATCCTATAATGGTCATAGAGTACTCTTGTAAATCTGAATATAAAAGGTGGACACTTTGGAAAGATAGATAAATAAGTAGAGGTAAAACATGAATAAGTTTCATCTAGCTTCCAAATGCTTCTACTTAAGTTAATGATTGCAATGTGGTATTCATTGGTGTCAAGCTCTCATTACCCCTATCATAGCATCTTGAATGGTTAAATTTAAAGTGAAAGCAATATGAGTAATGTGCTTGACAAAGTATGGGTTGAATGCCTCATGCCCCGTGAATACGAGTACCTACACCAACTGGCTACTCAACTCGGGTCACAAAGCAAATTCGAGTTTTAAAGTCATTGCAAGTAATAAAAGCGTCATCAAGAGCGTCAACTGGGTACCTCTTGTCTGAGGACATGGAACAAGCCCATGTCAAAATGACAAGACAAACAAACAAAATGAACAATCTCAACACCCTTTTATTTACTATTGGTATAGCTTTTTATTGTGAGGTGCATCACTGAAGGTTCACCATAGCATGTAAGTAAATTTCCACCATGAATGATGCATGGCTTAGATTAGCGGCCCAGGCGTCTCTCTAGCCATTTATACTTACTCTCAAACTTACCAAGTTTCCACACTTATTTGCTCAATGTTAGGCATCCATAACAAAAGTACATGATATCAACTAAATATATAATTAAGAGCACGTTGAAAGCTTGCCATGTGACAGCACATATGAGCTAACTCCCAACCAAGACTCTTGTCAAGCCACAACTTCATAATTTTAATCACAATGGTTCATGTTTATTAAGTGCAATAAAAGTAAAGTGTGCATCAAGTTCGTGAGAGCTTTTTAACCAACTTTTCCCATGACAATCAATAACATAAGCATTTTAATTCAGAGGTATAGATAATACAAATATAACATGATAAACATACTCGAATAGCATAAAGCTAATAGGTAGATATGGTGGACTCACTGGAAAAACTTTGGTTGAAGGTGTTGGAAACAAGTTTTTGCTTGTTGGAATTTTTGGGCTAGCAAGAGGGAGAAAGTTGACCGTCTAAATGCATGCATAAGTGTCCATAGAACTAACCAATCCATGTTAAACAAAGTAAAGTAACATTCAGCATCAAAACATGAATAAAAGATAGCTCTTGATAAAACACTTGCAAATTAATACTCATTAAAAGCACATGAATCAATCATGCAACTATATGTATCTTTTTGAATCAACTCAAACATCCCTATCCCAATATTTTTAATAGCATCCAACTTAATTCAACCCAAAATTCCAGTACCTCTCATAAAATAAATGATAGTGATGGTCTACAGAAGCAAACAAAAATAAAAAAAAAAAAAAAGACGCTCCAAGTTTATGCGAGTAATGTTGATAGAAAAACAGAAAATAGACGTGTGCAAACCGAGAGTGTTTGGTCCAGTGGGGTGCCTTGACATCCCCAAGCTTATGGTCTTCACCATCCTTGGATAGCTCTTGGTGCATCTCCTCTAATCCCTGTGAAAAAACTTCGACACAAAATTTTCTCCCATCACTTTTCTGTGGGGTGACATTAGTAGGTACAAAGATAGAATTGCTTGCTGCAAAAATTATGAACATAAATTCATATTAAGTGTCCAGAAAGTGTATAATGTTGTATGCTTCCTCATAAACTCAATTAATCAAAAGATTAAACTTAAAAGTTCAAAGAATGCATCAAACAAAATAGGACAGAATCTGTCCAGAAAAACAGCAGCAGCAAAATATTTATTTACCCTACTTAGACTTGTCAAAAAAATCAGAAAAAATTCATGCATACAGAGGATGAAAAGTTGCAACTACAGTTCAAATTTGAGATTAATCGGAGTTACAGAATAGGAATTAAAAATCATACCGTGCACAGATTCGTGCTGGAATAAAATCTCCGAATATATGAGCAATTTTTCAATCCAAAATAGGTAAAACTTGGCACTTTATTGAAAATTCCAGAAACTAAACAAAAACTAAGTCTCTTGTTACAGCAAAGGACACAAAGAAAATCAAAAGTAAAAACAACCGGGTTGCCTCCCGTAAAGCGCTTTCTTTATAGCCATATAGCTAGGCTTACTTACTTGGTATCAAGATGGTTGGAGTGAGGTGGCTTGGCATCCCCAAGCTTGAATTCTTGTACTTATGATATATGTAGGTGAGCCTAGGGGTAACATCCCCAAGCTTGAGTGTTTGTCCCTCTTGATCATTGTTCATCACCCTCAACTCTTCCACTTGAAAATTCTCTTTACACAAAACTCATCATAAAACTTGATTAGAGGTTAGTGTCTCCATAAATTAAATCCACATAGGTACACAAAGACATATCATGAGTTGATTCTAACATTAGCTACTGTTACTATGGTTGTGTATTGCTCTTTGATCAATAGAACCCACAAAACACAAGTAATGAGAGTAATGCAAAATAAAGACAGAATCTGTCAAAAACTGGACAGCCCGTAAAGAGTGAATTTTCAGAGGCACTTACGTTGCTCAAATCAGAAAATTTTGAACTAATGAAATGTGTAATAATAACTGAAGATTGCTGTCGTAAAATTTCAGGTCAAAATTCCTTTTCTGTGATTTTTAACATTTTTTTTGCAGTGAAGCTTAGGAATCTGTTTTCTGGACAGCCATGATAGTCTTAATGATGCTCACATAAGAACAAGAATTGAAATGCAAAAGAGAGCATCAAGAGAAAAATATGAAACACTTTTAAGTCTAACCCACTTCCTATGCATTGGCATTTTATATATGAATAAATAGCAGCAATTTTGTGGTAACCAATGCATATAATGATCAGTAGGTTGCATTTTAAATAACATAGAAACATAAATATAAGTCTTTCTTCCTCTCTCATAATAGTTACAAGTAGTGAACCAAATTTGATAAAACAACTATTAGATTGGTGCAACTTTGCAAACTTAGGAACATATAAAGGATTATTAAAACTATCATGTAAGATATTAGCATGTTTTCCTCTCTCAAAATAATTGCAAGAAACATCATAAACATGATGGTTGTGGGTGGAATGGTTATTAGTGCAAGATAATTTCAGCCCATATATGTACTTTTCAACATATAAAAGCTTCTCCTCCATGGTGTGAATAGGAGAATTCAAAAATAAAGTAGGACTCTCATAAGTGAGAGTGTTGTCACAAGCAGCAAGTATATCATTTTTATCCTCACATAAAGTAATAACAGCTAAACATGGAGGATTATCAATAAGCATAGGTCCATCATCTAGAGTACTACCATAAAACATGTCTAAACCATACTCCTCATCATCATCAAAATTATTATCAATAATGTTATCATTAGGCATAGGTTGATATTCCTCCTCATTATCAGAATCATAAGAACAAAGTTTATCATCAACAAAAAATTTAGTGTTACCCTCATCCATAGGTGGTGAAGGTGGAAGTTCCCTCTCTTCATTCTCTAGTTATTCATCATTTTCATCATCTTCTTGGGGTAGCACGGGCATCCCAAGCTTAGGTTTTTATCCTCCTCTGCACATACTTCCTCTTCCAAGCTTATGTTTTCATCATCTTCTTCCTGCAAAACATCAGTACTTTCTTGGGCAGCTCTCTTCCTTGTGTCAACACATAGATATTTTCATCAAATTCAACTATGGAGAGATCAAGGATAGTGGCAATCAAAACTTTAAATTGAGAAGCTATAGGGCAGGTTTCATGTTCATCAATGAAGGTGTATAATTCATAGGCTACCATAAAATAACAAATTGCTCTACTTCTTCCATCCCTAAGTGAGCATAATTCCATGTATGACAAGTTGCAATAACATGTTCTTTATTGGAAGGGCATTGGAATTCAAAGTGTCTACAGTATTCAGAGCAACAAATTTCTTCTCATGATAATTAAGCAGCACACTAGCAATTTTATTTAGAAGCTCTATGCAGCCTCCTAATCTTTTCCCTTCATTTGATTTTCTAAATTCAGCAGCTATCATGGCGTTTTCATAATAGTTTTCCATTTTTCAAACTGAAAGCAAAACTAAACTAAATGCAAAACTGAAAGTAAACTAGAGTATATGCAAAACTGAAAATAAATATCTAGTCCAAACAAGAATAAAAACTTAAGCGCTACACTCCCCGCAACGGCGCCAGAAAATGTCTTGATACCCACAAGTATAGGGGATCGTTGAAATCTTCAATGTGTAAGTATAGTATCGATCCCACGAGGAGTAGAAGGTATAAGTATTTATCCTCTCAAATAAGAGTGTCACTTCTCTTATTATCTATGCAGTAGACAAACTAAAATGATTAAATGATGCAAGTGTTTTTGGGTTTTTGGCGTAGAGTTTGCAATAAAGTAAAAAGCTGAAAATAAAATAGACAAGTGAAAGCTCTCAAAGAGAGAAAGACCAATCCTCTATGCAGCAAGAGGACAAGCTCAAGTGTGTGTTTCTTATAAGTGGAGAACGTTCCCGAGGGCGGCATGGATATTGCTAGGCATAGAGATTTATTAAACAACACGTTGAAATCTTGTCAAGTTTTAATATTCTTTGGACGGAGCCATTGTTAGGTATAGCTAAATAAATAAACTAAACCCCTTATGATGGATCATGTGGCCAAGTAAATGACTGCACAAGAATTATTAAGAGATAAAGTCCCACCATAGCATTACACTCTAAGGTCCCGATACTAATACCCTCATAATGCAACTTCATGACTCGGTCTCAGGTTTACATGTCCCCCCAAGTCTCCCTCAATTCATTACACTACGGTGTTCTCCTATGAGCCCATATAGGTGAAGTGTTGTGCAGTCGACGTTCGAACAACACCATCATAGAATCACATAAAAAGATAAACACTAGACAAAATACCAACACATGTCATATATAAATCATTGCCAATTCATCCTATGCCCTCAGGAACATATGGGAACTACTCACAACATGCAAACATGATGATATTCAGTGGCATAAATGGTACAACACAATCTGAAAATATAACTTCACCTCCAAATAATGACAAGTACTCGATCACAAACATGAATAAGAGCACAAGACAAGTATCTAGGGTATAGCAACTCTCAAACTACGAGGGGAACGGAGTGGATCACGGAGATGATGATGGAGATGGTGCTGGTCTTGACGGTGGTGTTGATGGAGACTCCGGAGGGGGGATGGGAGCCTTCCGGAGGTGATTCCGGCGGCGTTTCCCCCCTCCGATCTTCTCCGGCGGCAGCCTTCTGTCTCCTGTTTCTTGGTTTTTGTGTTTCTCTCCGCCGCCTCCTCGCGAAACTCCTCGGGGGACTATTTTTATAGTCGGTTTTAGGTCAGACGAAGCCACGGAGACGAAAACGGACGGCATCGGAGCCACGAGGGGGGAGAGAGGGTGCCTCACGCGGCCAGGGAATCTGGCCGCGTGGGACCACCTAATTCCCTCCTCGGACTTCCTTTTTCGCGGATCCTTGGCTCGTACGTCTTCTTCCTTCCAAATATTGAGCCCCGTAAAATCTTAGGTCATTTGGACGTCGTTTGAGTCACTGAAAGTCAAAAACATGGAAAAAGGGGTTTTCTGGTTCTGCAGGGTTAATTCCAAATAAATGGGGAAACTGTGAATTATCCCCTAAAATCATTATAAAACATAAATATAACCCATATATGATGCAAATAAGTTGGAATATCAAGTAATAAAATGTAAAGTTCATGTATGCATTTTACATGCATCACTTACGACTTGCGTTTGAAAGGATGAGGAAGTACGGATTCATCTGAAGTGCGCCTTTGGCGTGTCGGCTGGGAGGTTTCTGGGCTTCATCATACATGAGCGTGGCATAGAGATTGATCCACAGAAGATTGAAGCCATCTAGAAAGTGCAAGCTCCGACTTGCAAAAAGGAGATGCAGAGGTTCCTTGGCAAGGTGAATTATGTGAGACGATTTATTGCTAACTTGTCTGGGAAGGTCGATGCATTTACTCAGCTTAAGAACGACGATGAATTCACTTGAGGGGTAAGGCAGCAAGAGGCATTTGATAAGATTAAAATCTGTTTATCTACTCCTCCGGTTCTAAGAGCACCGGTTCGTGGTCAGCCGTTCCAACTTTATATTGTTGCCGAGGAGACGGTGATTGGAGCCGCCTTAACCCAAGAAGCCGATGGGAAGGAATATGTTATCACATATCTGAGTCGGCGTTTGCTGGATGCCAAATCAAGGTACAACTTTATGGAGAGGTTGTGCCTGTCTCTTTATTACGACAGCACCAAGCTTCGTCATTATCTTCTATCTAGCAAGTGCAAAGTTTTTGCTCAAACCGATGTTCTCAAACACATGATACAAAAGCCGATTCTTAGTGGACGAATCGGCAATTGGGCATATGGGTTGATCAAGTATGATTTGGCATATGAATCTCTCAAATCTATGAAAGGCCAAATCATAGCCGACTTCGTTGTTGAACATCGGATTGACCTGGAGCAAGAAGCCGACTTAAACATTGTGTCGGCTGTACCGTGGAGGCTTTACTTTGACGGCTCAGTTTGCAATGGCGGACAAGGAGTTGGTGTTGCTTATATTTCGCCTCATGGTACTGTGTTTGAAGCCTCCATCGAGTTGATTATTTTTGTACTAACAATCAAGCCGAATACGAAACACTTCTATTCGGGCTTGAGCTTTTAGTCGATGCAGGGGTTAATCATGTGGAAGCATACGGAGATTCGTTACTTATTGTCCAGCAAGTGGCAAAGGTTTTTCAATGCAATGACGAATTGCTCAATGTGTACCTCGACAAGTGCCTGGACGTTATATCAACCTTGGATTACTTCACTATATCTCATGTGTCCAGACATGACAATTGGCTCGCTAACGAGTTAGCACAGCAGGCATCGGGTTATCATGCCAGCAGGGGCATATTCTTTATTGCAGAAAAGCCGGTGCTGGTTGCTGTCAACTCTGGTGAGGCTGGGGAAGAAGCTGGCTTAGTTAAGTTGGCTACTGAAAAATTCTGGCGGAAGCCGGATAATTGACTGGAGGACGCCCATCATTGATTATCTCCAAGATCCAAGTCGGAAAACAGATAGGGCTATTCGGCGTTTAGCTCTCAAATATACATTAGTCGACAATGACTTATATCGCCGAACAGCTAATGGTCTTCTTCTAAAGTGCTTGAATGAAGATCAATCTCGAGTCGCCATGGGAGAAGTACATGACGGCTTGTGTGGAACACATCAGTCGGCTCACAAGATGAAATGGATGCTCCAGCGAGCCGGATTTTATTGGCCAACAATGATCAATGACTGCTTCAAGTACTACAAAGGGTGCGAAGCCTGCCAGAAGTTCGGGGACATTCAGTTGGTGCCGGCTTCCAAGCTTAATCCTATCATAAAGCCGTGGCCTTTATGGGGTTGGGCGCTTGACTTTGTCGGCATGATCCACCCGGCTTCTTCAAGGGGGCATCGGTTTGTGTTAGTTGCCACAGATTATTTCACCAAGTGGTCTGAAGCAGTTCCTCTTAGGAACATGACCCACAAGGAGGTAATTCAATTTATTACTGAGCACATTGTCCACAGGTTCGGCATCCCGCAAACTCTTACTACAGATCAAGGCACATCTTTTATGGCTAAAGAGGTCAAGCAATTTGCCGAATCACTAGGGATCAAAATGCTCAATTCATCTCCGTATTATGGTCAAGCCAATGGACAAGCCGAATCTAGCTACAAGATCTTGATCAAATTGATTAAGAAGAAAGTACAGGACTACCCAAGGCGGTGGCATGAAGTACTGTCCGAAGCATTGTGGGCTCATAGAATCTCAAGGCACGGAGCTACCAGGTGACTCCTTTTGAGTTAGTATATGGGCAAGAGGCCATCTTACCGGTGGAGGTGAATCTGGCGCCTTAAGGTTTGCAAAACAGAATGATTTGTCGGCTGAGGATTACCACGACTTGATGATGGACAACATGGATGAAGTAGCCAACAAAAGGATGATAGCCTTGAAGGACATCGAGAAGGAGAAGTTGCGGGTGGCAAAATCTTACAACAAAAAAGTCTGGCTTAAGGACTTTCAAATCGGTAACTTAGTATGGAAGGTAATACTGCCAGTCGGCTCTAAAAGCCGGAAATTCGGCAAATGGTCACCAAGTTGGGAAGGACCGCTGCGAGTCACGAGGATAGTACCCGGCAACTCTTATCTAGTGGAGACTCTGGAAGGAAGCATGCTTCCTCGAGCTATCAATTGGCGTTACTTAAAAAAATTCCACCCAAGTGTGTGGCAATCCGCCTAAATCGCACTTATGGCCGATATACGATATATCGCCCTTAGAACATATGGCCGATGAGCTTAAGCATCGCCCTTAGTCCAAAACTCTACATGGAGTATTTTCTGGCATGCAAGCTCTGCCAGAAAATAGGGGGGCATGTGTTAGCAGCCATTTTTGGTAGGTGGCCAAATCTGGCTTTGGAAGCAACTCGGGAAGATTTGGCAACCCGGAAAGGCGGAAGCGTGGAAAGATGCAATCCGAAAAGGTGGAAGCCCAGGAAGGCGGCATCCCCGAGGAGGCGGTGAGTCAAAGAGATTTGGCGGCTCAAAGGAGGCAATTCAAGCTAAGCGCAGGGGAGAAGTGCTACAATAGAAGGTTCCAGAAGCTGCGTTTTAACAAGCCAGATGTGGGGAGTGACAGATGCCAGAAAGCCAGAAGACAAGCCGGATCCAGCACGAAGCAAAGCAAGTTCGAATCCAACATGGAAGGACAAAGGCGGTTCCAGAGGAGCCAAAGACGGACGCTTGGGTCCGGGTCTAGTACGAAGCCGGCCGACAATTTGCCTTGTTTGGAGCTAGAATTCGACTTAGAATACCAGTTGTAATCCTTGTAGAAGTCTAAAACTTGTACGGGAAGTCCAGCCGCCTCATACATACATATGTAAGAGGTGATGGCGATTGAAATTAAGCAAAACAATCGACACGTATCAATACAATCTACTTTTTACCCTCAATACCCTTGTCCCTACTTCCGTTATTTGGCGACTTCATGTGATTTCATCAAATACCGACAACCGAGCTGAGAGCGGTCAAATCCGGCTTAGTTCAACCAATCATCGCCGGAATCTCCGACGGGTCCCTCCCGAGGAACTGGGGCGTCTGGTCTAAAAAGCGCCGTCTTACTGTCTTGCGTATCGCGCTGGAAGCCGGACTCCCGCGGGACGTGTTGCGGAGTATCTCCCCCGGCTTCGCGGCTACGCGAGGACATGTTCGTGTGTCGCGTTTCTAACGTAACACTTTTCTATCTATTTTTGGCTGAAATATTCCTAAACTTGTAAAATTCATATCTTTTGATCTGCTTATCCAAACTTAGCAAATAATATATCCCTGAAATCGCTGGAACATGGAGAACACAGTGGCAACAGTAAATTTTACGTTTATCAAATGTTAAATTATTCAAATTTCAAATGACTGATTTGAGTAATTTTGGTATAACTTTAATTCTATAGTTTCCTTTTTATTTGATTCTTGTTGCAAATGAAAAATATTGAAATTCTCCATCTAGTAGCACTTCTGTATAAATTAATTGGGATTATTTATTGTAGATAAATTCAAATTTGAAATCAGACCTTTTATGCCATATCTCGCAATCTATAAACTATATTCTATTAATTCTTTTCCTATGGTTTAGATTGACCATTTGTATCTAGTAGTACCATTAATACCTTATATCACACAATTTAACTTATGCCATTAGAATTTGAAATTTAAACTACCAAAGCCATGCCTTGCAAACAATAAACACAATAACATTGATTATTTTTGTATATTGAATCATGAGATGAACATTAACCAAAGAATTGATAATATTAAATTATTTGGTTTGTGGTTGTTATGTGTTATTTGGATTTTGGATTGTCTATTTATTGTGGTTTATTTTAACGTATAGATTGTGCGGAGTGCAACCGTGTGTTTGTGAGAAAGTGTACGATCATCAACGACAAAAGGCAAGTTCACTTTGATCATGATCTCAAATATTTTCCTGTGCGGTTAGATGTTTTCGTAGAATGACTGAATAGGATGATCTATTGTATTTATCGATGACATGAGACCAAGGTAGGATAGCCATATGTTTTACATGAATTGATTTTTCGTCATCGTCGTATTGTTGTTTGCGTAGCTATGTTGTATAGATACGTAGGTGGGAATTCATGTTACGAGTAGGAGCACAATTGAGTCATGGTGTGTCCTTAGAAATGATTTGGCACACCACAGAGTCATGGTGTGTCCTTATAAACGATTTGGCGCACCATGGTGTGTCCTTAAGACGATTAGAAACACCACGGAGTCATGGTGTAGATGAGAAGCACCACAGAGTCATGGTGTGGATTAAAGCACCACGAAGTCATGGTGTAGTTGGGAGTACCACTGAGTCATGGTGCGCCTTGGAAATGTTAGTAGACCCACGGAGACATCGTGTCCTTACGAATGATTAGAAACACTTTGGAGGTTACTGGATTAAAATTTATTTGGAAATGAAAGGACTATAAAAACTTGTTAGTGAATCTTGCCAATACATTCAATGTATTGACCATTCGTGGCTGCAACGTTTCATGTTGCAGGTTATTCTATCGATGAGTAAGAATACATAGGTCGCGAGTCTCCACTCTGCATGTTCGCCTGTGACGTTGATGGAACTTTGAAGATTGTCTACTTGGTTTATGCTAGCCATGAACTATGCAACTTGTAATATCATATAACTTCTGGATCATATGCTGTAATAAAGATGAATTGTTATTTCTGTTATTTCATCGAAACTGTGTGTGCTAGCGAATCGATCCAGGGACTAGTACTGTAAGCACCAAGACTTTGGTTCCTACCAGGTCCGGGTCGCTTCAATATATAGGGCCCTCAATCCTGCAACACACCATATCTCCTCCGCCTTGAGCAGCACTACTCTACTCTCCGGCAGGTAGGCGGCTCCCTCTCCTGCGTCTACGTATGTATTTTTTCGAAGGGTGGTCGTTTTGCATGAAACCATCCACGAACTCACCGGAAAAAATGGATGGTGTCCTCTTTAAAATTGATTTTGAAAAGTCATATGATAAAGTTAAATGGCCCTGCTTGCAACAAGTTTTGCGAATAAAAGATTTCGACCTAAAGTGGTGCGAATTGATTGCAAAATTTGTCCAAGGAGGAAGTGTTGGAATTAGAGTCAATGATGACATTGGGCACTATTTACAAACTAGAAAACGTTTAAGACAGGGGGATCCGATGTCTCCAATGTTGTTCAACATTGTTGCCGATATGCTGGCAATTCTCATTGCAAGGGAAAAATATGATGGTCAGGTAGGCGGCCTCATACCCATCTAGTTGAGGGCTGGGTTTCGATTCTACAATATGCGGATGACACAATTCTTTTCATGGAACACGACTTAGAGAAAGCCGTTAACATGAAACTAATTTTGTGCATTTTTTAGCAGCTATCTGGTCTCAAGATAAATTTCCACAAAAGTGAGATTTTTTGTTTGATAAGGCAAAGGAGGAGGAACAACTACAAGAAGCTATTCGGCTGTGAGTCTGGAGCCCTACCTTTCAAGTACCTTGGGGGTACCAATCATTATAGAAAACTACGTAATTCTGAATGGAATCCAGTCGAAAGTCGCTTCGAAGGGAAGCTAGAATGCTGGCAAGGCAAGTTGCTCTCATATGGGGATCGACTTGTCCTGATAAATTTCGTTCTGACAGTTTACCGATGTTTATGCTATCGTTTCTCAAAATACCTAAAGGGGTAAGGAAACGGCTTGACTTTTACAGATCAAGATTTTTCTGGCAAAGAAATGAAAACAAAAAGAAAGATCGGTTGACCAAATGAAATATATTTGTCGACTCAAAGATCAGAGGGGGTTTAGGTGTTGAAATGCTTGAACTTAAAAATAAGTGTTTACTCAGCAAATGGCAGTTTAAATTACTAAATGAGAAGGTGTGTGGTAAGAGTTGCAACAAAACAAGTATCTAGTGAATAAAACTTTATCTCAAGTTCAGGCGAAACCCACAGACTCTCCTTTTTGGAAAGGCCTCATGCGTGTTAAGGAGGATTTCTTTAGCCGAGGCTTTTTCAAAATTGGAAATGGGACGAGCACCGGTTTTGGGAAGATATTTGGCTTGGGAACATAGTACAACGGAAAGACGTTTCCGTATCCGGTGTGTTATCACACAATCCTCTAAACATTGGTTTCAGAAGGGTTTTGTCTGGTAATTAGTGGATCGCGTGGTTGCACTTATGCCAACGATTCATCTTTTAGCTGAACCAGATAATTTTGTTTGGAAACTCACATCCACTGGTGTCTTCTCAGTGAAATCTATGTATGGTACGTCATGAATGGTCACACTAGGTTTCTACGCAAATATTTGTGGAAGTTAAAAATTCCCCTCAAGATAAAAATATTTATATGTATTCTAACCAGAAAAGTTTTGCTTACCAAAAATAACCTGTCAAAAAGGAATTTGCATGGATGTAATAAATGTTGCTTTTGTGATTATGAGGAAACTATTGAGCATTGATACGTCTCAAACGTATCTATAATTTTTTGATGTTCCATGCATGTTTTATATCAATTGCCACATGTTTTATATACACTTTATATCATTTTATACATTTTCTGGGACTAACCTATTAACAAGATGCCACAGTGCTAGTTCCTGTTTTCTGCTATTTTTGTATTCCAGAAAAGCTAGTCTGGAAATACTCTCGGAATTGGACGAAAATTTACGGAGGCCCTATTTTATCAGAAGACACCTGGAGTCCGAAGGAGAGACGAAGTGAAGCCACGAGGGCTCCACACGTGGGCTCGGCGCGGCCAAGGGCCCACCGGCGCCTAGGGGTGTCGCCTCCTCGTGCACCGCCTCGCGACGCCATTTGGACTATATATTGCCCCTGACCTAAAACTCACAGAAGAATCGACGATTTCTCCAGAAAAGTTCCAGAGCTCCGCCGCCATCCAAAACCCTAATTCGGGGGAAGAAGTCTCTGTTTCGGCACTTGCCGGGACGGGGAATTGCCCCGGAGCTATCTCCATCGATGCCACCGCCTCCATCATCGCCGTGCTGACTCCATGATGAGGAGGGAGTAGTTCTTCATCGGGGCTGAGGGCTCTACCGGTAGCTATGTGGTTTATCTCTCTCTCCCATGGTGTGATCTTTATGTGATCGTGAGCTTTGTAATCTAGTTGAATCCATAGATGTTACTCTTCATTATCTTATATGCTACTTGAGTGGTTTTATTAATGTAAACTCCGGAGTCACCTTTGTCCCACGGTGCGATGTTGACAGTGTGCGCACCGTGGGTGGCTCTTAGGCTAAGATTACAGGAATACTTATCATGAGTTATTATTTGCGTTGGATGTCTCTATGAAATTGTGGTGTTTGTCTAGTACTATTTAGGGCGCTCAAGTTGACAGTGTGGGGTTCCTAGATGTGGAATGCGACTTTAAGGTGTGCTGTTATAGCCCTACGGAGTGGATTGGTGTTCATTATCCAACGAAAGAATATTCAGAGTAGCATAGTGAAGAGAAATATCTATGTATTCAATTATATTATTATTGTTAAGAGTGTCCACTAGTGAAAGTATGATCCCTATGCCTTGTTTCTAAGCAGTGAAATACCGTTTACAACCAGTTCTGCTACATGTTTGCTTGCTGCCATTTTTATTTCAGATTGCAATTACCACTTATATCATCCATATTACTTGTATTTTAATATCTCTTCGCCGAACTAGTGCACTATACACCTGATAAGTGTATTGGTGTGTTGGGGACACAAGAGACTTCTTGTATCTTAATTGCAGGGTTGCTTGAGAGGGATATCTTTGACCTCTACCTTCCTGAGTTCGATAAACATTGGGTGATTCACTTAAGGGAAACTTGCTGCTGTTCTACAAACCTCTGCTCTTGGAGGCCCAACACTGTCTACAAGAATAGAAGCGTGCGTAGACATCAAGCTATTTTCTGGCGCCGTTGCCGGGGAGGTAAGGTAAAGGTACTCACATCCTCCAGCTACTTAGCTATTTTCTAGCACTGTTGCTGACGTGTGAGTGCTCAAAGGTATTTCCTT